>JAOXYL010000059.1:13667201-13705087 GCA_028564955.1 Terapon puta
CACACACACACACACAGAAGTCAGGCTGTGAGAGGAGCGGACACTAATGATTTGTCTGTCACGATCTAAAAGGTGAAAAAGCCTTGCGGACAGTGACAGTTCTCAGATCAAAGTGATATCAAGTTGTCCTGAAGGACTTGAAACCATTTGCACAACAGGTTACTGGTAGAAACTGCAGCACTATTTGTGCCCTTTGTGAACAGCCATCAACCCAGAAAGAAAGTCAATCCAGTGCTGGGGCAAAACAACCAAATTATATCTAAACTGATGTTTATTTCTTGACATCTGTTAATTTAAAGTTCTGAGTAAGTGTACAAAGTATATAGCTTTCCCCTCAGTATTAATAGATGAAGTTATAAATACTGAACATTAAGTAAGTAAGGACTCCTAGCTCTCCAGCAAAACAGCAAAAATAGAGAACAAGGTTGGCTGTGCTCTGTGCAGGATCATCCCTGTTTAATCTGATTTAAATCTTTCAGAAACTTCATCCCATCAGGAGAAGGTGAGGGATTCACTATCTCAGCTAAGCTACCACGGTCATACGTGAACACAATATAATATACATAGGTGTATTTGTTGCATCTTTAGCAATGCTTTGTTACCTACACAGTGTCCTAGAGGACATGCTAAAAAGTAAATCCCCTTTAATAGTGAGTAAGTAATGAGAAATACTCTCAACCAGTGACTCCAGACCAGGACACACAGGTGGGAGTTTTATCTACGTTTGTGCTTTTTTCATATGTTCCACTAACTTTTACTGTTTACTTATCATTGACTGAACCTCTACATGTTAATCACGTAAACCAGACAGAAAGTTTACCTGGCCCGAGCTCACAGAGGGGCCAAAAAGGTCGTGAGGATGAACATTTTAATGAGAACATGTTGGATCATGATTATATACATATGGAAATCCTGCCTGCTGATACACTGAAGTTATAGCCTGTAAACCTTCCACGTGAAATCCACTTGACAAAGAAACACATCATCGGTTATCTGGTTGTGGGGACATTTCGGTCAGCGTGTTTGATTTCTATAGATTTCCAGGGGGTACAAAAAAGACCACAAGCTGAGTGTTTTACAAAGGAACATGTGACATGTATCCTCCAGCACGTACAGGGTTGTGAGAATTATTTCCCTTTTATTGTTACTGGCCAGGATCTTCTACACTTTGTCCCTGGTCTGTTCTGATATGATTTAGAAAGAATAAAGGCAGCAAAATGAGTATAGATGCTGCATAATTTATTCCGCGCTTTCCCCCTCGACTCTCCCGTTTTGTTAATTAGAATAATAAAAAAAGCACACAGTTAGGATCTAAGTATGGGAGCTTTCAACCTCATCTCAAGGAGCGTCAGCCTGAAATATCAGCACCAGCCAGTGATCGATCAGTTATTTGTATTGATCAATAACCCTACCAAGCTGAGGACGGTGAAATCTTATACAGTCTCCCTTCAACAAGACAAAATTTGCATTTGATTGCGGCGAGAGGATCCTGAGTCTGGCAACAACTGCCTGATTCAGAGCACAAACACGAGATTGTGCTGATTACTGATGTGGATGCAACGAGCCGACTCTCTCCATGTCAAATCACTCTGAAAGAGTAACCTCATGACAGCTGTGCATGGGAGATTAAGAACCGGCAGCACCAATCAATTTTAATTAAAGCTGTATCCATTGTGTTGGCAGACATCACAGAGTGGAAATCCCACCCCGACGCAGATAAAGCGCCGCTCTGTGTCCCAGACTTATTAAAACCAAATAATTGATCACCCATTAGTGTAAAAGGAACCAGGCTGTCCAGAGTAAATCATCTGGATGAGGAAGAATTACACACCAATGTAGATCCTTTGAGTCAGAAATGCCCGCAGTACAACAGGGGATCTAGTGTTGGAGAGCTTCTGTTTTTACTTCTCATCTGTACCTGGTCTTGTGATGAAAACTGGTGTTGTTATGTTAGGGTCTGAAATGTATTCACATTGTTGGGGAAGAAATTATAACGAGACACCAAAAGTATTTCAGGATTGCATGATTAATATCACTAGCAGTACAGATTAGCGGTCTTATTATCAAAGAGTAAAATATTAACAAGCAGCAGTTTTTGAACAAAACATATCTGACAGTGTTGGACATTTAAAGAAAATCCCTGTCAGATCGTTGAGCAGCAAATAACGCTACATGTATGCAACTTCTGCAAATGACACTCCAACAAGCCAATCCACTTTGTGCCAGCAGTGGCAGCATTTAAATGGCTCTCTCAAGCTCTTTCTTTTCTGTGATGTACTTTCTGTGAAAGTGATGGGGGACAAAATATACAATCATCGTTCTCTGCTAACATGTATACCAAAATTTATCTGCAGTTAATATGAAGCTTTAGCAGACTGAGATAGCTAAGATAAGAGATTATCTTCCGATATAAAAGCCATTTAATGTGAATGAAGCCAACCCTTCAACACAACTCTGGCTCAACATTACGGTAGAAAACTGAAAAACTGCGGTAAAGAGATGCGTTGTTTTAATGCGGGGATGTTTTCTGTCTGAGCCCCCACCACAAGGAGTCTGGCTGAGGATCCGGAGTTCATCTTTTAAATTCACGGTTTGCATTTTAAAACTCTTGCACTCAAATCGAAAGACTACAGAGCATTTTCAGTGAGAGGCACAATTTTTCACTTTTTACCAACAGCAAATCCTCACTCCCTCGCTCTCACTCCAGCGTGGCTACATGGAAACATAATTAGATATGGTGGATGAGGGGAAAGTGGTTTACGACAGAGAAGTAAATAACGATTTCAACACAGAATGATTCAAGTGAAAAAAACAACTTTATGTAAGAGTTAGAGAGTCCAGAAATATATTTTAAAAGTCTATTTGACTCTTCCGTTAGCCATCAGTAATTCTTATTGTTATTATGACGTAGCGAAATGTCAATAACAAATGTAATATTTATTCTATAACAGCAGAATTTCTGTTTATCTCTGCTTGCCTCCATATCACAAACCATCCATCATGTAAACGGTAAACTGATAATGTGCCTTCTCTACCGTCTGTAATATATTTCTTCTCCTCTCTCTGCCCGTGTGACAATGAGACGCTGTGCCTCGCTTATCAGCACTGAACCGCCGTGACAAAGTGGGGCTGGGCGGCCCCCAAAATGGTGGCATTTACCGCCCAAAAGCACAAGTGGAAAAGTCATTTACACTGTAGGGTGAGGCATTTTCTGCTTCACTCTTTCTCAGCTGCGATTTCCTTTCTCTTGCAGCAGAAAATGATTGCCTGAATTGCACTGCACACTATGCTTATCTCTGTGGTGGAGGTCTTTTGTATGGTCTGTCGTGTAAAATGACTGGGCCTTGGGGGGAAATTTTTGTGCTCTCATCGCTCAACAGGAAACAAAGAGGCAGATTCGACATCGTTTCGCTTGTATAAACTTAAATTTCATTACCGTCAGATGACTAAAGTATCTAATTTTTGGGGGCTTTTACATCTTTCTATTATAGTTTGCAGCTGTGTAAAGTGAGTAAATGAAAAGCTACACTTCTAATTTGATATCCCTGCTGTAAACAAACTTACTCATACATCTGCCTCAGGGTCTTTAATTACCCGAGGCGTACCGCGTCATTGCAGCTTGCAGTGTTACAGCCCGCCTGACATAATCCAGATTACTTAGATGTCAATGGAGAGCGGAGATTACTGCACCATCACGACTGATTTAGGTATAATTGCACTAACGGAGCCCTCGTATCGTTTTTTTTCACTGAGGGGTTATCAAATGGTCTGAGAGGGGATGAAAGCAGAGTCGGTTTGGGGTTTGGTTTTAACTTTAGACTTCACCGTGACTAGCTGCTGTAATTGGGAATGAAGGGAAGGAATAGAAATTAATCTTTTACAGCATCTGAAAAGAAAAAAAGAGTGTGTTTTGTTTGCCCACAAAAAGTCCATTCTGTCATTTTTAATGTGAAAGTGGGAGTTTGTCTAGTTGTCATTGTGCGGGGTATTCAGAAATTTGATCTTCAGGAGACAAACAAACCATCACACATACAAAAGGTCATCTTAACTCAAAACCCACTTTGTAGGTTCTGCCAGAGGTCACATCTCAGGGTCACTGACAAGTTTGCTGTCATTCACTGATAGAGAAGAGTCCTGCGATCAAAGTAAACTTTTATACTTTATAATTAGATTAGGCATCATTAAGCTACACTGTGAAGGCCCCAGGTATTTGTAATACAAATCCACCTCTACAAACTGTCCACTAATGACATAATAGATTATTTCATGTCACCTATTCAGTCCCAATTTCACCCTCACTCACAGCAGCAACGTCTTGTGTCTGCAAAAGCCTAATTTCATCAGTAAAAAACAAATAATTTGGGTGTCAGTGTGTGATGATGTGTAGTACACCCGAATGAGATATGTAAAGGTCAAAGTTTGTGCAGTTTCTCTCCTCTGGTTCCACTCGGGGGGGCTCGAAAACCAGGCCTGCTATTTGCATCACGGCCTCTCTGCTGCCTTTAACATGCAGCCCTGTCCTGTTTTCGTAACACAAAGCGGAAACAGTTTCCATAACATGTTAAACAATGGGCCGGTAGCATTCTTCTCTCTCGTATTTGTCCCGGCAGACTGCGAGCTATAATCAGCGGATCACATCTCGGGCCACCTGTTACCTCAGAGCCACAGGTGTCTTGAGGTGAGGATGTTAGTGAGAGCCAGATTTTCTTCAGCAGGGATTTAAGAGGCGCACCAGGAAGTGCACACACACTCACCTGCTCTCTTTCAGTGCCCACACACACACACACACAAACACACACATACACAGAGGTGCAAACACCCACAAACATCCAAACACCTACAAACGCACACATCAGTATTATTAGTAACACAGGTGAGCAGGCATGCAGTGGTAAATGACAGTCGGGTAACACAGTAAGGCTGTAGCTGCGACACACACAGGTTAAAAGTCTGATTTAAAGCCGTAGAGACTCTCTGAGGGTTCAGACACTGTCGCTGTCCATGGTATCCAAGCGTGCTTCCTCCAGAGAGCCAATAAAACCGGCAAGGCAAACAATATGTTGAATTATACACAGAAAGACACTATGACCAAGGACAGCAGATGGTTTGCACTAATCTCCTCTAACTGTAGGGCTTTAACTACTCTTCTCGCCGTGCCAATTACGGCGGCAGGTTACTTACTCTTGGTGATCTTCTGGAGCCCCAGCACATCCTCGGGCGTTATTACGGTATTTCTGCGCAATTCTTCCTCAGTTGTCACCGGGATCCCCATGTTTGTTGAGTTGCAGCCTTGCTGCACTTTCATGTCCAGCAGAGGAGGGCTGTTGGGTGCTCGACCTGGCAGCAGCGGAGGCTTTTCTGGCGCTCTCGGCGTCGTCGCCGCAGGAGCCGGTGTGTCGGTGCCTTCGGGGCTTTGCGCGCTGGCTAATGCACCGTGCGGCGGGCGGGCTCTGCGCTGCTACAAGAATAACTCATTCTCCGTGCCTCCTCCCCTTCTCGATCCGGTAAAAGATAAAAATCAGCCCTTAGCTCCCCTCCCTCCCTCCCTCCCTCCCGCGCTCAAGGCTCATCGGCTCTCTCACAAGCTATTTAATCCAAATCCTGCGGCTTTAAACCGAGCGGCGGTGCGTGGCTGACAGTCTGCGCGCCTCGTCATCCGCTCACAGCAGTGCGTGCGTGGCTGCTTTACTCTGAGCAGTAACCCATTACTCAATACTCGCCTGCCACCCCCCCCAGGGAGGAGAGGAGCGATGCAGCAGGCAGCGCTCGGTGTCAGGAGGAACACCTTGAAGTGATGGTCGCTGTTCAGGTAGACGGTAATCTGTGGGTGCTGCTGGTGGACGTAGACTGAGCATTTTGTCTTCCCCTAACCTGGGGCCTGAGTCAGCAGATGAGGTGTCAGCATGCGCTCAGTTTTCTAAGCATTGTTAAACATGTTCTTTTGTTTCGGCCACTTGAGGAGAACAAGTGTTATGGGACTATATTGTAGATGTGCTTACAAACAATGGCACACTGCTGAGCATAAATCCAATATTTACTCCGTTTTTAGCTCAGTTTTGGTCTTCACCAACTCCTTTATCAACGATTATTAGACTTTATTAGACTTTACCTGCAGCCACAATATTGAAAAGAGCAAAGTTTTGGAGTCGACCAGCTGAAGAGTTATCTGACAGACGTTGTGACCTATACGAGTGCCCCCTTTAACATCACATTAGTGACACTTAGAATAAGATGTGAACATGTCCATCTATTTTCTAAAATGCTCATCCTTGGAGGCTCATAAGAGGCTGGAGCTGATCCCTACTGGCAGTGAGCCTCCATATAACATCCGGTTTTAACACCTGACCGACCATTGTGATCCATAAAGGCAAAAAATATGAGGAAAAACCAAAGACCAAAATGCACAAATGCAGTCAAACAAAGAAGGATATGAGACTTATCTTTATTTAATTTTTTCATTGGAAAGTTGCTTTCCAGATGCCAGCATCCCTGAGAAAGTGTAAAATGCTAATCTTCTGGACAGCCCCTTTAGAGAGCTGAAACAGGCCAGCCAGGAGATATTCACATCTGCAAAACACAACCCTGCACAGCCTCCTTTTCTCTTGTTTAATCACAGGAGTGAGCCTCTAGGCTTTGTGACGAGGGGATAGTGCCTCCCTCTGTTTGTCAAACTTACTGCAGGGCTTGTGCAGAGCTGAGAGCTGTCCATGGTAGTACTTTGTGAGGAGTGATGTGATTGTTTATCCCTTTACTCTCTAAAGTCTGTGGATCCCAGGAGAGGGAGAGCGCTTTTGTGAGCAGGCTTATTGGCATCGCTTGAGCCAGAAACACATAGGCGAGTAAATAAAAATAAAAGGGTTATAATAGGCTTAAAACAAACTAATAAACACACAACTTGAATCTACCAATCCCCTATAATCCCGCTTTCATAAATATGATAAATCACATTATCTTTCTATGAGGTCTGTAGACAGAGAGCATTGCTACCATTTTTACAGGTGTTACAGTTGCTCTGGAAGTCTGTGACAGGCAGAACTTCTCATCCGAATCATTCGTAATGCCACTTCCCCCCAAATCCCACCAGTAAAAGCAATAACAATATTCAAAAGCCACCAGCTTGTGTGGCTAAGTGGCTGTTGAAGAATTTCCAAGGGATGGTTAGCAGCATGGCAAGCCTGACCCCCTTGCTATTCCCTCCTGTTGTCCCACAGTCTGCCGGACTCCTCACTATGCGGTCATCTCGAAGCAGCCTCTGCGGTGTGTCTGCATGTCTCTCACTCTACGGATGGACTGGATCTGGGGGTGGTGGGCTCCCCAGTCGTTCCAGTGCTTGTAAGGGCCCATTTCAAACACGTACTGGTAGCCACGGTAGCCAGGGTACTGGTAGCCCACCCAGCTATGTAGAGAAGTAGGAGGAAACACATGTGAGCCATAAACAGATGTTGTCGCACGCTTATGAACGATGTATTCTTAAGGAAATAACATGTTGAAATAGCCCTTATTATACTCTCAGCTAGACAACACCCCAGAGAGACGACATGAGATGACTTACGTTCCACCGGTCACCTGAAGGCTGGCAACGCGGTCCTGGAAGCCGTAAGACCACAGGCTGGGGATGTCCTCATCACACACCTCCATCTTACGACCCTCGAAGTTTGGACACTCATACAGGCAAATCTTGTGGTCCTGGGGATCCTATAAGAGGCAAACATCAGAACCAGGTTAAGGAATTTAGTAAGTAAATGTACAATGAACATATGGAAAATACAACCATTTCAAATTTAGAAAGGTTTCAATGAAGAGGATTGATGCTCATAAATATGCAAACATCATTTCCCAGTAATATAATGTTTTTCATACAAATGCTGTACATGTACATGCTTCATTCTCTGAAAGAGGTTCAGTCAGGATCACTATAGTAAAATGCAGTACAAAGTGTGCCGTGGATACAGTACTTGTTATGTAATACTGTACATTATGGGTTTGAATTGAAATGTTTTAGAAGCAAAGACGAAGCCTCAGGGGAAAAATACCGGGTACTTGTTGTCACAATTCTTTTTTGCCTTAAAGTCATCAAATTGAAACATTGTGGGATGTCAGCTAATAAAAGCTTTAATCCCCAAAACACTGGCAGTGGAATGAGCCTATAAATACACACACAACTGCAACCATAAAAAGCACTCTCTATTGTGCTTGTACAAGATGGATGAGAGGTGCAAATGGAACAAGACAAGAGTGATACAAATCAGGACATGCGGTCACAATAGGAAATAAACACAGCAAAACAACAACGACCCTGCAGGCCGATCCCAACTTACCATTCGGACGGGCCTGACCGACATGAAGCGGTCACACCTGTAGCTGTTGGACCAGGTGTCCCAGCGGGGGTACTCTCCCTTCTCCAGCATGAACATCTCACCGGTCATGTTCTGCTGCTCGTAACCCACCCAGCTACACAGACAGAGAGGAAGACGTTTTACTTCTAATCAATCAATCAGACAGCAGATGTGTAGCGTTGCAGCAAATACTGTTGTCGGAGGGTTGGCCACTCACGGTCCACACTCCACCCTGATGGAGCCGATTCTGTCGAAACCCTTCTCGCACAGGTTACGGCACTCTCCGAACAGGTCCATCCTGCGGCCCTGGAAGTTCTCATATTCATAGAGGTATATCTGAAAAGCAAAATAAGCCCATTACATTTATTTCTGAAGTCACATGTTTTCAGTGCATAATTCTTTTTAAAGCTCTTAGGAGTGGTTGAATGAAAGGAAAAACAGTGGAAGTACCTTGTGATTTCGTAGCCCAATGGCAGAGTGGCTGCCAATGCTGCCCTGAGCGCCTGAGTGAGACATGATCAGATCTACAGAGAGAGGACAGATGAAGCCAGTCACCAGGCATTTTCAGAGATCACTGCAGGATTATGAAGAGGGTAATTACGGTTTCAAGACTGCTAGATCGCACCATGTTCTCAGATGCAGTGGCAGTGGTGTGTAAAAGGGCAGGTGTGAGGTGTGAGCACAAGGAGTCCTCTTGTTGATAAGAGTCACTGGAAGGATCCTTCAGTTGCACAAGCCAATGTTCTTATTCATACATTCATTTAGCATCTAATTCAGCCACAGCTGTCCAAAGGCAATCAGTAAGTCACAACGTGAAGCACCCTTTAGGATGTTTAAATGCAACGAAAGTCAATACAAAGACTTTCTCATCTTTAAAGCATCTCCTCTCCTCTCTGGATGTTTAACTTTGAGGAGCTCTAAAGTGCTAAAAATATATTCCTAGCTGTACCTTTAATTTGTGATGGACATGCTGTGAAGGTGCGCCTAAATTATATCTTGACTGTGCATCCTTGTGAAGGCTTTAACTAAATACATGTTTCAGCTCTGACCAGAATCACAAATGGGTGTGATGATAATCAACACATCCCGCAGTGATGCCACTGTGTCCCAACACACCCCTGCAGTACAGGACTACCTCACTGCAGCAAGTTGAGAAGTCAAATCATCCAAAGTCAGCAAAAACAAGATGGACCAAACATTTACCAAGAGGCTTTGAGTCATCTCTTGACTCCTCTCACCCAATTTAAATTTGATATAAGCAAAATGGAGAAAAAGTTAACAGATTTCTGCTGTAATGTGCATGCAAGAATTTGTGTTCTTTGATTATTTCTTCACTCCCAGTAAAGGCAGAGTATAACTTATCACCCACAACATAATTCTTCCCTGAAATTGTTTTTTTCTCTTTAAATCTTTCAGGCATTTCCTGAGGTTTTTTTCTCCTCTCCACAAGAGCAACACTCACCCAGCTACCAAGAACTAACCTGTCCAATGCTCATTTTATTAAGGATAAAAAATTAGGCACAGTCCCTCATCTCTCTTCCATTTTACCTCATGATGAGCCACTGAACATCAGAGCCCCACTAACTCATAAAATCCTACCCTGCTTGCATCTACTCAATCCAAAGATAAGATTTAAGAGAATCCTTGCTGTTCTTTCAGTCCAAAGTGTGAGTAGACTGAAAAACCACAGTATCCCACTTCATATCCAGCGATTCTAGCAGCTCTCAAAGAGTTAGAAGACCTCAGAGTGTAGAGAAACTTACAGTTACAATTGCAGGTTGAAACGGACCGACCTTTGGAGAAAGTGATGGACGCAGGCGTTTTGAGTGGGGATATATATATACATTCACATCCAGCCCGAGTCTATAGAGGCTGGATTCTGACTTCTCATTGGCTGCTTGTGCTGTTTGGAGCCTGGTATTGGGTCAAAGGTCAGGCTGCTTATCTGCAGACAAGTCCCGCTGACTCGGCTGCCTGTTTTGTTGTCCAGCACCATTGTGGGGGACCGGGGACAGTCACTACCATCAGCAGAAAGTTTGCCTGCCTTTACATGCACTCACGCACACCCACAAATCCACACACATTTACTTTTTTCAGCCACAGCTCTCTCTCTCTCTCTCTCTCTCTCTCTCTCTCTCTCTCATTTTCTTTCTAGTTTCTTTTTCAATTTTTTTTGTCCATCTCCTCTGTCATTGTCTCCCTGTGATCTGGTTTGTCTTTCACTTCCATGTTCTCTCTCTCTGTCTTTTGATCCTTGGTTCAGCCAGTCCAAGCCTTTGAGCCCTGTGTGTGTAATGTGCTGACTGCGGGAGAGGCATCCATCTCCCTATTGTTTAGACAGGCGAGTGTTGGACACTCTTTTGCTTATTATAGTGCTGCACAGGCTGTATCCATACATACATGTCTCATACATCCCTCACACAACCTACACACTTGTGTCACACGCACACATGGACACATGTGCACATCAACAGGATATTTTGTGACCAATAGTAACAAATATCTTACAAGCCTTTGTATTTTGCCAGTTTTTATGAGCAAAGAATAATTTTTTTTTTCTGGCTCCTTTCTCTGTGTTCTAATAATGATTTTACATGTAAGGTGAATGCATATTTGCCCATGGACATCTCTCACTTGTAGCAAGCACTCCGATCTTTTCAATGCTTAAACTAACAGAAATCTGGCATCAGAGCTTATCTAGAAACAGATTTAGATACACAATTAGATACATTACAGTAAGATTATAATCATTTAAATACTGAGAAAATGCCAAGTTTGAGGTCTAAACACTAAACCATTTACAGTACAAGGACAATTCTGCAGAAATTATACTTGTATTACCTCTGTGACAATCGTAAGGTCTTTATGTTATAAATATTATGTTTCTCAGGATTGTGTGACTTCGTGTTGTAGTTTTATCTTCACCTTTGCAGGTCACACTACATTTACAGCACAGTACATTAGTCTCCATGTTAGTATTGTTTGCCTGCAGCATACATAAGGTGGCCTGACAGAAAATGTCAACATTAGATCTCTCATCAACTTTCTGGGTGTGACTGAAATGTTTAATGTTATTTCATGTTCAATCCAATTGTTGCAGCCATCCACTTCTCATACATTCACACACCCTACCTTATCAGCTTCATGCTAAACACGGGACATAACTCCTTACATACATAAAATATTACACTTATAGGTTCAACATCATACCATGCAAGCATATGGTTTGTATGGCATGAGGTATGAATAGTAAAACATACATATTGACAATTTTTTACATTCACCATATCAGTAAGGAGATGAAATGATTGCTTTTCAAAGACACCTTCAATCATTTTGCTATTCGAACATTTCTTTAATTCTTCATCAAACCAAGGGTATAGAGCTTTGTAATATGTGTTAAAAGGCAAGTGATGTACTTTGAAAACACAAAATTGACGTGTGAAGCTTGTTTTTGCTGCTGCCTTTGTTGTTAATTATTTGTCATTTTTACCACCATGAAGAAAAAAACATGAGACAAACTGATAAAGTTGTATTTAAAGTTGTATAGTGCAGCAAACAGAGTGCTGTATGTATGCTGCATGGTTAGCTGTTGTCTAAATGAATCTGTGCATGCATATGTGAGTGCCTTTGTATATGCTCTGAGTGTATGTGTGACTCCATGAAGAGGCTTTGTGTGTCAGGCATGACTGAGCATGTGTGTGTGTAGGAGTGAGTGAAAAGGTGAAAGGACCAGAGATGCGAGGTCAGTTGAGGTGGACGTGACGCTCAGATCAGAGACGGAGTGTAGGGCAGCGTGGAAAGAACTCAGTGAGTACGTTACTAAAGTACAAATCCAGCTTGTTAATTGGACACATTTATCCATTTTGAGTGTCTTTTGGGATCCAAAATTTAAACTAGTCCGTAGCCTGTCATTTTTTATTTTTGCTCAACACTTGAACACTAAATGCATTTCTCCTTTTGCACCAGAGTTACTGGTAAGACTATGCAGGTCTGTGATGATCTGTTTCCTGGACCAGGCTGTGCCAGGCCTTGGTCCAGCCCACTGGTCATGGACCATTTGGAACTTGTGCTTATCTGCACTGGGCACGGTGCCCTTCATCCAGTCCCACTGTGGCAAACTAAAGCCCAGCAGCTCAGTGCCGAACAATGACTGGAACAGCAATGTGCTGACTCCTGCCCCGACCCACAGGCCCAACTGCCTTTCAGCACCAGCATGTATAAATAGGTCCGTTTACTCCGGGGTCAGGATATCGTTTTTGTGGAGCCCCCCTGTGAGCACTGCACTGCTATTCTTTGGGGCCAGTCAGGTAAGCTCTCCATCTCAGTCCATTCAGCCTATAGACTTATGCAGACCATTGTCACTTTACATTTTTGTGTCTTTTGTCTCTGTTGTTACTGCTGAGCCACATAAATGTATAGACGCAAACACATAGACGCATAGACCACGATGATCAGCAGCACTGTGCCAATGTCAGGAGCTGGCTCCACAATTGTTAGCATGTAGCAGTTCCAAGAAAGGTTTCACATTAAAACAGATGACAGACAATGAGTAATGTATCTTTTACAGAAGTCTTAGAGATGAAGTCAAATGCAATGATAACAACTTGTGTTTTTGCGAGAGAAAATATGAATATGCCTCTTACATTGCAGTTGCTAAACATTATTTCAAAACCACAAGTTCAGGTTGGTGTGCAGGAGGTAACAGGTTGTGTCAGAACTGTGTGAGGATTTCTTTCATCAGCATGAAATATGAACAAAAGTTTTTATTCTCTCTAGGTAAATCATCATTGAGACACAGTAGCATGGCTCTGAATAATCCCAACCCACAGGGACCATGGAAGGTGAGTGTGAAGTCATGCAGTCATTATTTACTAAAGAGGATCATTTTTTATTTAAATTTTTTATTTAATGCCTGATGACGTAAATGACACGTGTGTCTGTACACACATCAGTGTGTGCGTGCTGCATGTGCATACTACATGTATGCATTTGTGTCCTCTCCAGATTACAGTATATGACCAGGAGAACTTCCAGGGAAAGCGTCTGGAGTTTACCTCAGACTGCCAGAACATCATGGAGTGTGGCGTTGACAACATCCGCTCCCTGAAGGTGGAGTGTGGAGCGTAAGTCAAGTTCCAAAGGTTGGTCCCTTATGTGATGATTTACACGTTCACTAATGGTGCTGCATGTTGTGTACATGTCCGTATGTCTGTCTGCTTGCCGGGGACAGCTGGGCAGGATATGAGCACTCCAGCTTCTGTGGACAGCAGTTTGTTTTGGAGAGAGGAGAGTATCCTCACTGGGAGTCGTGGAGCGGCAGCAACGCCTACCACATTGAGAGGATGATGTCCTTCCGGCCCATCTGCTCTGCTGTGAGCTCCTGTTTCTCTATTCAGACTTAAAAAAGGACAACATTTGACTCATCAAATTGACTCACTTCTAGAGAGTAACTTATACCAGCTGCGGGCTGCTGCCAAGAGTAGACCATGATGTAATGTGCTTCTGTGCACTAAAATAATTAGCACATATTTGATGAAGGGAAGACCTTCTTTCTTTAACCCCCCTGAACAGAAGTTTATAAGAGGATAAAGCAAGCAGGATAAAGCCAAAGACAAAGAAAATCAAATTAATCTTAGTTTATGAAGAATGGCTTAAGAAGTGTTTGTAGCATCTACTGAGGGAACATTTGATCCGCATTGTCTTCAGCATGGACAGAAAGCAAAACAGTTTATGCCTTTTTCAGAATCTAACTGTAAATGGCCAATACAATGGCCAAAAAAAAAAAAGATAACTCAAGTTACAATATATTTCCTTGCATTGTGTGCTCACAGAACCACAAGGAGTCCAAGATGGTGCTTTTTGAGAAGGAGAACTTCATGGGACGCCAGTGGGAGATAAATGATGACTACCCCTCTCTGCAGGCCATGGGCTGGGGCAACAACGAGATCGGATCCATGCAAGTTCAGAGCGGCTCGTAAGTCTCAGCCTCTCTTGCTCTCTCTATTCTCTCCACAGATTTGAACCACCAGTGACATGAAAGAAAAGAACATCCAGAAAGTCAGTATAGATATTAGATGATGATTCATGATCATCCCACATTACTTTAAGAGCTTGCTGTTGCAAGAGCAAAACTGTAACAGCTGTGTATTTCTTGCTATTTGTAATCACACACCTTGATCTCCTCAGTTTAACACAGTTTTGTTTTTATATGCACCTATCCTATAACAATATATAACCCTTAAATAATACTCCCATTTCAGTCTTATTCTTTTTCACTAATATGAAACAAATACAGAAATTAGATTTAATGTTATGGTTAGTTAGGTTTAAAGTACTGAACAGCTGCTTTCTTCTCATATTGTTTTGGTGCATGGTGATTTTTAATCTAAATGCATTTCATGCCATGCAGGCTTCATTTCACTTAGTGCGCAGACCACATGTTTATCATTAATCACTGCTTTCCTCTTTCCCCTACCCCTCCCTCCCTCTCGCCTCCTCCACCAGCTGGGTGTGCTACCAGTTTCCAGGCTACCGTGGTTACCAGTACATCATGGAGTGTGATCGTCATGGCGGCGAGTACAAACATTACAGAGAGTGGGGCTCCCATGCTCAGTCCTTCCAGGTGCAGTCGCTGCGTCGAATCCAGCAATGAGACGCACGGCCTCCTTTCCCAGCCTCTCACTCTTTACCTCCTCCTCCTTCTTCTCCTCCCTTTACCCAGTCATTCCAAGCTTTATTCAGCTCTGTCAGACCTTAAGATGTTTACCGCACTTTTGTTTTGTTCTGTTGCCAAACGAAAAATAAAGAGAAATGGATGGAAAGAAAACCAGCCACTGAAGCAAAGCCCCTGACTGACGCCCCACTAAGGAGAGAAGAGGAGGAAGTTAAAGGCCTCAGAGTCACTCAGAGTCATTGCTCCTCATATCTGTGGTGCATGGTGCTACCAGTGCTAATAAAGAAGGAGTGGGGAACATAAAATAAACATAAATATAAGAGTCTGCTGCTAAACTCCATGGTCCTCAGTTGTGATTTATTTTTCCTCTTTGTTTAATGTTGATTGATAAATAATGGACATCACCAACGTGTAGTCAGTGCCACTGGTTAATTATTGGAAATCATGAGCAACCATTTTTCTGTGAGAATACCAGCCTCTGATATCATTGTAACAGAGGACAAAGACTTTAAACGCTTAAATCAACAACTAGAGCATAAATTTAAAAAGGCAAACAAGTTTGATGTATTGTGGTCACTCCACCCTGTGCACCTGACGAGCCACTGCATAAAGGATACTGATAACAATAGCATAAGAACATGGATAAGAAAACTACACAGTGCATTGTATTTTCATTTGTTTCATTTGATTCGTTTTTTGATGCTGTTGTCAGGCCAAGCTTGAGAGAAAAAAGGTTTAGCATGGTCCAAATATCAATCAATCAATCAAATTTTTATTTAAAGCCCAAAATCACAAACACTGTCACAAATATAAGCCGACACTGCCCAGAGCCGGCCTCCTTTTTAAAACTTCTCCTTCTTTTTTTTTTTTTTTACATGAAATTGTTTGCCATGGCCAAAAACTTTGAGACATAAAGCATACGAACGGCAAATGTGACTCCCACAGTGGTACACAATTACAGTGGAATTACATCTAATATTTCTCAACATGATTTCTTTACACACCTGTGCATTTCTTAATTAACATACAGCACAAACAATTTGCCATTGTACAAATGCAGATAAGGCAGTTACAACACAAAACACATGTGTAGCATTAATATCTGCTCATAATCTACTGAGAACACACTGCAGGGCCAAAGATATATCAGTCAGGAGAGACAATAAAACAAATGAAAAAAAAAGAATAAAAAAGGGAAATTCAGTTATTAGTCACTTTTGACTTGGAGTTTATGTAATTTATGTGACAAAGCCAGACTGGGTTCTTATATAACGAAGAAGAATAAAATCTTATCTCTCTCTGTCTCAAAAAAAACCAAAACAAAACAAAAAAAACAAGAAACAAGAAAAGACGAAACTTGTATTTCAAGAAGTTAACTATTAATAGCTGTTCTCTTTAAGGGATCACCATAAAATACCAGTACTGGTAATTCAAGTCAACAAACTAGGCTATATTAAAATAACACAAAATAAACAAAAATAAGGGCATTCAAATGAATTACCGCGTTATTGTGTCAGTTTGTCGACACTTGGGGTAGAAGGCCGGAATAACAAACTAAGCCTCCTAACGTGGGATCACGTTCAAGAGTGACGTCAAGGCGTCGCCCCGCCCCCAGTGAGATCAACGGAAGTGGCAGGCCGGACCGACTCTGACAGCGAAAACACGTCCGACGGCAGCGAGACAAACACTCGGAAAACGTATCGGCCCCGGTGTTAGAGGTTGGTTCTGGAGGGCCGGATGCTGCGAGAGTATAGGGAAAAACACCGACATGGCGCACAGCTGGGAGCCCCTTTCGTCGACGCGGAAACTCTGGGTGTCACTTTCCCCCTTTCTTCTCCCCTTTCTTCTTCTTCTTCTTGTCTCCCCGGGCGACGCCAGGCTGCGGCGGACACGGAGCGGCAGCCCCGCGGCGAACGAGACGGCGGAAACTTACGCAAAATACTATAATTACGTCGAGCTGACCGAGCGCCTGAGACATCTGGCCCTGAAATACCCCCACATAGCCAACCTGTCGAGCGTAGGTGAGTCCGTAGAGGGCAGGCAGCTGTGGGTGATGCGGATCACCACGGACCCGGAGGCGGACTCGCCAGGGAAACCCAAATTTAAATACGTGGGGAACATGCACGGAGACGAGACCGTGTCCAGGCAGGTGCTGGTGTACCTGGTGGAGTACCTGCTGAGTAAGTACGGAGAGGAGCGGCGCGTCACCGAGCTGGTGAACGGCACGGACATCTACATCATGCCCAGCATGAACCCGGACGGCTTCGAGAGGTCCCAGGAGGGGGACTGCAGCGGGGACAGCGGGGGCCGGAACAACGCCAGGGACAAGGACCTGAACAGGAACTTTCCGGACCAGTTTGACCGCAACCACGTTGTCTCGGGTGACGTCCCTGAGGTGCTGGCTCTCATCAGGTGGATCCAGGAGAAAAAGTGAGTCACTGCAGAGCCCAGCACACACATAACGCAGTGCCCAGGTGTTGTTTTGTTCCTTTTTCTGCCCACCAGCTTCATTGATCTCCAAGCCTCATCTGTCACGTTTATCACAGAGATGGCAAACATCCCCGTCAGAGTCCTTTGTGCAGACCTGGGGCGGGTAAGGTGGGCAGGTGTGCCTGATAAAGTCAAGAGCTGCTGTGTGATGGCATGGTGTGTGTGAGGCCGGGGTTCACCGGGGAGAGGAGCTGAGATGATTCAGTCAGGTGGTCTACCTGTTCATGAGACGTTGTTTTGCAGAGTCATGTTTCAAGCAAAGCATGAGATGTGAGAAATGTGATTTATCTGACAGTTTACAGAGTGTCTTTGGGCTCCACGCCACCTTTCAGTTGAATTTGAAATCATCACCTTGGATGAAAGACCAGTTTATTTATCACTAAAAACATAATGGGGCATCCTATGAGCTGAATATTTGGTTCACCTACCACATAAACTTCATCTTCACTTTTGATTCCTCTCTCTTCTTGCACTTGTTTTCTGTCTGGCTCGATTAGCTATCCACTTAATACACAAATGCCCCCAAGAAATCTTTGAAGAAAATAACGGCAGATTAATGAACAATGAAAGCAGATGTTTGCTCAAGCTCTGGTTGTTACAGAGTAACTCGAGCTCTCCTTAGTCTCCATCTTTATTAACGCCTCGTGCGAGTAACAGGTTTGACTCATGACAAAGTCAACAAGAAGGTCTGTCACCATGACGGGTTCATTTGGATGGCCACCACACACAGATATTCATCCAGTTAAAGTGCCAGCTGCAGGGCTGCTGTGCAAGAAGGGGATTTAGCTTCTCATTTCACAACAGTATTTATATAGTTATTTAGTAGTCGTCATTCTAACTTTTTAAAGGATTCAACTCAAACTTTACAGAATAATTACACTCCTGTATGTGTGTGGAAAGAGTTATTTTGGCTCTTCCATAAGGCCACGAAAACAACCCTGAAGATATTTCAATGTAAGAGATGGGAAATAACAACTGTCTGAAGTTAATTGTTAGTTTCAGTAGTAAGTTCAGTAGAAGTTAGACAAATCCAGTGGATGTCTCCCAGATATACCTGTTTAGTGCTGAATTTTCTAAGGACAGGGGCAACATTCGTATCGACTGTTAAGATTCAATGTACTCACAGGAATGCGAGTATGGTTTTAACAGACACGCTTGAATTCATCCTTTTAGGCTGCCTCTAAAATGTACCGTTGCCTCTCTATAGATTCGTGCTGTCGGGGAACCTGCATGGCGGCACTGTGGTTGCCAGTTACCCTTTTGATGACTCAGCCTCCCACCAGCGGCAAGGCCAATACAGCCAGTCGGAGGACGACAGCCTGTTCCGCTACTTGGCTCTGGTGTATTCCCAGAACCACCCTGTGATGAAGACTGGTCAGCCAAACTGTCCCGATACCCCAGAAGAAACTTTTAAGGATGGCATCACCAATGGGGCTCAGTGGTATGATGTGCCAGGTAAGATCATCCTATTTTTACTGTTTTTAACACCTAGGTTAGAAAATGTGAATTATTGCACTTGTGAGGATGTCTAGCCCGAGTTTAGCTCTGGATTTTTTTTTGTTATTGAGCAAGAAAGTGTGGCTCTCTGCTGTGCGACATGTTGGCTTTGTGCTGCATTGGAGTTGGCCAAGAGGAATTGGTGTGTCGTGTCTTTAAATGAAGACCTTGTGAAGTTGTGGTCAGCAGGAAAGTAAAAGCTCTTGTTAAAGGTGTTTATAATGGCAGTCTGACCTGTGTTGCTGCCTGATCTTTCTCCATCTAAAAACCAAGAATGTACCATTTTCTTGTTTGGCTGTGTGAAGTGCATGTGGGTTGGTGCAAGCTAAAACCTGTTTGAGGAGACACAGGAACAAATTATTACAATTTCCTTTTACGCTCGCCTCGGCTTTCTAGCACACCTCGAGCAGTCTGGAGAAGTTGTGGTAAGGTTTTCTCCCATAGCTGGTCACAAGTGAAACACCTGTCTTTCCTGAAAATGGATTAAGTTACATTCCAGACAGCCACTCGAGCAGTTTTGCTGTCCAAAGCTGCTTAGAGGCAGATTCCTGCAGCCACATTATTTCATCTCATTTCATAGGCAACATTAAAAGCAACAGTCAGTATTACTTAGAGTACTGTAACGCTTCATAGAGTCGCATTGTGTAACTTGTTATTTTTGCCAAGAGAGCAGAATAGAGTCAACAGATTCAGCTTCAAAAACATAACTTCATCCTCATACTTCTCAGGTCACTGAAGCACTGAATAGTCTGGCCTGGTTTGGGGTTTTTCAGGTGTCAACATGGTGTTAAAGCCTATTACTGAAAGTGTGGGCAGGTTTATCATGACACAGATTGTAGGGTTCTCTCTCCTTATATTCTGTACATATATATATATATATATATAGGTATACACTGTATGAATCCATGTTCTCTGAGTAAGTGTCTTATACCAGCTAAAGGAAAGGCTGCCTTTATTTTTCTCCACAAAACTTCACTTCATTGAGCTCTACTCTGCATCACTTGGACAGAAATTTGATCAGTCTACTCTCGACTTTTGTTTTGTTGGTTCGTCCGGAGGGGTTAGTTGGGGTTTGGGAGGGGGTGGTGGTGATGATGTAAGCGTCTGCAGCTTCAGATTACCACACTGGTTTTCCTGTTGAGATGTGCTTTGTCGTAGTAAATCTTTCCCATGAATTTGCACGCAGCGGCCTGGCTGGCTGTTTTTAAAACCCTGCTCTCCAGAACTGGCACCTATTTTGCACTCATGTCATATCATAACTTCTCCAAGTGTATTTTACTGATTTCAATAGTTGGATTAGCCATCAAAATAATACTTAATTAAGTTTACTAGTCCATGGTTTTTAAGCATGTTCTCTAACACAAATGCAGTACTTAGTTTGTGGCAGTGTGGTGATGATTGTCACTGTTAGTTGCTTTAAGACCTTGTCTAATTTGTGATATATGAAGTTAAGCCTAGTTTCATATTTCAAGATTCTTATTGTGCGTCATTTTAACTGTGTCACAAAGCCTCGAGCACACACACTAAATCCTTGCTGTCACTTGCATCAAAAACTAGAACCACTTGTGACTACTGAATGACTGTTTTAGCTGTTTTTTTGTTGCAGTATTCACCCAGAGGAGGCTCAGTTCTGTATGAGGAGTTATTAAAGCTCTTAGCAGCTACCGTGTCTCGAGCTGAAAACAGACAGCCAAAAGTGTACACAGCTGAACGGACAATGCTCGTATCTGTCTGTCATGTTGCCTCAGCGGACAAAATGTCAAAAAGTTAGCCAACGGCAGATGATAGAAATGGCCGGGACATTGTGTGACATAATGAGTGACCCAGGCAAAGCGCCAGGACCAGGAGTCAGGAACAGAAGTTTTTTTGTGCGATAGTCAGGGCTTGAAATAATGATTCAGCATAACATGGTATCTTGAGCCACAATCTTTTGACACAGTCTAGCCTCGGAGGGCGTCCTTAACTTTTGACCTGTATCTCTATTCATGCAACCCCTCAGCAACCAACTAAGACACGCTAAAGTATTCTCCTTTCAAAGCTTGTTCTTGTTCACTTTTTAACGTTTGTTCATTGCTGGGGGCCTGGGTTACTGTAGTCCAGTATGTGTTGAAAGGTACATGCCACTGCCTTCAGACATGCAAGAGAGCGAAATCCAGATAATCACTGTTCTGTATGAAAATGTTGCTCTATTGCTGCGATGAACTCAGGTCCAGGAAGTGAACGTTCAGCTCTCTGATTAGCACATTTTCATGTTGCGTCACTGTGAACTGCTGATTGTCATCTGACAGTTACACTTTAGAAAACGTTTTCCTGCTGGATTACCATTTTAATTGCTTGGATTAAGAAAACAAACATATTTTTTTGCACAGTATTACTAACCAGTATTAACAGTGTTCAACAGTATTATATTTCTGTTTGTATTGTATTTCCATCCATGGTCTATTCTATATTTCTGTTTTAGCTTTGATGTTTTATTTCATATACTATATTCTGTTCCCATATCTTGAAGTTTGAATCATTTTTGCTAATGTGCTTCTTTGCCAATATATATTTTTTAGCATTGTTAGGAGCCCGTGACACAAATATATCACTGCTGATGTCTGCTCCATGTAATTGTTGTACACATCACAAATACAAATCTTGAATCTGGAAATAATAGTACTGATAAACTTTACTATTACCACTTTTAGATTACAGTGTTCCTTTTAAAAGAAAAAATGCAGATAGAAACAACACAAGGAGTTCATTAACTAGCTCTGACTTTGGCTCCATTGTCTGGCCAGTGGTTTCCTGCTAAGTTCAGGGCGTGTCACTGGATCCGGTACATGGACAGGATTTTTAAGGTCAGTCTGTCTGTGTGTTTGTCACGTTCTGCCAGCTTATGGGAGGCGCTCTATATATGCGGTGTATTTAATGTGATGGGAGAAAAAAGTTTTCTGTTGTTTGTTTTGTTGGTGCTGCAGCCAAACACGGATTTCCGCACATTGTCTTGCGTTATTTGCTCATCATTAACAGGCGAGATTTTGGGAGGCTGGGTTTGCTTTGGTTGACATAGCATCCTGCTGCCACCGCAGGGGGTAAAACCTCTAATGAATTATCCTGACACACCTCTATATTCAAAATAAGCTCAGAGGGCACGGTCCCCATTGTTCCTTTGTGTTTATACCCACCAGTTTACTACTGTTGAATTACTTGCCCATGTAAATCAAATATTACTCTTATATTTTCTGTTCTGTCTGAAAAACATGTCTAAAAGTTGTCAGAAGAGTTTATCACGTCCTCTGAAGTTGCCGTCACAGTTTCCAGTGAATGACCTGGCAGCCAGTCGTCCCAGCCAAGTTTCAGAGAGCTGAACAGCTGCTGCTTGACCCTGGATAACTCAGAGGAACTCGTCTTCGTGGTGTACAGTGTATTTTGGTGCGTCTGCTATCAGGGCCAATTCGTGTACCACATCACAGCCTGCAGCGTTTTTCTCCTCGCTACATTTTGTTGAGTTGCAAGTCAGTCAGTGATCTGACTTTCAGGAGGATCTCACTTCACGTCTTTGCCCATTTGAGAGCATTTTAAAGTGTTTCCCATATTAGGAGTTTTGTCTGACTTTTTGTGGACACCAGGAAAAACAGAGATATGAGTCAAAGAATGTGCTGGGAATGAAGAATGTGTCTTTGCGAGAGCTTGTGTGCTCAGAGCAGCATTTATCTGTTGTGGTGCGGTTAATGACTTGCTGTTTTGAGACTGGTGGGAGGCTGGTTGCTCCGCTGAAGTTATTTGTCAGCATTTGGCCCTTTCACTTTGACTGGTACGGAGTGGCGAACGGTGGCAGTTTAATTGGCTTCCTGTGGCCACCCAGTAGGCAGTCATGGCAACAGTCCAGCCGGGGAGCCTCTGGCTGCCTGCTGTTGCTCCAGTGAGATGGCTGGCCGAGCAGCTGCCCTTACTGCGCGCCATTCTGTTTGCCTATCTGCAGGGCTAGGTCAGCTGGCAAACTGCAGATGTCATGGCTTGTTGCCACGTTAAACACTATCTTTAAACTGAGGCACCAAGGAGGCGAGCTTCTTCCTCTGTTAAATCAATTGGCCTGGCACCAGTCAGGGTCACATTTAGGACAGCAGAGCGGTTACTTTTCCATTATGTGTTGTACACATCACTTTTATTCCTTAAATTAGGCATATCCTTCTCTATTATATAAGAAAGAACTGAATGTGTTATGCCATTTCTATCATGGTTGTTTTATTACGTTGCTGGCTTGTTGTCTAGGAGGGATGCAGGACTACAACTACCTCCATGGAAACTGTTTGGAAATCACCATGGAGCTGAGCTGCTGCAAATATCCTCCTGCCTCTGAGCTCCATAAGGAATGGGATCTGAACAGGGAATCCCTGCTAGCCTACATAGAAAAGGTTGGTCTTAGAACTAAAAAGGGAGTCAGGATTCATCAGCATTCATTATTTTGAGCCTTCTGAGCACATTCAAATCATGCCTGATATCTTATGGGATAACATTTCTCCACTGCAGCAAGATGTCCTCTGTGTTTAAAATACCATTGTCTTCCAGGTCCATATAGGTGTCCGTGGGTATGTGAAAGAGGCCGTCAATGGCGCTGCTCTCACCAATGTCAGCATTGTGGTGGCAGGCATTCGCCACAACCTGACCACGGGAAAATTTGGTGACTACTACCGCCTGTTACTCCCTGGAACATACAACATCACAGCTGTGGCCCCGGGGTGAGTAACACTGTTAATGATCACTGTTTTTACTGTCAAGAATGTATATTCAGAGGTTTTTTAGAAATGAGGAAGTAGGTCAGTGTTAGCATGGTGAGGTAAGCTTTTATTTTCCTAACGAACATTAACCTGCACTGTCACTCTTGCCATGGTTGGAGGCCAGAGTGCAGCGTTTTATCTGCTCAAGCTAAAGTGAATTATGTGAGAATGATCGTCTTTGGTATTTGACGGTTTGCTTTGAGTCATGAGTGATTACCTGCAGCCTGAGCAAATAAAGAGCCAGTAATGTCTCAGGAGACATTGTTCAAAGCCTCCTTCTTGATATTTAATGTTAGCTAAACTAGGCCATTTACTAGCCACATGGCATTTCTTAATTCAGTTATAGGTGGTGGAAAGTAACTATATAGTATGAACTAATTTGAGGTAGTTTTCTTGAGTATATCTCTTTTCTGTTACTGCCTACTTTTATTCCACTCAGAAATAAATATAAGTATTATATTGTACTTTTTATTCCACTACATTTATCTGACAGTTTTAGTTACCTGTAAAATGTAATCAAATAAATAATGATATTATTATATCAATATGGCTTTATTGGATCCCACGAGAGCATTCATAAACTACCCAGAAGTAATACCTAAACTATATGAAAAGATCAAAATGTGCTGTAACACTAAAAGTTATGAACACATTAATGATCAATAATTATAATACAGTGATATGATATATATGACACTGAAATGGTATATTCTGTAGTACTTTTAACTGAGCATTTCCAAAGTGCAGTATCACTACTTGCAAAAGTGCATTTTGATAAGCATGATGTGAGTTCTCTGCGTAAAAATGCTGAATATCTGTGCTGATAATCAGCTTGGCCAAAGATGTCCTTGATGTCCCAGCCAGATTCTTTAAGATATAGCTTAATTTCCTTTTGTATTGTATTTGGAATTTCTTTGTCGCTGAAGTGAAGAATAATGTGTTTTATTTGTAAATTACTTCCTCATAGACTACAAGACTGTTTTCTTTGTTTTATTGTGTTACTCTATCTCCGTCACCTGATTTAGGTACTTCCTGGTCATTTTAAAGTGTGTCTAAAGCATGTGATCATTTTCTGTACACAGGTACACATCAATGACAGTCCACAGTGTCCAGGTCATTGAGGGCAAAGCCACAGAACTGAACTTTACCCTGGCACCTGTGGTCCATGAGGCTACAGGCAGCACCACTGCGACTACACACTCCATGCCATCCACCAAAGACCCCAGCATCTCTGCCAACACTTCCAACTCGTCTAACTCTTCTAACTCCACCCAGAGTCAGGGAAACCAGAACAGCCGTGATTTGGCAAACGAACACCAGCCAATTCAGCCGCAGGAGTTTCGTCACCATCACTACGCAGACATGGAGCTGTTCTTACGCAAGTACAGCAGTGAGTTCCCCTCCATTGCCCATCTTCACTCAGTCGGCCGCTCTGTGGAAAACCACGAGCTGTTTGTGATGGTCATCTCAAACAACCCCACTGAGCATGAGCAAGGTATGTTTTCTACACTTGATTAAGGCTCCCTTGTGGCATCATGAAGACTTTAACTCTAAGACTTGTGCGCATTCCTACATTATGCTATAATTAGGTGAGCCAGAGTTCAAGTACATCGCCAACATGCACGGAAATGAGGTGGTGGGCCGAGAGCTGATGCTCAACCTCATCGAGTACCTGTGCCGTAACTATGGCACCGACCCAGAGGTCACCAAGTTGGTCAACACCACCCGCATTCACATAATGCCTTCTATGAACCCTGACGGTTACGAGGCAGCCAAGGAAGGTAAGAGAAAGGGACGCACACGGACACACTACAGAAGCAAAAACAAAGTAACACTATCTGCACAGTATGAATGAGACTTATAACATTGTGATAAATAATCTAGTATACAGGTCACACTGGTGTTGCCTGTATTGCTTGGGATACATGAGGAAAGGTGTAATGTTACAGGACTTGAGATGTAATTTGATGACTTGACTTACGTGTCCTGAGTGTATGTAAATAAAAGCTATCAAATCTACAGCCACTGTAAATGAAACAGGAGTTGCAAAGTGACCAGACCATACTCATTTACTGGAGAAGGTTGAGGGCACCTCCTTACGCATGATCTCCTTACACACTACACCTCATTTGCTTGTCCAAACGGCTTTAGCTACTTTTTGAAGTATGAAGAGTTTCACAAAGCACTACTAATATGTTTGTAGTCACTGATGTGTAACAGGAAGTACAGAGAAGGTTTGTTTACATCTTCAAGCAGGAACACGCTGTGGTTACAGATATGTGCAGGTGACTCATGGCTGGTGCTTCTTTCCTCTCCAGGTGACGTAAATGGCTCTGAGGGCCGCAACAACAAAAATGATTTTGACCTGAACCGCAACTTCCCAGACCAGTTCACCAATATCACAGATCCCAGACAGCCGGAGACCATTGCTGTGATGAACTGGCTGAAGAGCACCCCTTTCGTCCTGTCAGCCAACCTTCATGGAGGCACGGCCTAATTTTCAACCTTCACTGGGAAAAACTATAGTCTTGTAGAGTTGTAGCCACTGTTTGATTTAGTTATTTATGTTTACTTTTTGAAATATTGAGTATGATTTTAAATGTTTTGAGTGTTCTCCTTTTTTAGACACGATGGATAAATAAGGTTTTGAAGTCACTTCAGAAAAGGATTTACTGCTACAGATACATTATTTAAATCACTGTGTTTCTCTCATTTCTTTGTGTTGTGGAATTTAGGCTCCTTGGTGGTCAACTATCCCTTTGACGATAACAGAAAAGGGGATTCTCAGTACAGTCCGTCTCCTGATGACGAGGTCTTTAAGCAGGTGTCCAGAGCTTACTCACAGGTAACTGGACACTGTTACGGTTGGATGTGCTTCAGGCTGGAATGATATATTCGAAAACAAAATGTAGAAATAGGACTGATAAAAGTCACCAGGTTTTTGTGAAATCTGTAGCGGCGTAACATTTGAAAACTTGGTCACAACAGTACTCATTGTTGAGATCTAACATGTGTGACGTGTGTGCAGGAAAATACTCTGATGCACGATGGACACCCGTGTGAGAACCTGTACCCAAAGGAATATTTCGAGGATGGCATCACCAACGGTGCCAATTGGTACAGTGTTCCTGGTATGTGCACATCTCTTGTCCTCCTTCGCTTCTCACCAAATTAATTTTTTACAGATCAACCAAAGCACACTGGAGAGATTTTTCTTCTTCACATAGTCAGGAAAAGTTATTTTCATGTAGAAAATAAGCTGTACCCATACATATTTATATGATTCAGACTTCAAAGTCTTCAAATACAAAAAAAATGATACATATATTTTATTTACAAGTTTAGTTGCGTGGTTTGCGGACAAACCAAGCAACATTACCCTACAGTGGACACAGGTCTGACACAGAATAGTATGTATAGACTGTTTCACCTTTCACCTTGATTGTCTAAGTTTTCTAGAAACAAACAAACAAAAATAGATGCTGTAATCACACGAGCTTCCTAAAATCAGCCACAGTTGAGGCTCTAAGTGGAAGCTGTCAAGTTTGAGATGGTGTTTAAAGGAGCACTTTTTTCTCTCCAGGTGGCATGCAGGACTGGAACTACTTGAACACCAACTGTTTTGAGGTGACCATCGAGCTCGGCTGTGTGAAGTATCCTGCAGCCAAGGAGCTTCCAAAGTACTGGCAGCAAAACCGACGAGCCTTGCTTCAGTTTATTCACCAGGTAATAGACACACGCTCCACAAGCTTTCTACTCACTTTACTCAGCATTGCGTCTTCTCATGCTTATCTGGTTATATGTCCCTAGGTGCATACTGGAGTGAAGGGTACAGTTTCTGACATTAGTGATGGCACAGGAATTCCCAATGCCACCATCAGTGTGGAGGGGATAGACCACAACGTCACCACGGCTCGAGCCGGGGACTACTGGAGACTGCTGGTTCCTGGGACTTACTCTATCACTGCCTCCGCCCATGGGTGAGAATTTTATTTCATTAAGAAAACAATTTATTTTATATATAGTTACCATGTCTTCCAGCATTGTGTTTCTAGTTCTAGTAACTTAATTTTCTCTGTTGTCCAGGTATAAACCCGTGAGTACATATGCCACCGTCTCAAAAGGTGGAGCAGAGGTGGTGGAGTTCAGACTGAAACGTATACACGGAGATATGAATGGCCAGTCTATCAGCGGCCCCCAACTCGCAGAGAACCCAGCTGAGATGGAGCTCCGGAGCTTGATCAAGGACCTCTCTCGTGGCCAGGGTTTGGAGCAGCTGGTCAGGAGCACGGCCACAGAGAACAACTTCCGCTACAGGCGCTACGAAGAGATGTCGGCCTTCATGAGAGGCCTGACGCTCAACTTTCCAAAAATTACGTCTTTACGCAGGTAGGCAGACTTTCTCTTCACCTAAACCCTCTATTTTATCTCCCCTAATTTCATTTAAGGATGCACTGTTCATCTGCTGTATGCCAAAAGTAAATTCTGTTAAATTAGTTACGCTCAGATCTGTTGTGTTTCAGATCTTCAGTTGCTTATCTCACAATACTGACCTGTGCTTGGGTTTCTTCTCTTCTGTGTTCAGTTTGGGCCAAAGTGGAGAGGTTCGCACCATCTGGGCTCTGGAAATCTCCAACAAACCAGAGGAAGCTGAATCATCTGAGCCCAAGATCCGTTTTGTAGCAGGGATCCATGGCAATGCCCCAGTGGGAACAGAGCTGCTGCTGGAGTTTGCTGCCTTCTTGTGTATCAACTACGGCAAGAACCCAGCTATCACCAAGGTGAGTGAACCCCCTCAAGAAATGCTGTGTTTAATAGTCTAGACTGTTAAATGATATATGAGAGATATATGAAAGATATAGAGATGTATCAACTCTGTTAAGCATATAATGTTGTATGGGGTGTTTTAGTTTTAGTGTTTTAGCCATGTCAACAATTGTTCCAACTCCCGTTCCCCTCTCTAGTTGATCAATGAGACCCGAATCGTGATCGTGCCCTCCATCAACCCAGACGGCCGAGAACAGGCCGTTGAGAAGCAGTGCACCTCCACAAAGGGCTTAACAAATGCCAACAACAAGGATCTGGACACAGATTTCTTCGGTCAGTCATATGGATTTGTATGTTAAGTTGAAAGACAGAGACACACCTACAGAGACAAAAGAAGATAAAATAGCTTATTCAATGTACACTTCAAACTTTTGAATGGACATTTGTCATTAAGATTAAGCGTGCTCTAACAACTCCATTTCATGTTCACCCGTTGTTTTCTTTTTTTTAGGCAATGCCTCACTTCGTACGGTGGAGGCCCAACCAGAGACCAGAGCAATGATGGACTTGATTTTAGACAAGAGCTACACTCTGTCCGTCGCCCTTGATGGAGGCTCCCTTGTTGCTACCTACCCTTATGACAAGCCTGTCCAATCTGGTAACACCACAATACAGAAACCTTTTTTTTTTTCAAATAATAATGAAATAATGTCAAATTAGTCTATAGGATATGTAGGCATTAAGATATTAATATCTAGAGCTTTCAAGTAGAACCACTTTTAAGATTGCATATGTTTCAGATTACCCAGTTTAAGACCCAGTGACCAGGAACTCTTTGTTTGCCTGCCACACATTCAAGTCCAGAAGAAATGATTATGTCAGCTTTTTGTAACATTTGGTTTGGACATTCATGGTGCCCAGAAAATAGATGAATCTCTGTGTTTTTGGTGACTTCCTAGTGTTTTTGGAAACTGCGCCATCAGCCCACATATTGCACATGTATAAGAAACAAGAAAACTCCATGGCTGAATCCACTGACATTTAGTGAACACATCCCAAGAAGACAGAAGTTAACCAGATTATCGAATATACAGACAACATGGATATTTTTTTATAGAACTGGGTGATTGCCTTGAAATTTAGCTGAAAAAAGTTATGTTCCATAAACCCTAAGCCATTTTAGCTGGAAATACACTGGGCCCTTACTGAAGACAAATATGTTATTTTGATCCCTACTCTTGATACAACTATCAGAGTAATAACAGGACATAGTTAAGTTTCCTCTTGTGTTCAGTGCATTAGACTCTTTTTGTTGTCGCTTTGCTATGAACACTGATTCATCAACACTGACTGCTGTTAAACATTATTCAACAAAACAAATTTTGGCTGCATGATTTTATTTAACAATCCTTTTCTTTTTGTATTTCCAGTTGAAAACGAGGGCACATTGAAGTACTTAGCAAGCGTTTATGCCAATAACCACCCCAAGATGCACCTTGGGGACACCGGATGTTCAAATAATGGGCAGAGTATGTCATTTAAATACTATAAATAATTTCTGCCATCATGTTTGTTTTGAATATCAGTTATAAATATGATGCTAGTGGTTGACAATAATAATAACTTTCCTGTTACTCAGTGGGCAACATACCAGACGGAGTCATGAGGGCAGCAGAGAGACAAAGTCACATGGGGAGCATGAAGGCAAGTCTCTCCACCCCGGTGTCTGTGGTGTCAGTTACTGCAGTAAAGATAGCCTCCACGCTGACACGATATCATATTTTGGTTCTATCTTGAGATATAAAATGAAAAGCCACATTTTCAGTATTGTTTTTCAAAATGTCAAAGCTTTCTAACAGTTCTGAGCTCTTAAGTGTTGTTTTGGAGAAGCCAGACGTAGTCTCATATGACATCTTGTGTGTATTTGCCCTCCCAGGATTTCAGCATGGACTTTGGACACTGTCCAGAAATCACAGTGTACACTGGCTGCTGTGTTTTCCCTCCCGCTGAACAGCTGGCCACACTCTGGGCCGAGAACAAGAAATCTCTCCTCAGCATGTTGGTAGAGGTATGAGGCAAAAATGTATTAGCCCAACACAGAGACGTTTAAAAGAAATTGTTTAACATAATTGTAGTCTATATAGGTTTTAAGATTAACTATTTTTTTAGAAGATTCTAGTGTTCCATCATCAACTTTAATTTCCTCTCTTCCCTCTTCCCCTTTCAACCCCTCGCAGGTCCATAAAGGGGTTCGTGGTGTGGTGAGAGACAAGAGTGGGAAGCCTGTTGTTGGGGCGATCATTGTACTGAACGGGGGGGCGAGAGTCTTTACAGCAGAGGGCGGCTACTTCCATGCGCTGCTGGCTCCTGGCAACCACAACATTGAAGCAGTTGCTGATGGCTACCAACAACAACGTCAAAAGGTATGCAGCTGTATACACACTGTGTATTATTCAGGCAAGGAATGCGTAAACTTTCAGGAAGGTCATGATGGGATAATGCCTCACAATGTTATGCTGGCTGATTTATATTTTCCACTAATGACCATTTAAGATGCATAAGAAACGGTATTTGGAGAAAAGTATTAAATATATTATCTTACATATATTTAAGCTGGAATGAATCTTTGAAAAATGTTTTATTATGCCATCACAGGTCTGAATATGTGACACAAGAGACATTTATGTGGAACATACTGCTTAGTAAAATAAGAGGCTGACAATGTGTGGTTTTGAATATTAATTTTTAGGTGTTTTAAAGCAGAAACCAGCTGTGCCATGTTTCAGCTCTTACATTATTTTGTGGTTGTCAAGTTTTCAAACAAATTTATGAAGCACATTGGACTTGAAGTTTAGGCCAGTACGTACTCCTATTGAAAATGCAGCATATGGCTTCATAGATTTTGCATAATTTGACTTTGTTTAAGCATTTAGAAACAGGTAAATATCGTAAAACTGCTGAGAAATGAATCTGGATTCTTCATCATGTTTCAAAGAAACCAAAAATTGTCTAAATGAAGCATTAAAAGACAATTGCATACTTATGTCATAGGAAGTCAGTGGGAAACGTTACTGCAGTGATCCGTTCCTGTCTACGTCAATGAAAGGTGTAGGGCGGAGCACACAAAATCTCTCTGTCACCTCCAGCTTTCCGTTTGGTTGCTCTGTGATTTGAAGCGTGGGGTAGGCCAGCTCTCGAAACAGCTGTTCCTTAATGTTACGCCCAAGCTGCAGACTGTAGGCCGCAGGCTTCCCACACGCACTGAGGAGCAGGGGATCCACTACTGAGTGATACGTCTGCTGGTACTCCGGCACTGTGAAGCCGTGGATCATCAGAGGTCCTGGGTGACTGGCTGACTCGCTGCTGGAGATTCTGTCTTCATTCTTGAGAGCTCCATCACCTTGGCGCTGTTTGAGATTTGGAAGAATAGCAGCGTTCTTTATATGCCTGTCATCCAGGGGTTTCTGGGCATCTGCTTCACTCTGCTCACACACAAGGTCCAAATTATAACTTGGGACCAACATGCATTTCCTCTCTTTAATAGTCTCCCCATATTTCTTTGGACATCGAATACTCCGCCTCAGGCCATAGGGACGCATTTCATACCTCTGGAAAGTATAGAGGCATTAGTTTCAGTTTTTCTCTGTCTTGCTAAAAGAAAAATAGCCCACAAACTATAAAAAAGAATCAAGAGATGCACTTACTCTTTGGCAACAACTCTTTGGGTGTGTGCTCAGACAACATCACTGAATCAGGTCTGAAACTGTCTGATTTTAAATTTTCCCCTTGATTCTGTTTTGTCCATTTTTAAAACTGAGTAATGAGAGACACCTCACCTGCTCTGGAGAGAAGTCAAGCAAGTTACAAAAATTTTACAAAAAGATTCCTGTAATTTACCTCTCAGATCATAGCTAAGTCATTTAGGATTTTTATCAGCCAGCACTCAAGTAGTAATTTGGACATACGAGACAACCTGCATCAGATTATAGTAAGTAGCTGCACCTGCCTGAGGCTGCTAATTAGAAGAATAACAAACCCTCTGTGGGAAGCTGGCGCAGACAGCTAAATGCCTTTTAGCTCCATTTGGAGAAACTCCCAGAATGGATAAGAAGATGTGGTACAGCTTGATGTTTTCTTTTCATTGTGGCATTTTAATTAATAGTACACAAATGTTCTGTTCAAGTCAGCAATTTTAGAAACAAGTCTTTTTGTGATCCTTGATTGACACTATCACAGCTTCTAACATGTATAACCTTGACTGCAGAAGTTTGTGGTTTACATTCAGATAAAAAACTTTGACTCTGGTGTTTGAAATAAAGTTCCTTTTTTGTTGTGCTGTCATGAAATCTGGCCACTTTCTGAGAAGGTTCAGAAGCTTACTGCAATTTTTTTTTTCCACTGTGTTGCAGGTGGTGGTTTTGTCCTATGAAGCTGCTAGCAGCATCCTCATTGAGCTCGACATGGACAACAGCATCTTCGGCCTGCCCAGAGAGTTTGTGGTGGCCAGTGCAGGTATACATGCAGATATCTGAAATTCTGAAATTTCTAAGCCGGTCAAAGTCTGCAGACCCCAGTGTCTGCACCATGTGTGGAAGGCAGTTGCAATGCTTCATCTATGCACCAGGAGGAGCAGTTGTAATGAAATGCTGCTTAATGTTATGAGCTGTGATCCTTTTACTTTGAGTGTGCCCCTTAATCACGGTTACTTTTTACTCTATTTCATGCATTTGCCGTGAATGAAATTGTCTTTCAAAACTGTAGTGAAGTAGTTTGAACTTAAAGAAAACATTCACTTATTTGTGATGATATTTATTTATTTTTTTTATTGACACTGGAATCCCACAATCATGTTTACTGTGCATCACCAGACATTGCTGTATTGTTAAGTGTTCAGTGTGATGATTGTTGTTGTCCCAGAGAGAAACTGTGCCATGCAGACATGTTGAGTTGTGTATTCCTCTTTTTCTTCTCTGTAGCTGCCTCCATGACCGCGTTGGTGTTGACGGCGTGCATCATCTGGTGCGTGTGCGCTGCCAAGTCCAATCGACAAAAGGACGGCTTCCACCGCTTGCGGCAGCACCGAGATGATTATGACGACGAGATCCGGCTCACCTCCATGGGCTCCAAGAAGTCACTGCTTGCCCACGAGTTCCAGGACGAGAGTGAGAGCGATGAGGAGACTTTGTATGCCAACAAAATTTGAAAGGCAATGCCCCCAATCTGGCAGTTGTCTCAATTTTATTTTGATCTCTTCCCTTAATTTAACCTCCCCTCCCTCCCCCCGGCCGACAAGGAACAGGCTGAACTCGAGGCTGCATCTCTGTCTCTCCCTTGGACTGAGATATGAGACTGAGTGATAAAGACACTTTGTTCTGTTATGTTCTGAGGGCTCACTCCTGGTCACCCTGTTACTAGTGCTACTAAATTGATACTTAAAGAGCATCCTGCTGGCGTCCGGACTGAAGGGCTGGCTTTTTTTTTTTCCCTCCGGCTCTACCTGGCTGGATCAGGGGAGAAAGACAACTAGAAGGCCATTTAAAAAAAAAAAAAAAAAAAGGTAAAAGAAGAGGCAGATGGAAATAATGGTTTACTCCACCGTGGCCCTCATCCGTCCTTTTTTATTGCAGGTTTTGAGCCCGACAGCTTTTTCATTTCCGAGCCACGCAAGAGCGCTCTTTTAGACCACTACCTGTCCTGCCTGGCTGAGGGGTTCCAGCCGATTAGTCCAAACAAACTCTCGTTTAGTGGTAGTGCTTGATCTCAAACAATCTCCACACTGACACCATGCGTTAATTTCAACACTTTGAGTTAGGAAATGTACATCTGATTATTTTATCCGAGACAGCATTGCCACATCGAAGTGTCTGAGCCTTTGGGAGACTGAATCCATTGTGCCTTGGCTTGTGTGAAGTTTTACAGTCCAGTCGGGCTGTAGTATATGACAGAGTACAGCAGCATGGTAGATAGATTACACACGGTCCGAGCTAGAGTCTGATCCATCCTATACTCAGGTGTTAGGATTCCAATGTTGCACTGTTGCTGCACAGGTGACTCTGGGGTGGCGACCTGGGTTCAGTAGTTTTGTATCTTTCCCGTCAGTCGTGGCCATAATCACAAATGGGAACAAGCTTCTCAAAAAGCTTTAAAACATCAGGGAGAATCTGTTACCAATGAAATGCTTGAATGAAACCCTTCCCAGTAAATGCAGGGTGCTCTGTGTGCATGGAGGTCACTTGCACTAAATAGCAAAGCAAGGATTGTCCCATATCATTGGCCAGGTAAAAAAAAAACTGAATCTCTAAATGTGTAATCATAACAAGAATGTATTTGTTTTTTCCTTTTTTTTTATTTTAACTTGGTTTCTGCAGGGCAAAGTGTCTTTACATGGAAAGTTGCTGCTGACTTTCATACATGTCACATTAAGTCTGTGCCCTGTTTTTGATCAACAATGTACATTCTCACCATGTGTATAATTTTTCACAATAACGAGTATCGACTGTTTTTGTTTGTATATGTTGGTGTTTATTTTCCCACTAAACAATTTGAGTGCAAAAACCATACGAGGTTCGTCCGTCCATTCATGATCAGTGTCTACGAATCAGCGTCAGAGCCACCCATGCTGTGTGATTTTAAAGGTCCAGTGCATAGAAATTCATCTTTTCCAGACTCACTTTAAGGCAAAGGGCATACCGATTATGATCTGTTTGACACAAGCCAGTAAATGGACATTGTGAGTGAAGACATTTTAGGTAGTTTCGATGTGGAAAAAACGACTACTGGCTGCTTTAGTGGCCTTTAAGAACATTGTAGGTGTGAAATGGTGATGCAGTCATTTTCTATTTCTCTCTGATGAACGAGTGAGTGGGGTACAAATGAAAAAAGGTTCATGTACTGACGCTCAAGTAAAAAAAACAAAATAGTGCTTTTCTTTACCTCAGACAGCCACCTGGGGACCTTCCCATCTGGGAAAAAAATATTGCACTGGATCATTAAAATCAGGTCTCACATTTTGGGAACGCTATGCATGGTTTTCATCACTTTCTGAATACACGCTACTTCACTGAAGAATTTGCCTTGGTTTCGAAGTTACTTTGACAGGAGATTCTTTTTCCTGTTTCTTTTAAGCAGTTGTCATCAAGTTGAACCTGATATATGTGTAAAGAGACAGTTTTGTATTTTTTTTCTTATATTTCTGCAAATGCGTGTGTATGAATTTTGAAAGATGAGCGTGCGTCGGTGGCACGCAGTGTTGGTGTGAAGATTTTATATAAACTGGAATCAACTGTAAATGTTTGACAATTGTGAATGGGGAGGGGGGGGGGGCAATTCATGTTAACCATGAATATTCACAACAAAATATTTCATAAGAACCTCGGTGTAACATGCACAAAAACTCATGAAACACAATGAAATAAAATATCTCACATCTCTCTTGCACACTTCTTTGAGATGGTTCATCTAGCGGTGAAGAAAGGAAGGAAAATTGTGATCCCTGGCACAGAAGTTACTCATAATGAAGATTAGTTTAAAAATAGACTTCATTAACTTAAAAATAAATTATAATTACCTGCTTTTCTTGGGTTGAGTATGTAATGTGATCAAAGAGTACTTGGAAGTTTGCAGCTCCGGAAATTTAGCGCACACTAGTTAAATGCCAAACTCAACTTATTTGCCCACTGCTTCTTGTTCTTTACAATAACTGTGGCATTGAGGGGGATTTGGGACAGCTTGGGCTCAGAAGGTCACATAGATCAACAATTATTTTCAGACTTGGTGGTTCAAGCTGTCATTCCCACGTCAAACTGTCCTTGAGCAAGACATCGAAGCCCCAAACTGCCCTTGATGGTCAGTGTGTGTGTTTGTACATGTGTGGGTGGAAGAGAGGCGTTGAGGAGTATTTTGTGTTGGTGCTCTGAAACTGCAGTTCATATTTCACAGACGGCGATTCAGTGGGTTTCTGATTTTGTCAGTATTTTAGTAACTGAACAGTCAGAGGCCACACTCAAACGGGATGCAAACAACACTTAACATATCATTTTAACATTCTGTTTACATTTATTATTGCAGTGTTGATATTTATTGGACCAAGTAGGCGATGGTCATGTGCGATAAGCCATACATGCACAAAGAAGTATTAGAATATAAAAGAACGATGAATAAAAGTTGATATATTTAACTTTTAACATTTATCCAAAACCCCCAAATGTCACTAACACCATACAGCTCAACCATGTACACGTGTAAAAAACATGGTGCATCTACATGATCGATAAATATTGTGAAGGTGCCACTTTGGGTGCTGGGTGACTGTAAGAGCAGTTCTCCTTGTGTTCTGACTTTGTCTTAACCAAACAAATCCATTGATTAATAGAGAAATTAATCACTAGATTAATTCACAATGAAAAGAACCATTTGTTGTTGTTAATATATTGCTTGGTAACATAATAGTCACAGGGCACTTTTTCAAATTTACTTTAAGAACAATAACTTGATCATACAATAGACAGTATATGCAAATATTTTTGATCATTTTATGCACAGTTTATAGATTATACTTACTTTTAAAGAAGTATTTGCCTGTGACAAAGTATTTTTACAGTGTGGTATTACCTGAACATTGAACACCACCTCTTCTGCATGCATTGAAACTTCTCGGTTCTAGGTGGCGCTGTGTAAATCACTGTGGCTGTCAAACATGGTTCCCGGGCGGGGTTGCTGCCTGAGAGGCTCATCTGAGGGCGATAAAAACCCTGGTTATGTTTTGTTATGTGACGTATGCTTCTGACGCGTGACTCAGCCCGGAACTGGGTGACGTCGCAGAACAACAAAGATGGCAGCGGCAGGAGGCAGCAACTACTGGGAAGGTAAAGAGGCTGAATTTAACGGGATTTACAGCAAATAGCGCTCACGGCAGCGTCTAATACATTGTCCACAATGTCGGCAGTTAATTCACATGAGTGGCTGCCGCCGTGTCCAGCCCGTACAGCCGTGGTTTAAACACATACGTGTCCCCACAGCGAAACAACGAGCTAGCTAACACATCGTCAGTGAAGTTAACGTCCTAATCTTAATCTTCATCTTAATCTGTGTCGCCTCTCTAAATTGTTTAACAGATACACACACTCAGAGGTGATTGTGACAGCCGTTACAGTCATTAGATGGTGATTAGTATAGACTGTTTTCTTAGTCTTTCTTACTGTACCCAGGTAACGGTGCAAGTGACTGTATTTCATAAATGTTCTGGATTTTGCCAACAAACCTAAATGATCCATGTGCATGGCCTTAACTCTACCTGTGTGTGTGTGTGTGTGTGTGTGTGTGTGTGTGTGTGTGCGCGTGTGTGTGTGTGTGTGTGTG
>JAOXYL010000059.1:13710622-13723704 GCA_028564955.1 Terapon puta
ACACACACACACACACACACACACACACACACACACACACACACACACACACACACACACAAAGACTCACAAAAAATCCATTCTGATTCAAAGAAATAGTGCAATCTGTCTCATTTATGCAATATGACATTTTATCAACCTCTGTATCAATATCTTTCAGCGTACTTGCAGGCTTTGTCAGCAAACGCACACACGCATATACACACTCACACCCAGGGCTGCACCATTCATAACAGGAGCAGACTGGAGCAGAGCTGAGCTTAGACTGAACGCTCCCTCCGCTCCTGCTTTGATTCTAAATGTCAGCAACAAAAATGACAGCTAGCGCGTGATTTACATTGGTGCCCTTTTAAAAAGCCTTGCTGGAGTGATGAAGCTGGCTGTCGGGACAGGCAATTCCAGCCCTGCAAAAAAGGCAACAGCTGCTCTGGTGGGGTGGCCGGTATGGGCTCAAGGCAGCCACTGTGGGTGCATAAAGTCTTTATTTCCATTCACTGGCTGTGGATGGCGCAGTGGGGATGAAGTAGGGACAGTAGGTTCTCGGGCTGCTGGTGTGTGTGTGTGTGTGTGTGTGTGTGTGTATGTGTATGTGTATGTGTATGTGTATGTGTATATGTGAATAGAAATATATAGTCAAAACATTGAGAAGATTACAAATAATTATATTAAATAATAATTTTTTTTCATCAAACTTTGCTTTTGTCAAAATATCCTCCATTTGCAGCAATTACAGCATTGCAGATCTTTGGCATTCTAGCTGTTAATTTGTTGAGGTTATCTGTAGAAATTTCACCCCACATTTCTAGAAGCTCCTCTCACAAGTTGGATTGGTTGGATGGGCACTTCTTCCGGACCATACGGTCAAGCTGCTCCCACAACAGCTCAATCGGGTTTAGATCTGGCCACTCCACTACAGATGGAATACCAGCTGCCTGCTTCTTCTCTAAATAGTTCTTGCACTATTTGGAGGTGTGCTTTGGGTCATTGTCCTGTGGTAGGATGAAATTGGCTCCAACCAAGCACTGTGGCATGGCCTTGGAAAATGGAGTGATAGCCTTTCTGATTCAAAATAATTTATTCCCTGAACAAATCTCCCACCTTACACATCAAACTTTGTTTCGTCCGTCCAAAACACATTTTCCCAATCTTTCTCTGTCCAGTGTCTGTGTTCTTTTGCCCATATTAATCTTTTTTTGTTGGCCAGTCTGAGATATGGCTTTTTCTTTGCCACTCTGCCCTGAAGGCCAGCATCCCGGAGTCGCCTCTTCTCTGTAGATGTTGACACTGGCATTTTGTGGGTCCTTTTTAATGAAGCTGCCAGTTGAGGACCTGTGAGACGTCCATTTCTCAAACTAGAGACTCTAATGTATTTATCTTCTTACTCAGTTGTGTAGCGAGGCCTCCCACTTCTCTTTCTACTCTGGTTAGAGCCTGTTTGTACTGTTCTCTGAAGGGAGTGGTACACACCATTGTTGGAAATCTTCAGTTTCTTGGCAATTTCTCGCATGGAATAACCTTAATTTCTAAGAACAAGAATAAACTGTCGAGTTTCACATGAAAGTTCCCTCATTCTGGCCATTTTGAGCGTTTAATCGACCCCACAAATGTGAAGCTCCAGATACTCAACCTGCTCAAAGGAAGGTCAGTTTTATAGCTTCTATAACCAGCTAAACTGTTTTCAGCTGTGCTAACATGATTGCACAACGGTTTTCTAATCATCCATTAGCCTTCTGACACAGTGAGCAAATATATTGTACATTGTATACATTGATCACTGGAGTGATAGTTGCTGGAAATGGGCTTCTATACACCTATGTGGATATTGTACCAAAAAACAGACATTTGCAGCCAAAATAGTCATTTACCACATTGACAGTGTATAGAGAGTATTTCTGACTAGTTTAAAGTTATCTTCACTGAAAGAAAATGGTAAAATTTCTAAGTGACCCCAAACTTTCGAATGGTAGTGTAAATTATGTGTGTGTGTGTGTATGGATTTATGCACTGTATGTTTCACCCCAAGCTATTCAAGGATGCTGATAGCCAGAGCTGCACCAAGCTAAGAAGACTCGGTGTGATGCGTTAGTTCTGCGAGCGGTAAAACAGCCCATCCATTAACTCTCACTGCACTCCTACCAGATTGCTCAGTAATGGAGCATCCTTTTCTCAACCTGGGATTGTATGGTGCCATCGAAATGTGACTGGAATAAGGTGGCTCTTACATTTGCAATGCTTGAGTAGTATAAGAAATCGTGGTGATTGTGAACTAAATCAATACTTGTTTATGATCCCCACTTTGATCTATTGTCTGTGCCATACACGAGGAGGCTCTCGTGGCCCTTTCCCACTTCCCATTATTGCATTTTCAGCTGTGTTGTGGCATGCAGAGCTGCAATTTTAGACATTTCCATCACTGCTTCATACCAGGGGAGGACCAGGCAGTCTTGTTGTATACAGGAAAAGCTTGCATGTGTCAGTATGGTACAAGCTCATGCGTAACATAAGATGTTTTCTTTCCACTTCTACCATCCTGTACTCGCTTTCAACCAACAGGAAACGAGTCTATTCTCTGATCCGCCCGACTGCGAACGTACTGGTGCTGCGTTAGCTGTGTTAAGTCGCTGCTAATGCAAACCGAATATTTCCTGCTGCCGCTCGCTCCACATTAAAAGCTTTCCACTGGTGAACCACAAGAAGGCTTTTACTGTAAAGCAGGTACGGGGAATGCAGTGGCATTGGCGCCGACTGCTATTTGATAAAAAATTTTGATCTACACAGCATTTGTCAGGATCAGATTAAACTGTAAAAGAAGTACTTGTAGTGAGTTGGTATGATAAAGAGCTGTTAGTTGGCCACATTAAACATGAGCCAGCTCAGCTTCACCACACCTTTTAAGCTTTTTTCCTTGCTAAAAGGTTTTCTAATGTTTGGTAATGGACTTTTTTAGGTAAGAGCTTTACATCCAAGGTATGTGCAAATAACTGTTGAAGCGGTCCTGACCATTAACTAGTGACATTAAAGAGGTCAAGTGGCCTGGGCAAGAGGAAAAAAAATTGTGGTCATGGAAGAACTTGACTAAATGGGCAACCAGTCCGATAACTCTTTCTCTGACCAGCTGATAACGGCAGCGGCTGTTTTGGGCAGACATGTTGTTCTCTAAAAGCTTCTGCTGATGCTCCGTCAGCTGTCAGGTTAGTCTGTCAGCAGACCTTATTTCCAGGTACACTAGGTATGTTTGTGAGCTCTGAATGACTTTTTGTGCTTTTGTGCTAGATTGACAAAGGCCATTCTCTGAAGTGACTGTGCTGTTTTTTTTAACTGGTGTATGTGTGTGCTCCTTTCAGGACCTACAAGAGTGGCTCCGGGGTGAACAACAGAAGAACAGAGCTGTTTTTAAAGGAGCATGAACACCTGAGAAAGTAAGTTTCCATCACTTTTCTTTCCCATTTCTGGAAAAAGAAAGACTCCAACTTTATTAACTCACCCAGAGAAAAGTTTCTTATAGATATTTATCGGTATATAAATCCCAGCAGTTCATAGTAGGTTATAGCTGCCATTTTCCAGAGCTGCACACAGCCTTTCCTGGCTAAGCTTCCCAAAAAAATCAAAGCAGGGATAACTCATTGTGACTGTGCAGGACAACTGTTTGGAATAACGCTAGTTACTGGTGTTTGCTTGTTAAAGGCACCTCTTTGCACTTCATCTCTTTCTGCTGTATAGCAGATGAAAAGGCGCTTTTTATGATGGTGCATTCATTAATCCAGAGTTTGTCGTATAATTCAGGAGAGAGACAAATGTAGACTGTATTTGAGTGCTTTCCTGGCTAGTTTAGATCAAAACCTTTTACGCTTTACTTAGTGCCATACTGAAACGTTCCTGAGACAGGCTTAGATTTAATTGTTGGGGTAATAAAGTGATTTGCACTTTATTGAATTGAAAACATGATACAGAGTGAGTTAATACATAAGACACGTTTTCCACCCCGTTACGTAACTGTGCATCTTCATAATTGTAAAAAGTTATGCAGACTTTTCACAGGTCAAAGCGTGATCTGCCAGAAACCTCATTAGTGTCCTGCCATCATTTGGCTGACTCTCAAACACTGCAGAACAGTGTGCGGTAGTAAAGTTTGTGAAATCTGGATGTGTGCGCCTGTGTGTGAGAGGTGTTAGAGGCATCCTGTGTGGAAGGTAAAATTGGATGTCAGCAGGGCACATACACACACTCAAACAAAACAGAAACAAACCACAGAAGAGCTTTTAACATTGCCCGGGCTCGAGGATCCCATCTGATAATTTGAACAAAGCCGGCAAATACAAAGCCGCCTGATTGATCCTCTCTTCGGCTAAATGTTTGTTTCCAGTTTCAACCTCTCAAAGGACTAATGCCTCAATTATTCCCCATCAAAGACCTCTTAATTCATTTCAAAACAGGCTTTACCTGCTCTGACATCGCATAGCTAATGTTTATCTCTCCATTAATGAAATGTAAAGGAGTTTATAGAGTAACTCGTATGCAGGCAAACAAAGTCAGCGCATTTCTACTAACATAACCCTGCAATCCCATGGCAGCTTGAAAAAGAGTTGTTTTTGAACGCTTACATGATTTTGCATTATTTTCAAGAGTTGATTGCCAAATGTTCCAGCACTGCGTGTCCCAAGAAAACACTGATCACTGAACACAGAATTTGTCCTGATCAAAATGAGTAAAAGACGCCACATAAAGAAGTCTAACAAGTCAGTACGATAAAGGTTGAATGACTCCAGTAAATACACTTCCCTCATAGACTTTGTACATTTAAACCACACACTGGCATAAGTGTGTTTCTTCTCTGTTTTTTAAAAGAGTTGACCAGTGGCAGTCACCCAAATCACAAAGCCTTTTGTAGTTTGAGTTTTAGTGTTATGGCTGGAGTTGTATTCTAAAATGATTCAACATAAACTCTTTGTGCTGAATGCAGTGTGACTTATAGAGACAAGGTCCACAAATGGACTGAAGTGGTATTTAGCAGGGCTTCTCTAACAGCTGGCAAGCTTTGTGGTAGTAACATAACAAAGGATCTATAACGTAAGGTGATAAAGGACTGACTGTGCAGACCTGATGTAGTTGTCCTTTGCAGATCTGTGGGTACAACCTAAGTTAATCCACCAGATGTTAGGCCTGATGGGATTCATATTGGGGGATTGTTGGACAGTTATCACCTGCCGTGTAGCCATTAACCAATCAGTTTCCTTCTCGTCATCAACACTTCAGCACATATGCCTTTATAAGTCCCTCTTCACATGATCCAATATGGCTGGCTTCTCGTCATTATTTGCAATCATTCAGTCGGTCTAATGTTGCATCTCATGAAACCGATTCCAGTATTTTTCAGACAATGTGCAATAGAAAATGTGTCCTTAAATTTAGGAAAGATGGAGTACTCAGATTAATGCTCTGATGGATACCCTGAGCTGACTTTCAAGAAAGGGATTTTCTAAACTGAGTGATGTAACTTCACCACTTCTAAAGTTCTTAATTGAATTTGTTAATGAAAGTTAATTGCACTAGCATTTTATCAGTGTGGCTCCTCACAGGGTTTCAAGAGCCACATAGTTAGTCCAGCGCTCTGTCACGTTGCTTTGTGATATTCAGTATGACACTATGAAAGACCCCAGTGAGTGCTTTAATGGATTCATGTACTAAAGCATAGAAAGGCTTATGCTTTGTGTCCTGCCTCTGAAGAAGTGAGCCTGAAAAAACAACCATACGGTTACTTGTATCTGCTGTTTACCTTTTATTTATTTTTTATTCTGGAGTAAGGAAAGAAAAAAATCTTTCTTGATAATCAACCAATCAATCAGTCTTCATCTGTAAAGCACTTTTCATACAGACTGTAGCACAAAGTGCCTCCCAGAGATTAAAAACAACAACAGTAATGTGGTTCTGAAGAAAATCTTTGTCCCCTCACTTACTCAAACTGGAATATGAAATGAGAACATAACTGGCCAGTGACACATTGAGCTGAACCTCGTCCGGCTTTGCTGCACCCACTTACATTCCCAGCAGCCAAGCTCTTGTGCCAATCCTGCACCACCGATCAGGACATCGATAATGAAATAATCTTATTAAACCACAACCCATATTATAGGGCTTCCCCAGACCATTGTCAGAGATGGGAGGGGAAGGACGAGATTGGAGATGAGGATCAAGTTACGCTTGATTGATCCTATTAGAGCCATAAAACAGGAAAGAGCGCCTTAAGAGAAAATGACTAAAATACGTTAGCGGCCAGAGCAATGGTCTGAAGGCAGCTCACTGATGCTCGATGAAGAGGAGGGATCTGAGTTAAAATGCTCTTTATCTTTTTCATGCCTCCCGAGTCTGTGATAAAGATAAAGACAGGTTTGTGATTAATGAGCTGTCCCTAGTGTGAACTTATGTGATCTGCTTGAATCTAGAACGATTTTTGATGTTTTTTTATTTAACTTGAGGAGTAACATTTTCCTTTGTCTAAAGTGGTTATAAGATAGATAATGTAATGCATTATTGGTATAAAGTACAATAGCCTTATGCGGGATTGTATGGTGGCTGTGTTTGTGTTCATTTGAGTCTATAATGTACTGTCTAGCGATGGAACCAACATTGCCAAACTGATCAGCTAAGACTAATCACTTTCCGTTTGGAAGAGTCCCTTCCAGTTAATCTACAAATGACTGCAGAGGGTGGAGTGCGTGCCAGCCTGCATTCATTCTGCACAAAACATAATGAGACAGAAATGCCAAGATGAATTTTTAAGATGGTCCCCTCTTTAATTTTTGCTGTTAGCCATGAACCTTGTATATCTTTACATCAGTCAGACCTGTCATGCACATTACACTTGGTAAGCTGTCTCTGCAGGAGACAGTGGTAAATAAGAGTGGCACCGCTTTCAAACACCGAGTGGTTGCTGCTGCCGCTTTTTTGAATGGCCACAGCCATAAGATACTGCATTTCAGTGATGATGGGTCAACTTTTTCAACTTCTTGAGAAAGTTAAGCAGCCATGTTGGAGCCCAATCTGATTCAAAGTTTGATCATCAGCTTTTGGGCAATAAATAATGTTTATGTTACAATCAGCAAAATACTTACAGCTACAGCTTTCATACTTCATCAAGTGTTGGTGCAATTTGTTCCAGTGATGTTTTTGTTGTCTTCTGTGAGTTCCCCTTATCGCCGTGTCTCTCTCCATCCTTGTGTATCTGTTTTTTTCCATCTCTCTCTGCCATAAAGGTCAGTGTTCATGAATAAACTAGAGGGAGGGAGGAGCAGGTCCATTAAAAGTTCATGTTGAAACGGCTCTAATGGCAGTGGTCACTCTGATAAGGACTTCCTGTCAAATAGGATTTCTTTTGACACAGCAGTGGTGTCGGTTTAAAGTGAGGCACGTTTACGTCTCACATCAACACGCATTTGCTTGAATGTGATGGGTGTGTTTTGCTGACTGTGTTTTTGCCACCAACACCAAATGTTCAGTTCAAAATTATTCCTCTATGGCCATGTACTTTCACAGAGAAAGAGAGTGTTAACCTCAGTTCATGCTGCCTACAGCAAATCTTTATCTGCTCTCATAAATGTACATCTTACCATTGACATTACATGTGATCACTTTGATCCTTCCTTACACACAGAAGATAGAATTCTGACTTTTATTTCCAGAAACATTACGGCAAATATCACCACACCTGCTTCTAAAAGCTGCCTCATCTTCTGCAAAACATCATACACAGTGGAAACAGGGTGATGATGATCAACCACTTAGGACTCTTTACCATACAAACACTATTTAAATGCTTTGTTGACAGTAATCAGGAATCAAGAATATTTATTGTCATTCGAAGAAGAAGAATTACTTTTATTGATCCCCTTGGGGAAATTATTCTCTGCATTTGACCCATCGGCACATGTACAACATACACCATATACTTTGGAGCAAGGGGCTGCCCTGTGAGGCGCTCTGGGAGCAGCTGGGGGGTTAAGGGCCTTGGTCAGGGGCCCACAGGGCACAATGAAATTATGATCAGCAGCTCTTGGTTAAGGCACACAGTGAAACTTATACAAAAAGGGACATCTAAAAATACTTGAATAATAAACATAAGAATATAGTAATAGAAAAGTAATAAAACTTAGAGGGGTGTAAAGGAATAGTAGCAGTGTGAATCAATATTTTAAAGTGACCCATTCAAGAGGCCCATTTATAGTGTTCATTTTGGGAAGTCTTTCATACATTGATCAACATATGGCAGAAAACAAAAATATAAAATGACAGTAATTCTATTTTTTTCTCTCTGTTATTTGGAAAGACTTTACTCCCACGTTGCTTTGCCTTCCTGGCATCCACTGTTACTCCAGCTACCTGACATTTCATTAGTTAATTTAATAAATGTACAACACTTAGTAATGTCTTGCTATGTGTGGTTAATGGTAAAGCAAAATTAGGGATGATAAAGACACAACAAAAGTGTAGTTCTGTTTGTGGGAGCAGTTTTGTTCCCCAGCATTTAAACAAACGAATCACCTGGCACAGAGGCCGACTGCTGCAGCTTCTTTCTTACGTTCTGGCTTATTGTTCTCATGTTTGAGACCTCTGCTTTTAGGACTGGCTTGTTGCCCATCTTAAGAAGTTTGGTATAAGCTGCCAGGTGCCTGATATGCTAATGCAATCAGCAGAAGAGAGCTCTGAGGAGTCAAGGCGAAGTCCCGTCCAGACAAATCCAAACAGTTCAGAATCGGTTTGCCAAGTTTTAGAGGTTTGCCCAAACAAGAATGTGTTTTCTGGTCCATTTATTTCTGTGCTACGCTCATACGTGGCTGCAAGACAAGCTGGAAGACATGGACCTAAGCACCTAAATGATGCAGCCTTTGAGTGCTTCAACTATATTCACTGATGAGATTGTTCCATTATGATCTATTGCAAGTGCTTTTTCCTGTAAAGACATTATCAATATTAAGATTGTGCACCATTTATTGCCACTTTGGTGTAAGAAGACGCTGTGTTCTGAATTGATTTCAGTGGGTTTGAAGTGTTTTGCTGCTAACTGGTATGCGTGGATCATGCTCTGTGTTTTATTTGTACAGTTATGTTTATCGCAACTGCAAATCCTTTACTTGACCATAGCTTTTTTGCATCTTCTCTGGACTCTAGCTCTCCTTTCGAATGCTTGGTTTTCTATTCGAATTACTTTAAAAATAATCTGTGTGAAGCCCACAAAGCATAAGGTGCATAGCAGTGGATTTTCAATCAGCTCTGAGCTTTGATTTGCGACCACTTTTCCTCTTTGCTGATGCAGTTTGCTTTCTGTAACCGTTGCCAAGATTTGCAAGACTGTTTCCTAAGCTAAGTAATTAATGTTTCAGTTTACCTGGCCGATCCTATTTGTTGCCTCCGTATTGCTCTAAAAGCCAATCTGACAGAGCATTACTCTCAGGGTTGCTACAGAGTATTCAGACTACTACTCCAAATAATCGATGAGTCAACAGAAAAGAAATTAGTTATCATTTTGATTATCTATTCATCCCTGTTGCCGGTCATAGCAGTTCTTGGTGCGGACAGAAAATGGGCACGTGTATGAGCAGTAAGCGGTCTGTCTGTTTCTATGTTTGTGTGTACGCGGATGGCAAGGAAGCATGTGGGCAGCGTGGGTTGATTCAACACACTGGGAAAGGCAATTTGCTTGGAGCTAATGAGAGATTTAACGACTACAGCAAAACACCACTGACCGGGAGAAACGGAAGAAACCCACTCAAAGCTGAAACCGCAGAAGGCCACGCATGTGTAAATGTGATGGCAACCCCATCCTCAGCACTACAGCTGGGGCTTCATGATGGAGCGAAAGACGCATAAATCTTTTGCCCCATCGCATCTCTCCATATAAAAACTCCATGAATCAAGGCGGGCCACAGTACGCTCTATTTTGCTGTCTGGCTGATGATTTATAAGCTGAACACCGTAGGTAGACAGACAGTTAAATGTTTAGTTTCGTCTGTCAGTCGTTTGTTTGTCCACCTTGATGTTTTTTTCTTCTATCGTTTAAGACCAGTGTCACGTGGCTGTCTGGCCTAACCGCGCTCTACTGAAGTTATCATTTGTTTCTGCTTCAGACATCTAGCCTTTGTTAGAGCACTGCTAGATCTTATGTGCTACAACCAACCGAACCAAACAAACATGATGCGTTTGTAAGATATTTAGATTAAGATTTTTTTTAAGACCAAAGAATAGGCGGTGTTGTCTGCCTGGCCTAAGTTCCCAGTCCCACTGCAGTCTGCAGCTCAACTACCTTTACTCGCAATGCCGCTCCCACAATCCATTTGTGCCAAACTTGTTCACCAATCTTCATTTCTGCCAGTTACCATGCCCTCCTGCCAAGTGATTGGATTCCCATAAATGATTCTGTTTCAGTGTGATAAAGACAAGACTACTGCCAAATAACAAGTCTGTCCAGCCTACACTGTAAGTGGATGGTGTACGCGGTTCTCCTTTCTACTTTCACTGATATTTTTTTGCATTCCTTGCTTATGGTAATATTTCCCATCTGGCCCATGTTAAAGGAAGACTAAAATGAAACAATTTTACGTCATTCAAAGAATATGTATGGTGAAAATTCACATAAACCGAAGATAAAGATTGGGATTACAGTAATTAAACACATCCACATTGACTGGTTGAGGTAAGTCCTGTTTGGGGCTCGGGCTGAGAGAAGGACCCCAAGAGTATTACAGGTCATTAGCAGGACCAGTCTCAAAGTGATGACATCAATATATCACCCTGAAAATGGTCTAAGAGATCAGTAGGTCAATGCCTGACCACATAAATGACTTCAACTAAGGACAGTTACATGGCCCACAATCAAATTTAGTTGAACCTCCTGATGATATTACTTGGTTTTGTTGTTACCATAATTCTTGAACCTGAATCAAGATTCCTTTGAGCCTCACAGCGTCCTCCTGTAATAATAAACCAGATTTTCTTTTGAGATTATTAGGTCTTCCATGAATTCATCATATTTGATGAACTGGATCTTTGAAACTCCTTCGAGGACTACCCAGCATCTGTTCATTGCAAAAAAACAGACAAACTGTTAGCTCAGCACTCATACTTGCCAACAGTGCATCTGCACATGCAGAGGTTCACGGTATGTTCACTGCAGGGCAGAGAGAGGCTACCCTTCTGAAAACAAGGAGACCTGCACACTCATCCATCTTTCTCTGTGAGATTACTGTGTGTGTGAATATAAAAAACACTACTTCCACATTTAATTACTGGTTTACTGCATTCTCAGTGTTAAAACAAAAAGATAAAAAAATAATTAATCATGTATACACTTATAACAGGTTAACAGGTTTAACACTGATTTAAGATAATAAACAGGCTGTAATATTATTCATTTATATTTGACATTTTTGGCTCTCAAATGGCCTTTCAGTTTTCTGAAAAATGAGCTATGAAGGCTGATGGTAAAATAACTCCCACATGGAGAGAGACCAAACCACAAGGTCTGGTTTGGGGATTAAAGATACTTTGGTAATGGCCATGCGATCGTTGATAAAGAGATTTAAGTACAGGATGGAGATGGTTGTGGTTTGATATGGTAAAAGTGTGGGTTGGAGAGAGTCTCCCTCCGTCACTGCGACTTTGGTTGGATACATAAGAACGAGCACGGCATTGGGGACGTAGAGCTCCGAAACACAATCCCTGCAGTTTGCCTTGTTTGGTTTCCTTTAGTTCTTGGGAACATTATCCAAATTGATTCCAATTAGGGGATAAACCGCTGAGAGCATCGTTGTTTATGAGCAACATGAGACACGAAACTGGCGTTACAACATGAGAGGTTTGTGTGTGTGTGTGCCTTCTAATATTCTCTATAGGACAAAAGCCTTTGACACTCCCTCTTTGATGCAGCTCCATAAAAAGATTAAGCAGGAGGATCTCTGAGGTGAAATCCTCTCTGGATCTATTTAGACCAGAAGAAGAACTAAACAATAACTTAACAGTCACGCTAGACACAGTTATTTGTCAGCAATTCACAGACTGTATTTAGTTACACTTACATTTACTACAGACAAGGGGAGTAAATGTGTGTTTTATGAGTGGTTTGTGTGTGTGGCGTACTTACAGCAGTCACTCTGCCAGATGATAGGATGCTGTGCTAAGATTAAAAAAGGAGAGAAGCATTTTTAACATCTGGTACCTCTTTTTTTGAATTGCTCACACAACATTTTTACTACCGAGACTTGCTCTCGCGTGTGTTAGTTAGCAAAGGACATGAACGAATCAGAAACAAGTAGCACACGCAGACGTTACCACACCGATGTTTGTGGGAAGATTCAAATTAAGTTATGCTGTGTTCTGCCAGACTGGCTGGTTAGACGCCATGTGGGCGTTGATCAGATTGATATGCAGAGAAGACATGAAATTAAATTCACAGCTTTGTCCAGATTGTCTGTCAGTATTGATCACTTCTGGAAAATCTGATAACCACCCCTACGTCGCTCGTTCATTACCTTTTATTTTTTTTGCTACACTTCCTCTCATGTCAATAACCAATCTCTCTTTCTTGTTTTCTCCCCTCCTCCCCCCTCTCTCTCTTTTTGTTTTGTTTATAGCTCAGACCGACTGATGGATGACACAATAAGGTAAGATCTGTTTTCTGTCTTGCATGTATTGGAAGACATATATCTGCATATGTGACAGCCCCCCACCCATGTCTTTCTCGTCCATTGCCTTATCTACCTGCTGATTCCACTCAAACCCCCTCAGCATCTGTGCACAAATGGCCCTCAGCACGACCTGGATATGTCAAACCTGAGAGGTCCTGACGAGCTCCGGCCGGACACCTGTGGGAAATGATTTATTGTGCCTCATCCATCAGTGGCCGCTGTATGACAGGAAAGCTGAGTGAGGAAATGAATGAATTGAAAAAAAAGTCCTCCTGGCTGCATTTACCTTTATTTTTTTTAAAGAAATAAAAATGTACTGTTTTTGTCTCACCATAGAAGGAAATGTGAGCCATTTCATATCTCAGTCTTTGTCATCCATTCATTCATTCATTCATTCATTCATTCATT
>JAOXYL010000059.1:13727694-13753154 GCA_028564955.1 Terapon puta
ATTATTATTATTATTATTATTATTATTATTATTATTATTATTATTATTATTATTATTATAAATAACAATTATTTACAGTCTTCTTTGCATTATATCTGCATTTCCTCTAACTTACCACCTCTGAAATCTTTAAGGACAGTCAGACAAGTGAAACGCACACTTCAAAGTCAGCTATCTTACAGGAGTGGTCAAGTGCATCTAGATTTTCTATCGCACGTGTGAAAGTATTTTCACTTTGGTCACTTGTTCAGGAGGCTTCATCACTTCCACAGACTGAGATAGTGTTGAGACTCGTTGGGGTCACATGACTCTGGATCTGACAGAGTGATCAGATCCATGTGACATAAGCATCTTGTGATAAAACGCCATTAATAGCAAACCAACCAGTAATCTTGCCTTTGATGATCGGCCACTGAAGGAGTTCTGCACCTTTCTGAGTGTCGTGTGTCTGGCAGAGCACATGAAACCTTTATTTGGTTTTCATCTACCTGGAGCACAAAGTGACGTGCATTTGAAGTTTTCAAACTAAGGCGTTCATCTGAGACGGGGGATGATTGCAGACTGATTAGATTAAAGTCTTACTTTGTCGCGGGGGTGTAGGAATGTGAAAGCAAGGCAGCTGTGTGAGAAACATCAATGTGTTTTTGTCTCACAGCTTCTGGCTGTTACTCGACTGGAATCCAAACAAAATGGGCTCACTTCAATAGACGAAAGAGGATAAATTTGGTTTCTTGTCCTCATTCCATCTGTTTGATGCTTTCCTCAGAAAGAGAGACAAAAAAGTCCAAGAAACTTGGCAGAGTGCAGTTTTTATTAAATGACTTCATGTTGATCTGGCATTTTTAAGAGCCTTTAAATGCCTTTTCTCTGTTTTACAGCAGCCAGACAGACATTACCATCTTTCCCTGAGTATCTCACATCCTCTTGGAGGGGAAACCCTGTGCAGAAGTCTAAATTTGGTTCGGACATGTGTACCCACTGTCAGCAGACTGCATAGGTGCTGAACTCCTGAATATTTCAGCCACTTAAACTGAACGCCACCCAAGCAGAACTAAGCTCCAGATCCTCTCATGTAGAGGAGCCGCGCTACAGTGACTTCTGACAAGCACAAAGTCTGTTTATTCACAGCAGCCGAAATATAAGACACAAGCCTGGTCCTGATCAAATGGCTATTTTCAGCACAAAAATGAGGATGCTTCACTTGTCTAAATGACATAATGACCTCTATTGCTTTTCCATGCAGATGTTTATTGACGAGTTAAAGAGCCATATTCAGTGTAACTGTGAGCAAAGTTAGTTCTTTATTTTTTGATAAATAGAATGTGCATCTAAAATCTTCAATGGCAGAAGAAAGTCACATTTTTTACATTTCAGGATTGTGAAGGTGTACGGGTTTGCATCAGCGCACTACACTGCAGTGTACAGCTTGGCTAAAGAGCTAAATCTGTCATGAATTCTTCATTTTCTGTTCTTTACAGTTTTTTTCCCTGGGCCATCTGTAAGGCAAAGTGGTGGCAGCCATGATAAATGGTGTTTGTGCGCACTGAGGCACAGTTGTGTATCACGACCTGCTGTACGTGCTGGGGTTCAGATATAATAAAAGCAACAGCTGTACAATATAGTGCAATCCAATATGTCAGCACTGCAGCCTTAAACTAGGGTAAAAATCAATCTCTCTGACTTGTCTCAATAAAAACTGAACATTAGATATAAATACCACATTAACAAATGTGGTATTTCATTGTATAACACTGTTTAGGTGCCGCTCTTAATGTGACCATCTCCTGCATATATCTGAGGTAAGTATAATGTTTCTGCCTTTTCTGGGCTGTTGAAAAAGTACAATAACTATCAACCACATCTACGGGATGGAGTCCCATTAAATTTTGTGCACACATTTATGGTCCCCACCAGTTAAAGCCTGCTGACTTTGAGCATTTCCTTAATTTTACCCATAGCGCCCTCACAGACTTGACATTTGGTGTTTTTAAAAAAATGCCTCGACAAGTATCTAATTATTGCTGTGACGATATTATTCCTGTTCCTACCTGATCCCTGGGCTTCTCATTTAAGAAGATAAACATGATCTGTGATTTGAGTTTAGTGAGTTTCGTCCAAAAGTTACAATGCTGAAATGCTAAACGAAGATGGCGAACATAACAAACGTTATCCGTTATTGCTGTTGTGTGTATGTTAGCATGACCGTGTTAGTCTTCATCCCTGTACTCTTGCTAAAGGTGCTTCATGTAGCTCTCAGAAAATGCTCGTTATTATTATTCTAGCTGACCAATGTTAGCTAAAATTAAGTGGCTTGCTAACATGGTTGAATTGACAGTGATTTAACATAGTAAAACGCTGTCTTGAGTGGATAGCAGTAGCTAATTTATCCAGACTGTCAGGGACTGGGTGGTTGTTTCTTTTTCAGCCAACTTTTACAAAGCTATACTAGTATATCCACCAGAAAGTACACACAAAAGTCACATCTCTTGGACACTCTTAAGTTTCAAAGCTATGTTACTGTACAAAATGAATAAAAATTATTCGACATGAAAGTTGTTACTTTCAGAGCCTTTAAGTCCTCTAAACTTAATTTTTGCAGCTTGTTTCGTTGTCAACACACAACTGCTCACAAACGGTGTCATCAAAAGGCAAAACTTTGACCATGCATGGTAACATTTATTCCAGACATGCAAAATGTACACCACAGAGATGAAAACTGGCACATACAGTACACTGGAAAAGAAACACAGTCATATATAGCGATGAAATGAAGGTTTGAACTGTTTTACTGACAGGGCGGAGGTTATAGGCCAGACAGTCGGCTCTTAAACACCAATTTCAGGAATGAAGAAATTTTATGTCAGAGAGTAATGCGAGAGGAGAGATTATTGCCACTATGGCAACCATGTAATGTGACGTTTTTCATTAGTTTTGTAGTAAACATGGGGACTCTTTGGATTCTGCTGCTTTCCGATGTTTGGATGAAGAAGGTGATTTTTTTTTTTTTATGTACAGCTATGAATTGAAAATTAATCAATCAAAAACCTGTTTTGCACAAAGCATTGTGCATGTGCAGTATTCATACAGTGTTAGTACATTGATGATGTTCAGTTTAGGACTTGGAAGAATCGCTTTAGCTGCATAGTCTGATAAATTTCATCCTTCTTTAGTTGGTTAGCTGGTGTTTTTCCTATTTCGCTTGTTTGAGCCCTTCAGCAAACAATTGGCATCACTTTTTATCACTTGAAAGGTACTTTTGTCCAAATGATTCCTGATCTAAACAGCATACGATTAACAAAACAAACAAAAAACATTCATATCTAAATAAAAACTGTATTTTAAAATTTTGCTACATGGTCTTAAAGCAATGTTGCCTGTGCTTGTAGCAACAACCTGTAATGTGTCAATACAACAGTCACAGGGGATTTGAATACAGTGGCTTCTCTCTTACAAAGTGACAAATACAGACATGCTTAGATTTGGAAAAGGAAGATCATTTAAATGCTGTTTGCTGTTACTCAGTCAAACTCATAGACCTTTTCATTTACAAAAAATAAATGTGTGTAAGCCTGTTTGGACCATAGCATGCGTACATATTGCATATATAGATATATTTTCCCATATAAATACATTTCATACCAATACAAGGAGCGGAAAAATCATTCAGTGAAACTATGGCATCAGACAGTCAATGTATAACAATGTATGAATGGTAAAGGGCAAATTGGGAGCTATGGTGTAGAAAGGTAGTACAAGGTAATATTTAAAATGGCGTTTAAGGGTACAGGATGAAGAAACAGACAGAAAAGAAGGACAGCAGCCACTGAATCAGGTTATATGGTAACGAATTTTAAAGGGTGTGACAGGAAAAGAGGGTTTTCAAAGACAGTGGGAGGTTTGGCATGCGTTTCAGTCTCTGCCAGAGCAAGGCAAGAATCAAGAGGTTTTTGAGACATAAAGAATGGTTAGGGGGTGTTAGAGGGTTGAATCACAGTCTTCACACGCTCTCCAGTGGCTGGACTCGCATAACGTACACAAATCACTCTTCCATGTGCAAACCTGTTAGCCTCTCTGACTCCTTGATAAGAAAAAGAGACAACTAATAACAGTCAAAAGAAGGCAGAAGTTTGGTTATCTACATTCAGGCATGCAGTTGGTCTCAGTTTTTCTTTTAGTTAAAAACAATCTGAACAAATAAGAAAAAATTAAAAATGTGTTTCCCTGCCCCTTTTCACAAACCCTTGAATTTCCATTGAAAATCCAAGTGCTGACAAAGCAGCCATTGTGACAGTCTTAACAAACCCAGCACCACTTGGCATACAAACATTTTATAAAATGTACATCTATATATATATTAATATATTCATATTTCAAATATATTTCTAGCTGTATATGCTTTGAATGCAAGAGGTTCAGTAAGGGATATATGAGGATTATGCAGCTGTCCAAAGTTTGAAGTCCAAACCCAGAATCCATTTTTCACAGGAGCCCCATCCCAGACATAGAAAATGTCTATTGTTCCTCGCACGTAGATGATCCTCTTCATTTAAAGAAGTCCAACATTCCAGAAAGAGACATTTATGAGTCCTCCTGACCACATACAAATCCAAGCCTTTTTTTTTTTCCTCTGTTTTAACCTGAACAATTCTACATCAGGCTTTTTGTTATTTTTGTCAAGCAAATGTTACTGGATTCTAATGCATGCATCTCTGAATGATTTTTTCATTTGTTTACTTTCTGCAGTACCTGCTCTCATGAGAATTTTTTTGCATTCTGAGGGTGGTCATGATGTGATTATCATGGTGTAGTTAGGAATTGTATTCTTAATTTTTTTTGGAATGGGCTTTTGTTTTTATTTTTTCCTTGTTGCATCCGTGGTTTGGCTTTCACGGTTAATTTTTCCCCTCAGGTCGTCCATGTCAGTGGCTTACTGTAAAACAAAGGGTAACATGGTCAAAAAAAAGCCTGGTCAGACATTAAAACAACTCAAACTCACTGTTTTTCAGTACTCATTCATTCAGTACTTTGATGAGTAAAGCTCAAGTGTCCAAGGCTCTGAGCAGGAGGGTAGTCACCCTTGCTGCACAGTCAGCCCACTACACTCACTGCAGTACTAGATCAATCTGCACACACACACACGCACATGCGCGGCTTGGAAATATGCTGAGTTTGGATGTAGAAAATCACTCATCTCATGGTTGTGTGGTGGTGTCATATACCACGGCGTAATCGTAATGCAGTAAGTACTCTTTGTTGTTGAACACTTGTTAAAGCTCTGTGTGTGTCTGTGTGTGCACATGTGTGCACAATGCATCACTCTGTGATAGCTCTTTGCATATTCATTAGTTATACTGTAAACAAAATTTATTTTATGTGCACGACATTGAAGCTGCACCAAATACTGTGAATGAGTCATTATCACAAATGTTCAAACGGGCTGTAGTGAGATGACGTAAGTATCCTGCAATATGATAACAATACAAACTGAATAAATACTGACTCATTTTTGTTTCCGTACCTGTAACTGAGATGTAGACTATAATGATGACGATTCCCAGGATGATGGAGACGATGCTGAGCAGGCGAGCCAGTCGACCCAGCCTCCTGGCCCCGTCGATATCCCCAACCTGGAGACTGTTTCTGGACTGAAGACACACAAAATAATAGGTAATGAAGAGCAAGATTTGAATGATACTGTTAAGTAAAGCATAGATGAGCAAGATGTTGCATAATGCATAGTAACTGTAATAGAAACCCTCCGACATGAGGGTAATTATTTATTTTTCAATGGGCCATCAAAACAGATAAGCCTGGGGGTAAATGCACCATGGGGGAAAAAAAGGCAAGAACAATCAATACTAGAGATTAGAGTAGATTTAAAGGTTACATCATACCCTGAAGTACAGCTTCAGCTAAAACCTAACAGCAAAACATAAAAGATACACAGATTTAAAAAATCAGCACCTAATTAGGGCTAATATTTATTTATTAAAAATACAAAAATGTTTAGCATTCCTTGAATCATCAGGAACATTGGGGTAAAATACAACCCAGACTTCTCTCTAATAACTTAAAGGGGGAAGCCTCACTGGTCATGAAGAAACTAGCATGACATATATGGAGGAACCTTCAGCTCTCAGAAAAACTATTTACTAAATACTCCACTTGTCATGCAGAATACTGCAATCTAAACCCTCTGGTCTTCATATGCGGTTCAGACCATAGACTGAATAGTTTACACACTGGGTCAGAAAGATGAAACAGCTGAAGACAGTATAATTAGAGATCATTGGAGATATAGTCTTTTAAACACCTTTCAAAATCATATCAACTTGAAAAGACAGATTTCTTCATCTATTTTTAGGTCACAGTTGACTTCTAAAAATTAAAATTAATTAACAAACTTAGGAACCTAAATTAGTCTCTAATATGTATCTAAGATAAAGGTTAAAATAAAACTCTCTCTTATCACAAATAATTCATTATAAAATTCCAGAAATTATACTGTCTCAAAAAGAAAAGGGAGAAGAAAGATGACTATAGGGAGATATTGGAAGCTTACGGTCGTGGAGAGTTGCAACCCGATTTTTGTGATGATGATGTTAAATGTATTCAGTGTAGTGGTCATAGACAGTATGGCTGCTGGAGGCAGCCATGTCGACCACCTCCGTAAAAATAAAGTTGCACACAACCCCGCAAACAAGCCACCTTTCTCCTCAAGCTAAAACATTTCAGGCTCTCTATGTATTTTTCTCTTTATAAGAAGAATCTGTAGACAGCCTTCATATTTCACACAAATACAGTGACTTTAAATAACAATTTAAAGTACAACTCCCCAGCGAGCTTCAATTTAACAATACAAGCAAGCCGCAACACTGCAAACTTTTATATTCCCGTGACAGATAGCGAGGATGTGACACAGAAGCATTCAGCAGTCATAACCATACCGACTCCATCGGTACAAAATAAAAGGAGCTGCATAAACTAAAGGGATTTACAGTTTTGTTACTTAACCCCAGAAAAAGTTTCCTCCACAGCACAGGAGCTTGACTTTTTCCAGGAGTTATAGTTTCAAATATTTATATCATGGTTTCCTGTTAACTGACAGCCGAGTTATTTTAAATGGGAAATGACACACATACAGAACAGTAACGTTGTCTGCTGGGTGCTGTGGAGTATCGTAAGCTCAAATGCCAAGAATATTTTATTACTCGCTATGAATGGTGAAATTGTCTATTTAGATTGGCAGTTTGGTATTGATGGAAATATGTGACTTGCAAAGCCAATTGGTTGGAGTAGGTGAGTGCAGCAGTGTGAAGAGGTTGTAGATCAACTTAATGCCGTATGTATATTGCTTTATGTGCGCTGCAGATATGGAGACAGGATGATTTATGTGCATGTGTGTGAGGTGTGATGGATGGATCTTCAATCATTGTGTGCTGCTTTCACGTGCGAGCGTCCCAAAACAACAAATCTCACACAGTTGGTGTCACTATCTTCTCATCAACATCGGTTTGCATTTGATGTTGGCTGCTTTCAATCTGTGACCCATCCTGCTGCTCATGGCAGACACGCGGGGCATACATATATTTTTTTGTTCTTGACATCTTGTCATTGATTTTACTATAAAACAAAGGTGCAATTTATGACGTCTTAAAATGATTTTTTATCACTTTACTCCTTTAATATATGGTACTGAAGGTATAAATACTTTATTAAATCATATATAAAATAGAGTCAATTCAAAATTGTAGGAGCAATTATCAGCAGGTTTTCTATAATTTTCTTTTCCAATAAGAATAAATTTGCTGATAGAGCTTCTTCCTTTGACTTACCCTGTCTGCACTGGGCAACGTGTTCCTTCGTTAATACTAATACTGTGGTTTGTTATGAATTAAGCCATCAAATTTATATTTATCTGTAGCTGAAAATAGTCCCCTCGTATTTACTGTTTGAGTTACACTGAGATTAGTGAGAAATGCAAATTAAATAACACAAGACAAATAATAATAATAATGATGAACATAAATGATAAATAATGATAAATATTAAACATGATACGTGTTGAATAGCTAAATTGCTGAAAGAACCCTTCGTCACCTGCCATCACAAATATTGAATGAAAGCTAATGACTGTTTCTGCACTGGACAAGAATTACATGTTGCACTCAGCTGAGAAACAACAGGACTGTACACAGGAGAATTGGGAAAATACCGCCTGGTCTGATGGATTCCTCTTCCTGCTGGCTCACTCCGGGTGTGTGACTCAGTACATCCATCACGCAGGGTGAAAACGTTGCAGTTTGGCGCTTGTTTGATGGTGTTGACTGGGTTTGTGCGGCACTCAACAAGCCCCTTTATTATCAATAATTGAATGCTACCGGACAGCCGAGCATCTCTTTACTGTATGCCAACATCTGTCAGGAGATTTTTTAAAAATAGATCATGGCAGGTGATCAAAATTGTCCAAGAATGCTTTCAAGAACAAAGGAGTGCAATCAGGTTATGCAGTGGCCTGTCTGTTCTCTCGTGCCAGTCCAGAGCTGCCTGTGCTTTGCTCACAACACCAGCTGGTGTGAGTCAGCCTGGGTCAGCATGACTGAGGGGTGGTTTTAACTACCTAAACTGATGCTGGTCAGAGGTCCGAGCCAGGGGTAAGGCTGTATTACAAAAGTGTCACTCACACTTTGTGTTAAACCGAGCACAGCAGTGGGGTGCAAAGAGAGGTCAGCAGATCATATCCCATACAACAAGGCTGTCTTTTACTTTTTAAAGGCAGATGGAAACCTAAGGAACTGTCCGTGGTGCTGAATGTGTCCTTTTAAACCAGAGGCTGTGCGCAGTGCACGGCTATATGTCTGTGGCTGTTTTTCTCCATTAAGCTCACAAGATATCAAATAGAATAATAACAATCCCTATCCTAAAGTTAAATATGTAATATGAAATATGTTACACTTCTACCAAAGTCAAAATAGAAGGCGAACTGTAATTATTACCGAATTTATATGGAGGGAAGACAAGGTGAAACCTTATTTTAGTGGAAAAAACATGAAATTTACCACTTCATCTTCAAAAAAAAAAGAAAAACAAAAAGTCTAGGAGTAATATGTGCAAGTGTGTGATTGCTCCTTAAATTGCGACACAAATGTGAAACAATGCATTTGAATCCTGATACGTTGCATGTGTCTTCTTGCCTCACTTTCTCAGGCATTACTGAGGGTGCAGAGTTGGGGTTGCCTCGGTGTAAGATAAGATTACACTGCAGAGAGAAAAAGAGATTGGAGGGGGGGCAAGAGCCCTCCCATCACCCTCCCTGATCTCCTACTCGTTACTTCATCCTCTCACTCCCATGAGCCTCTCTGTCTCCAGGCTGTCTCTGGTGCAGATCCCACAGTGCGTCTGGTGCAGGTGGGTGGGGGACAATGTATTCACCCTTGGGCGTTTCACTGAACCAGGTGCTGCTGGCTTAATTACTTTTAAACGAGCAATATGTACATTGATATTGCAATCTGTTTTTTTATGTTTTGGAAAACAATATTTATCATTTAAAATGATTTTTAAATGTCATATTTGGCACTAGAAGTGTTGCAAATTATAAAACATACTTTATGTATCCTGATTTTTTAAATTAAGATTATAAGATTAAGATTTTTTGGTTGGATTTTTATTGAAGAAGCATGCAGAAAACATGATGGGAAGTAGATGATCTTATATTCATCATCATCATCATCATCATTATCACAAACCCCTCCACCACGGTAAGGTGGCGGCTCAATGCAATGCATAAATCAATGTATGTGTCAATCTGTTCTCCTGACACTAAAATAAGAGATTTCTTTCTCTCACTCACACACTTCTGCTTCTCACTTCCAGGACTGCAATGTGAAGCTATGGTACAAGCACAGTCCCAGCGGAGCCTGCATCGATCCGGACTCACATCACTGAGAAAAGCAGCATCAGCACCTTAAATCAATGGCAGCCTCTTTCAGAAAACACTGCCTATTTAGTCCACTTAGAAAGAAAACATTACTGATAAAAAAAAAAAAAATCAACAAAAACAAGGGTAGATTTAAAATTTTTATTTTCTACCTATCAGAAAAAAGGGCTTCTGTCAGCATCCTTGTTTCCAACACCCAGCCTTTTTTATGTTAGCCTCAGGGGCTGCAAGAGATTTACTGGGTGTTTGTGTGTGTGTGGGGTTGGTAGGAGGCACCCTTTGCTTGGCTGATGAATGTCAATATTGATTCACAACCAGAGTCAGCCTGGTCATATTTGTTTTCTGAATGGGAAATTCTACCCTCAAAGTGTCTTGTCCAGTGTTCATTGTGCTACCAGACCAGTGTACACACACACACACACACACACACACACACAAACACACACACACACCACTCTCTCTGTAGTTTAGGGGGAGGTGGAGGCTAGTAAGTCAGTAAGTGCTCCCTTTCTCTCATGTCATTAATAATGGAGAGCTAGCAGCAGCCTGGCGGAGAGGGACAGTACACCCAGGAGCTGGCATGTAGGTATGCCTGTGAGACTGGCCTTTTTGATCAAATTCAGACTTGTTTAATTGCATTTACACCAAGTATTTCCTACATTGATTTCTGCACATTTTCCTCATACTTTATATTTTACATTTCCTTTCATTGGTATGGATTTTACTTTTCAACTTAAAAATGTAGGTTCTTTGTAATTTAGCAATTGTCTTCTCAAGCCGTCAAAGAGAGGTAACAAGGTTGTTGATCAGCCTATGTCTCTGTTGGTTTAAACTACTTTGAGCTGGTTGGGTGTAAGGAGCATGATGGCCTCCAGGGGCCGCTGACAGGGCTTTCAGACTCAGTTTTGTTACCCTAGGATCTCCATTAAAATTGCAAACCACTCAACGCGGTCAGATGATCAAATCTGTCAGACCCACGATGGCACTGCTCTCATTCTTGGAGCTATAAAATGCATTCTGCTGCTGCAGCTCATACATTTTAATTGTATTTATGTCTTGGTTAGCTTGTGAACTGGAAACACGGTTGAAATAAGCTAAGTACGCGTTCGCGCCACAAAAACACAAGCCCATTCCATTTAGCACATCAGTGATGAATGAGCCTCTGGGAGATGGGCTTAATCCAGACAGGAATTTCACAATTTTGTTCATAACACAGTAAAATGTTCTCAACATCAGTGGAGCAGGCTGCTATTGCTAATGTGTTTGTTAAAAAAATTGAACCATTAGTACATGTGCACAGTGCATCTGCACAGTGCTGTCTGTGATGTCAAAACAGAGGCGTAACTACTTATATGTAAATACATATACATAGGAGCAGGAGGCACTGATTACCAATCAGGCAAAAGTTTGTCAGAGCATTTAAGAGCCTGAGAGTCCAGTTAAATATCAAATACATTTATCGTCCCTTACTACCTCAGTGTGATGTAAAAGTAAATTTGCACAAATGTGGTAAAAAGAAAAGTTACTGGTGAAATTTGACTACAGAAGCTCTGCTTTGAGCTAAAAGCTAAGATGCTCACAAAGTCCAATGCTGACATGCTGACGGAGGCAGGTATAAAGTTAAAGGTGTTCATCGTCTTACTTTGGTATGTTGACATGATAAAATTAGCTAATTAGCACCAAAGGCAAAGTACAGTCGGGGCTCATTGGAATGGCATAAAATATATGAAAAGTCGTATGTGGGGCATGTGGGATTGATATGCACTTAGTGGAGTAACATATATAATTAATAACTTTAGGCTCAGGCTGACTGAACTATAAAAGAATAAATACTGCAGTGAAGTGAAATTGTATCCATAAGCACTTTTAGTCATTTTTTGTTGCCACCAACTTTGAATATAACAAAAACAATCCATACATCGTTACGTGTCATAAATGACCATAATAAAAAGTAGAAATGTGAATCAATAGCGATAAAATAAAACATTCTCAACTGTAAAATTAAGTTTGAAGATTTCTGTTACCAGTAGCATCAAACCTTATAGTATGTAGCTGGCCACACCCCTCCTCCCAGGACCACATAAAGCTTTGTGGAGCTCTTATCGCTTGTGTCCACAAAACGACAGTAGGCTTTCCATATGATCTGTTTTATCCACTGTGGAATGATAATATCATCGCTTGAACACGGTTAACACTGCAAATAATAAATAAATCTGTTTTCTATTACAATATGAGGACTCTCTGGTTTTCTCTCTGTCAGGCTTCATATAATTGGGAACGGCAGTATGGCGAGCTCTCCCTCCATGTCTGCAGTATTAGATTGCTAATAAGAAGTCATTTACCTACGCGCACACACACACACAGAGTCATCCATCCAGTGCAGCATTGCAAGTCCATATTTCACAGGCAAATCTGCCGAGTGTGCAATAACGCTCCTGCAGTTTGGGCCTTCCCATTACTGGGATAGGCTGGTCTGGGCAGTAAAAACCCCTGCCTCTCCAATCCCCATAATTGACTGCACATCTTCTGCGTTTGCCAGCCGCAAGCCTTCCCCACCAGAGCATCTGTCAGAGATCTGTGGCGGCAGCCAGCTGAAGGTTGACTTTTAGGTGGTCCTGCTGCTGGAAGTGGTGGTGGATGATGATGGATGTAACTTTTACCGCTCCCGTTGTTAGCAATGCGCCATCTGCCAGCGCGGAAAGATGCTGACTCTTTTACAAGGCTCAATGAGGTTTCAGCCGATTGTACTTAATTAAAGCTCATTTTGGTCGCTTAACGGGTTGAAATTCGAAAAACGGGACTTTTCACTCTCAGTTCATGTCAGCCATCACTGCCATAAAAGGATGATGTGACAGTTTGGATTTTAAAAGTCAATTTGAAGGTAGCTATAGGTAGCTTCAACTCTTTTATGAAGGTTAAAGCTGCCACTTAGGAACAGAAAAGAACCTGAAAACACGGCATTGACCTACTGACCCCTTATAAGATTCCAAGAAATTGGTGCTCAAAATGCTATAAATGCTGCATCGTCATCAGTACCATTGTTTGTATCATCTGTTGGTTAGGTTAGTGTGCAGTGAATCTATCAGAGCTTCCTTTGCTCAGATTAGCTGCCTGCTGCTGCTGGAGGGTGGGTTGATGTGAGTGCAGCTGTGGGTCATAAAACCAAAACAATGATTGAAAGTAGGCTAAAACATTCATAATGGTTATAATGGTTAAAACTGCTCACGTTAATTTTTTTTTTCTCATTTTTTGTCTTTTCCTGTTTCCTGGCTGGGCTGTTTCCTTAGACCTCGCCTCATTAAAACCATTTTAACAGCTGCTTAGCTGCTGTTTTTCTTCAGTCCAGCTCTCTAGATGTATCAGTTTCACACAAAGCGAGGAGAATATCAGCACTTAGCAGTGCTGGGGCTATAACGTGTGGTATCAACCGCATTACTTTTGATTCATTTCTTCACGGCGAGTGTCGTAAAACCTCTGTTTTCCTGCTCCGACTCTCTTGCACTTACCCGACAGCACTGTGGTATTTGATTCGATTCCTTTCTAATCCAGTGATAGGAACTACTTTATAGCCATTTGCTGTCTCTCTCACACCCATCTGCCCTTGTAGCGAATGATGTTTTGATCTCCTTTGCCAGGCCCGTATCCCCTTTCCGTACACCCAGGAAAGAGAGAGGATGTTGAGCGCTGCCACAGAGTTGGCTAACTGCTGCAATCTGCCCTCTGCAGAGAAACTAAATTGACTTCTCTCGCCTTCTATTGAGTTAGTGGCCAGCTCCAGTTTCTCCCTCCTTCACTTTCTTTCTTCTGCCCTCTATCAAAGCCCCCCACCCTCTCTCTCTCTCTCTCTCTCCCTCTTTCTCTCTCTCTCTCTCTCTCTCACACACACACACACACACACATTGCCTGTGCCATTAGCGAGCGGCTGACTTGTGAATGTCAGTGGGTTCATGATGATGGCTCGGGGAAGTACAGGCTGTCTCGTGGATACTGCCTGATATTCCCTTTGGTGTGTAGTGCCCACAGGAGTGATATTACAGAACTAATGGGTTTACTGCATTGCCTTTGCCTTGTTTCTCTCTAGCTCTGAGCGCTGGCTGCTGTACAGTGTCAGGTGTAAAGTGCGCTGGGCAACACAAACGGCTGTGCCAACTGTAACGAAGCTGCCACCTGCCACCGGCCAACAGGAGTTAAAATCCCGACACAATGTAGATACCACTGATGCTCCAGAGACTCCTGGTCGAACACTGCCAGATGCTGAATGCAAAGGTCAGTCAGTCAGAAGCTGAATTAGTCTGCTCTGCTCAGGTACTCCAGGTTTCCGCCCCTTTTTATTTCTCCAAGCTCGAACACACACCGCTGATGCCAAATGTTTGCAGTCATTTGTGCTAAAATAAAAGTCGCTGATTTGAAGAGTGGAGGTTAAACATGAAGCCAAAATGCTACTTTGCAGTTTCCAGCTCCCCCCACCAGCTTTGTTTGTTAATTTTATGTGGCTTTAATCAACTAGATATCCCCCACTGACAACATCCAAGGTGTGAGAAACTCCTACAGAAGACGGCTCCAGGTGAAGTGGTGCTGATATCTCGACCTTGACCAACCAAGGCTGACGTTGGTGTGGTGTGTTTGGATGTTTAGATGTTTCACTGAAACTCCCTTCACTTCCTGGACTGAATCAATTATAAATATGAGGAATTTTAGAAGGAAAGTCTCGTCTACAGATTGTCATTTGTCGGTTTTTAAAAACCACCATTTATGCCAAAAAGAAAAAGGACTGAGGCCTCAGAGGATGTAAACAAACCCTCACTGCACCATATTTCATTCATCACAGTTTACGAGTCTTCTGTGTGTGCTAACGGTTCACTTTTCCTGCTTCAGACCTGACATGTCTCGAATGCTGAAAAGGGCCGAACTGAATTCTTCATCGTTGTTCTGCAAAACTTAATTTTACTTAATTTCATTTTAAACATATCAGTTAAAAAAGTTTTCCACACTAAAATGGCATCCCATTTTGGTATGCTTGTGATTTTTACAATTCTGAATGAAATTAAGCATAATCCCATTGAAGGAGTCTGAAGCTGAAGCACACAGACACACACTTATAATTGCAGGGCCTCGTCAGTAAGACAGAGAGCAGCTGTGTGATTCAGCAGGGGATTTGACCTGATGTACAGTTTCAATACATCGACAGACAAAGACACAGACTCCTCAATATTCATCACCAGCGGTGTCAGTCAGCTAAAGACATTTTTGCAGGAGATTAAGGTAATTACAGAAAAGTAGGATTAGAGACCTGCCAGCTGCAGAGAAAGTCCTGCTGTGTCACATTATGTGAATGTATGTCTGTGTGACAAAAGCACATAATGACAAATAGCTTATTGATCACCGGCACTGAAATGATGTCTGTAATTACATAACTAGAATAAATATTGAGACATTTGAAGCTCAACTTTCCACATTTGAGTCGAGCTTAATGGAGGAGTACCCACATCAGAGAGGGGGAGGTACAGTGCTGTTGTTGTAATTAGCTGGGACGGTTAAATTGTGGCAATTGCCATATGCCTCTTCTTCAGGGCGTTTTATTGTATTAAATTGCACAAGTGTAATTTGAGGACAGAATATGGAGCTTTTAATCCACTTTTTATTCATGCCTTTCATATTGCAGTGAAGTGAGGGGTACCATCAATGAGGCACAACCAACTTGTATTTCAGTATTCTTTAAATTCACAAAATAATCAATATATTCAAATGTGGCGTAGAAAACTGTCAAACACAAAGCTGCTTGTGAGGCACCTGACCTTCACACCACTTTGTGCTTTTAAACTCAGCAGGATCTCGCTTCCATATCTGGGACTCTCTCTAAATGTTGCACTGGCCGAAATAAGCCAGGAGCTCTCACAGCCTCCAACAACAGCTCCACTCACTGCAGCCCTCACGACACTGTGGAGGGGGGCAGCAACATAGTGTCAGCTCTCAGTTTTAATCGAGCATCCTCAACACACATCAACTGCACCATGAATGAGTCCACATAGTCCAGGTGAGGACCGTGGCCCCCAGAAAACATTTATTGATTTGAGAGAACTAAACAGCTGCAGCATATCAAGCATCTGCGGCCGCCCGACGTGGCCTCAGTGTCTCAGCTGCGTCGTGTCTCAGCATTTCTCGCATCCTCAAACTCTCAGAGAGAGAGGATTAATCGAGTGTCACCGCCTCGAAACCGGAGCATCCAGCAGCTGAGTGGCTGCAGCAAGGCCTGAGATGGTTTAAAGCCTCAGCACTGAGAAGGCTGATGGTGCACATCGGTGTGTGTGTGTGTGTGTGTGTGTTGTTCTCGTTCTTTCACTGTGATGTTGAAGACTTGTGAGATTCAGATAAGATGTGGAACTGTTTCTGTGCCACTTTTTTTTTTCTCTGAATGTTTAAACAGTCCGTCTTTATAGAATAAAACTGGAACGCTAACCTTTTCAATTAATAGAAAGCAAAGATGTTCTGCACATTTTTGAGTCCAACCGAGTTCAATGAAACATGAGCTGAATCAGTGACTCTTTTGATAATTAATTAATCATTAATTTCCTTATCCAAAAAACAACAAAGAGCCTCTGTCAGCTCTGACTTCTCAAACATGCTGATGGGCAACTTAATCCCTTTTACTTTACTGCAGATCAGATACTCTACGATCCAGTGATTTTAAGATATCACGTATGATGAGCAACTTGTTATTATGGTATGACAGGAAAACTATCCTTTAAATGAAAAAAAAAAGATCAATGCATAATATACTATAATATAACACTAATCCCGCTCATAGTAAAGAGCAATATACACTTTCTCAGTATCATCACTCTCACTCCAAACGCAGAGTAGATTACAGGAGAAATGAAGTCTCCTCAGTCTGAAATACAGACACATTTCTCTCACTATCAAACACACCATCAAATCTCTCTACTCCACGATGCTGCGTGTTCACTAACTTTGGGCAGCAGCACTCACCATGATGGAGTACACCAGAGCCACGATGCTGACGGGCCACACGGGGCAGAAGCAGGACATGATGACGAGGATGAGGTAGTCCTTGGGCTTCGGGGTCTCCTGCACGGTGGCGTTCCCGGTGGAGGAGCGGCTCAGGCTGGCCTTGGACGGGGACAGCGGGGCGGCGGCGGCCAGCTGCCCGGCGGAGCCCGACCTCACCGCGACGCTGTGGCCGTTCTGGTCCGCCTCCGGGCCCCGGTCTCCGTCCACGTTGACCGTGAAGGAGGAGGTGGACATCTTCATCCCGTCCCGCCCGGGCTCGGCGGTCAGCGCCAGGAGCTTCTCCGTCTCCTGAGAGTCCGCGGGCGGCGCGCCTCCTCCGCCCTCACCCAGGCTGGACTTGAGGAAGTCTGTGTCCGTGTTGATGGCCATGCTCATCAAGTCTCACTCGTGCCAAACCAGATCAGAAAGAATATATATATATTTAAAAAAACGGATTTCAAATGGGTGAATTATTCCATAATAACACAGCCGGACTCAAAAACTAGTCTTTGATCAAGTTTGAGAAAAGAGGCCGAGGTGTCGTGCGAGGAGAGATGAGATTATCTGACAGGTGAGGAGTCGTGATGGATCAAACTCCCCCAGTTAAAAGAGAGAGAGAGAGAGAGAGAGAAGAAATCAAATCACAGAGGGACTGGACGCAGCGTGATTCCTGGAGATCTCATTCTTGGATCACTTCCCTTCACGCCCGCCGGCCGACTCATTTCCAAAAGAGGAGGCTCGGATCAGAAAAACCTCTCCCCCCTCCTCCTTTCTCCTCTCCGGTACATCCACGGAGGGACACTTCAGTCGTGAGGAGCTCCCGCCTGGATCCGGTCCCACCACTTTGCTTCAAGCCCGGGCGCCTCTCTGCTCCTCCGGACAAAGAGGGGTGAAGGTGAAGTCTCTCTCTCTCTCTCTCTCTCTCTCTCTCTCTCTCTCTCTCACTACAGATCACACACTTTCTCCTCCTCCTCTTGTCTCCTCACCGCAGCAGCGCCGCGGCTCTTCTCAACTTGGGACCACTGTCAAGTCCTTCACATTAAAGCAACACACTTCCGGAGACCGAGTAGAAAAAATAAAAGTTTTATTTCCCGACAGCAAGTGGCACAGCATATTTAACTGATATAGTTCAGATGTTATTATGAATTCATTATTAAGTTTTAAAGCCTGTCTGAGTAGTTTCTAGTGACAAAATCCACAGCTCACTTCTTAACTGAACGGTATTCATCCTGTCTCATATTTCAAGTGTTAGATTATTATTTAAACTATATGCTGGGTAGAATATAATATATGCTATATGATAGACTAAGGATATGTCCTTAAACACACACGGGATTACTGTCTTTTCCAGAAAAACACATCTTTCACCCCATTTTCAAGCCAGTTTATATAAAATGAGAGCATTTAACAGTATTGTGAAATGAAACTGAATTAAATGCTGCCAGGTGTTGGAGTATAATGGTAATTGTAGGGGTGTTGATCTAAAATCCATTTCCTTCTCTCCACATGTGAAAGCCTCCTGAAGTGAGACCTTAGACTCAGTTGTTTGCAAGTTTGCCCTTAGTTGTTTTTAGGTCTCACACCTAAAAACAACTCTGAATATATGAGTGAGGAAAAAAATAAGTTTCTCAGAATTAAAACATTTTTAAGTTCATATCGTATTATGCACTGCATCAGTGATCATTTAACAGTAAAAACAAAGGGTACATATGTACATTTCTTTATTCTAAAATATTTCTACAATCTGGTGATTGTTGAATTTTTGTTTTTGTAAATACAGGATTGTCACACTTCCGGTATTGAATCGTCTGTACCTTTGCCAACTTGACGCATCTCATGTTGGAGCAGTCTGGCGCTGAGCCCCCCTCCTCCCCCTCCTCCTCCTCCTCTTCTCAACATCAGCACCAGCGGTTTATGGAGGAGAGCCAGTGGCGGATTGTGCTGCTATGCAGAATTTACTGTAGCACCATAAACCAACTCTCTCTCTAAGTCCCATTTCCTAAAGAGCACTGTGGATATTCAGGTGTGAGGATTAATAAAATGTTTGAGTTGATCTGAAAAGCTTTACATGGTGTCTGATGAGCTGTATCAAAGCACAGTTCTATTTTGTTTATTTATGTATTTTTTTTAGCCAGGACTCATAGCAGTGTGTGCATCAGTAAAGATGGCTGTAAAGGCCTGGATGCTGTAGCTTGAATGTTTAATCCCGACCCTCCCTGTTTTCTTTTTCCTTTTCTTCTCTGATCTGCTCCTATGCTCCTATTGATTTTCCTTATCATTAGACTGGTGCATTAGCATCAGCCTCATTTCCCAGAGTGACTGCTACACCACACTGTGACCCGTGGTACTGATGGAGGAGGAGGAGGAGGAGGAGGAGGAGGACCAGTGCAGATAGTGATGAGTGGGGATTCCCTGAATGAAACTGATGCTTTCAGTGTGATGTCATACTATTGATGTAGTATTTTATGTCTCTGCACAAACAAGAGTGCATTCAGCTGTGTTTTCCAATGCATTGTTTTAGTCATATCAGCTCCCCCCTTTTTTTTTTACATGAAACTCCCTCTGTTTTCTCCCACATCTTCCTTTTCTCATTGTTAAGCTTTTGTCTCTTTGTTACAATACAGTGAGCTCTTTGAAGGTGCACAAAGGGGAGGGTCATTTATTTTTACGAGCCCCCAGACTGTTCATGATGGAAATGAGAAGGCTGCTGGGGACTGGATCATTTCTCCACCAGGGTTTAGGCTGAAACAGAGAATAATTGTGATCAGAGCGCCACCTTGTGTGAGAGAAATATGCTTACAAGTGTTGAGGAGTGACTTGTATTCGGTTCTAAAAGGCAACGATAGAAAACATTTTAGAAAGAACCACTTCAATATTTGGGAAAATATAGGCAAACAGTTTAATAGTGGCAATGAGAAGATTGTTTCTGTGCATGATGAGGAAACTGTACAACAATTTTAAAAATAAGAACAATAGTAAAGGAGTAGTTCAACGTTTTTGGAAAATATGCTCATTTGGTTTCTTTCTGAGGAGAGGACTGACACCTCTCTCAGGTCTGTTTTGTCAATATATAAAGAAGGGAAGCAAGTGTAAACAGCTAGCATGGCTCTGTCCAAAATCTATTCCAGCTCTTCTAAAGATCACTAGTTTAACCAGTTTTTATGTTAAGATGGCCGTCAGCTCCAACTACACAATTATTGTACAGACACGTGAGTGGTATCAGTTTCTTACCTAAGCTAGAAAACAATCATAATTGTAATATTTAGGTACAGATGAATATAATATTAATGTAATACAAGAAGTCAATTATACACTCAAACAAATCCCTGAAATATTAATCAAATCAAAAACGATTATTAGGATGGTTTGGAGGAAAAAGAAAAACAGACTGAAAAGGTGGGTTTTGTGTGATTTCCTGATTGAATAACAGATTTGTGATCGAATATGTTCCCTCTTCTTTGTTCCGTCACTTCTGTGATTCCCCAGCCTCAGTCTCTTCAGGTCAAAACATGCCCTTGTACTTGTTCTTATCTTCTTCATTCTTCTCCTGCATGCGCACGGTAAGCCTTGCCAGGTCCTTTTTGACAGCCTTCTTCATGCCAGGGTCCAGGTCCAGCACCCGGCTGAAGTCCTGCCGGGCCTCCGCCTCGTTCCACACCTCCATGTGGGCTTTGCCTCGCAGGTAGAAGGCCTTCATTGTACCTGTAGGACAATGATGACAATGTGGGCTTGAGGAATCATTTGCAAAAATGAATCATTTTAATCTTCTCTAACATTGTTATTGGGCTCACACATGCATTTCTGAACACATTTAAGTATATTTTGTGGATGCTGAAGAACAGGCAGTAGAACCTTTATATGTCTGGACTTTTATAGACACATGAAAACACATATGAATGTACAATGTACGTACATTTACAGCTACTGTAAAGAAAGGAACATTGGCAGAGTGAAAACATCCAGCTTGTCAGAGACTGAATGTATACAGCATGACAGTTCCTCACACTTATATTTCAGCAGGCTGGAAAGTGATAATCTTCTTCGTACATCCTACTGGTCTATGGTAGAGCCAAACCTGGGTGCTGGTTGATAATGTCGGTGGTGTGCTCAATGACCTCGTAGTACTCTTCCATGCGCAGTAGGCACTGACAGTAGTTGAGCGTTAAGGTGTTGGCCATCTTCTCCAGCTTCAGCCACGGGACCTCCCAAGATTTCTCCTGAAGAGGAAAAGTAGTTCAGATCCATGTCTGTGTTTTGTAAAATGCAGCATATAGTGGTTTATGAATCAAATAAAAAAAAAAGAAAAAAAGAAACACATTTAATTGATGCATTCACCTTTGTCTGAACATTCTTGATGCAGATGATGGCCTCCTTATACTTCAGCGTTGCCTCCTGGTACTTCCCCTGTTTGTAGAGCTTGTTCCCCTGGCCGTGCAGCACAGGGACGGCCTTCAGCCTCTCCTCATCACTCAGGGCCCACGACTCCCTGTTGTACTCACTGGGCTGCTGCACCTGTCAATCATACACAGTTTTCCACAAACGCTCTAGTTATTGGTATTAAATTGTCCTGATACACTAAACCCCACTAATGTTTCCCTTTTACACAGATGCCATGGTTGTTTCGACTCTTTCTCACTCTGATCAGCTCCAGGACAAAGTAGAGGGGCTTCGGTTCCTTCATCAGCTCGTCCAGGTCGTCGTAGCCGAGGCTGTGGTAGGCGAACATGTTGGCCATACCGCACGTATGGATGTGCCAGTCCACTGGGTCTTTGCCCTCTGCGATGCGCCTCATGCTTTTGGACACAAGAGGATAGACGCCGGTGTGCTGAAGAGGAGAGAGAACCACAAGAGTCCAAATTCAAACAGGTCAGACAAGGACAGACAGGAAATTAATATATAAACATAAATTGTAAAAATGGGTGTGTATATTCTATGTTATGATGTTTTTTCCCCATTAATCATGACCATGCACCCACATTGATATGTCATGGGAAAAATCACGCATCTCTCGGATTTTTTGTAGCTTCAGGTATTTTAGTGCATTCTTGCATTTCATAATTTTTCACCACTTACATCGTCTTTTCTCCTACAAATTTTTGACTCTGTCAGTCCAACACAGTAGGAATGAGTAAATGACTTAGAATTTTGTAATTATAAATTTACATTTTGTACTTTTTAATTCGAAGATGTGAAAACCAGAAAATAATTCTGCGTAAACCTGGAGTGCTCAGGGTAGCATGGTGATACAGACCACACTCAATCAGATAGATTTTTCATTTAACTGATGAAAGCTTGATTGTGGTTTAAACATTCAAGAGTTTTTCTCCCATTATTCCCAGTCAGGTTCCTCAGTTTTATGTGGCAAGTTTGCCCTCCACTGGATGGGAGTGATACTGCACAACATGCGCAGTGGCGGGTGTGCTGCAGCCATGTTGTTCAGAGGAGTGAATAAATGCTCTAAGCCCCATCAAATCTAATCAGAGTGGAGGGGAGTCAGTCGTGCTGATTCAGCAGGAATCAGAGCCGATTAGGGAAAAGTGAGGCTGCTGCAGATTAATGACAGTATGCCTAAACCCATGTGTCTCTGACACACACACATACACACACACATTTACCAGACATACGAAATTATAGATTACACAAGATACACATACAGCAACACATATTCAGAAGAAGTGGGTTTACTTTGAGGTACAGGGGCAGCAATATTTAGTATTAGTTATCTGTATGGGACAGCAGCTTTCATAACAAGAAGAGGTCACACAATAACACTGTTCATAAAGACAAAGCATGGCTCACAAAGAAAAAAAAAGGAGATTTACAGTGAAACTAAACTGAAAGTGAAGCAGTTTTGAGAAAGAAACCACACTCTATTTTCTGTTAGCCCTGTAAATGAGTTAGCAAGTGGGGTGCGATATTTATTTGTGCTCAGATCAGGCTTTCAATGTAGAGCTGGAGCATATAAAACTTGTCTTATTGTTTTGGTTGTTGCTTGTTATCGAAAGCAGAAACTAGAGAGTCCACATCTGCAGTGTGATGTGTATGTGTTAAAACTAAACAGTGAGGCCTCTCAGAAGACACTACACAACAAACAAGCAAACCAGGAAACAACGTAAAGCAAAAAAAAAATTAAAACACAAAGCAGCACTTGGACAGAAGCTTCAACACACTCACAATGATGTCACACCAGAATTCAGCCACCTCGCCGATCCTCATGGAGGACAACAAGGTCTCCCAGATGTCCAGTTTAAACATGTTGCCGATCACAATCTCCATGGGTGTCCCCACCACTTTACTGTCATCGATCACTGTACGATCATCGTCGCACAGCTGGGTGCGGAAGTGGAACGTCACCTGGAGTAAAACAGAACCGAAGGAAAGAAGAATCACGAAGCTTGCTTGTTAAAACTACACAGTGTGGACAGAACAAAGGGGGAACTCTCATCTCTCATTTACTAATAAAAGACTTGGAAATGGATGATGATTATTTCAGGTAGTACGTGGTTGTGAAAGTGACATAATTCTCAGAAAGGTTAAATAGTTGGTGCCTAAAAATGCAGGGATCTTAAACATTGCAATGTTACCCTGCATGATTGGCAAAGATAACATGCTTTGTTGAAAAAGGAGGACTTAACACAACTGGACTGAACATCAGTCTCAACAAAAACGCTATGTCACGAGTTTCACACAACTCAGTTATTCAACTGAGCAGACAGACAGGAGGAAGGACAGACATGCCAAGGTTGCATGGTTGTATAACGTCCAAGGAAAGTGAAACCGTTTAATACAGCTGTGTGCGCACTGTGGCCGAAAAACTGCTCTTTTACCAGCTTCTCCAATAAATCATGATAACAGCTCCCTCATATATAGTAATAGCACAAGTCAAGAATGATTTTACAAGTTGATGCCAAAGGCCTTTTTGACTCGTCAGTCATCAGTTAACACTACAAATAAAACTTTTAAAGTAGTAAAAGACAGATTTTGACTCTCAGAAGGAAACAAAAAAAAGATTTAAGTGAAGGAAACTGTAGAGGCCATAAACCACACAGCTAGTATTAACAAGGAAGTAGAAATGCTACAAATGCCATAAAATAATATGATGCCATTTCTAATTAGAAATTGTTTAAAATTTTTTTTTAAACGTGATGCAGATGGTTCAAATTATATCTATGGCAATCTGGAAATAACGTTCTGATCATTGAATGATGTCCTCTATCATCCCCTACTGGCTGCAATGGGGAATTGCAACAACATGATTGCTCTTCTCCACACCCATCCTTTTCAGGTGAAAGGGCTTAAAATCGACAGGAAAATGAAATCCATAAATCTTAAGTAAGGAAGCCACTCATACCAAACAAAAATCCTCTCAAACCTTTGATGGATGTATCACGGACGTGTTTTTCAACAGGCTTACAAGCCCTATTGTTTGCTTGTCACTTATTGCTGCTTTATGCCTTGCGATAATTAAGAGTGATCCTTAAGGAGATACAGCAGATCCTTAATAATCCTATATTACATCATTTATTAGAAAAACATAAGAAATCTGGCATGTTTGAAATCAAGTCTGCCCCAGTCCGGACAAAAAAAAGTGTCGCTCTGTTTTCTGTCTGTGTGATCATAGGACGCTGTGTGCAGTATGATAATCAAGTGCATATGCTAACTGCTATTAGTATGTCTAATTTGATTTGGAACATTGAAACTAGCTCTGCGATATATCCTAAATCACACTCTTTGTTTTGTCCAAAAGACAGACCATGCAGTGCATAGCTGTTCAGGAATATAGTTGAATTAGATTTGTTGATCTGCAGTCTGTAATGCATGAGAGCTAAGTCGGTCAAAAGTCTAAAAAGTCAAAGTAAAGACATGGTGTGTGCCTGTCTGTGATGTTCTAGGTTCATTAGACAGCGTGAATAAAGTATTGAAGGCCTACAGTACCTTTGCCCCGGTGATGAGTTTTGGGATGTCTCCGGTGCCTCCATGAAGGATGGTTTTCTTGATTCCCTCTGAGCCCACTAACAGAGTATCCTGCGCATCCATGGTATATTTACTTGACTTCTTTGGATCACACTATATTACCATACACATAAATATTTTATGAGTAAGTCTGTGAGTATGCGATTATGTGTGTGATGTGTAGGCTGCAACTTGCAAACGATATGGACGACTTGGAGGTGTTGCTCCGGTGGATTAGACTAGGTAGGGATAATGAGATTAGAAACTTCTCCTCCTCTGCTTATGTTTCATCATGTCTCCGTTGCTTTGTGTGCTGGTCATCACCAGCACTTTCTATGTCTTTCTAGATACCGCTAGACCCCAGAAACACCCAGAAAAGGACAGACGCAAAGTCAGAATGAAAGAAATGTGAAGAGGATTACGTTTTTGGAACAAGTGGTTTACATGGGGCGGGGGGTTGTTTTCTTAGGTGTATGTGTCAGTGTCTTTGCGGGTGATGAATCCGACTGTTGAATGTACCACGAGACCAGAGTGAAAGTGTGTATGTGTGTGTGTGTGTGAG
>JAOXYL010000059.1:13797805-13809321 GCA_028564955.1 Terapon puta
ATTCGATTCGATTCGATTCGATTCGATTCGATTCTATAACCTCCAGGTGCACTCATGCGCTAACTCATCTCCAAAGTCACTTCCTGGAGAGTCACTTGATCTAAGTAATCCTTTTTAACCTGTTTTACGTCATTGTTCTTCTATTTACTTACTTACTTTTACTATATTTTGTGTACATATTTGTTTTTTTATTGTTTGCTATTAAATCTGCTCTGAGTTAGAACATGTTCGGTGGAGCGAAAATGTGCAGGAGCAGCAGCTGAAGCTCTGTTCTGACTGGTTGCTATTTATTCGGGCATGCTGCATTCATGGTGCATGTCTCATACATTACTGTCAGGGCATAGTGACAGTTTTACGATGATTAAAAGTTATTCATATGCTTCAACCACTGTGTAGGGTTATCAAAACATTTCCATGAAAACTCAATTTAGCTGGTAGACGTAGATGTAAAGTTAAACATGATTTAAAGTTTTTTTTGCCAACTTCTATTCATGTTTATGGTAAGAAATATATATATATGAAGTTAGTGTTATGTCCTTTTAGCTGCCTGCCAGCCTCCTTTATCTTTGCCTACATTCATTTGCAGATGGGACTTCTATGTAGTGCTGTCACTTGGGTTAAGCTACCCTTAGCTGTTAATTGTCAGTAAATAAAGGCATTGTTCCTGCTTTAAGGCATCTTTTACAGGGCTTTGGGTAAGGAAAATAAATACATAATTATCTTTTCAGTGACTAGTATATAATGAATTATTTATCATGTTTTCAAAATAAATTAGGTAACAACAAGTAACAATAATGAGTATAATGTGTAAATGAATGTGATACTTTCTTTAGGTGGTGTTCAGATCCTCTGACGTTGTGTTCAAGGTGCTGGGTGACTAACTTGTGTTTCCACACACAACATTCCCTTGTTGTGCCGTCAGGACTGGAGGAACATCATACTGTAGGTGTGTCTTTGTCCAACGAACGCACTGACATATAATAGATGCAGCAGGCTGCACACGTCATTGTCTTTGCAAACTTCTGTGATGCTCTTAAAGCAAATAATGAGACCGTATTACAGCATAGCAGAGATGGAGCTTGGGTGAGGTGAACCCCATCCCACTTTCCTGCCACATTAACCTGTCTGACTTCGCATTACAGTAAGCTGATTAAGTCACCACAGGTGTCCTATTTAAGTGTTTGTTTCACTAAAACCTCTTCCACGCAAGGGCCTTTGAATCTTGTGAACATTTCTGACAATCAGTTTACCCTCGGCAGCTGAGTGACAAGAGGTTTCTGTGTTGAGAAATGTCTTTAATGTAACCTTGACCATTCTGAGCAGAGAGCGTAAGCACACAAGAGACTCAGAGCTTTTCTCTGTTTAATCGTGACTGTAGCTGGCCAAAAATGAACACACTGTTCTTTTCTACTGATAATTTTGTGAGTACAGGTCTACACTGGTATTGCCTCCAGGAAATAACTAAATGCCAGCCATACAAATGGAAGCATAATAACCTTAAACATTGTTGCAAACTTAATCAGTAGTGTGACAAATTGTGACTTGCTTTAACCAGTGCAGGTGGTGAATGAGTAATGTCATGTTTTCCATTTGCCGTAGTGATGTGCTCTTGCAGCTGAGACCATTCTATACAATAAAGTTGTATATCTGGCTTGGCTGCAACAGGTACCAGCTCTTGTCTATAATTATATCTTAGATTTTTATTTACTGTGAAATAATACAAGCTGATAACATGAGCAGAGTTATCAGCTTTATGTAGCATACAGCTTAATATTTTGAGTAAATAATGAAGCATACTGCCTCACTTTCATTTCATATGTTAGCATGGCCTGCAATCTGTGACCTGAATGGTGGTCAACCCAGTAATCAAAAACTTGAAATACCTGAAATGCTCGATACGTGTGGTGGTCCAGCCTGAAGTAAAAGGAAACAAAGAAACACTCAAACCACCTGTGCTCATCATGACTCATCCAGATGGAAAAATTAACTCCAGTGTTCTTCATAACTTTAGGTATGGACACATACCATAAATTCAATTTAAATTAATTTTTGGTATATTTCATTTGTCTCTTGGTCGTCTTCTTGGGTACTGTATATTGGTAATTTGAAGACTGTGAATTGCACTGGGCCTGCAGTTAGTTCTTTAGGAAGTAGCAGTGACTCATCAGAAGCTCGCTTCCTGCTTCTATAAATAGCCAGTTATTCACTAGCTTGAACATGAGGTACCAATCAGACTACAGAACCGTCTCTTGTCTTCTTTTATTGTAAACCTAAATATCACTCTATGGCTCATTCCTCTGCTGTTAAACAGAAAAGAGAGCTTTCTACCTCTAAATCCAATATTTGAATGTAATCAGATAATTTAAAAGGTTATATGGACATTTTCTGCAGTCTGCAGCCAGATCAAGGAAATTCACTGTTAAGCCTCCTATAGGCCAAAATTTAGTTAGTTTTTTTTAACCTAAAGTAAAGTACTCCCTTGCCTCTCCAGCTCAAGTAGTCCTCTGTCAAAGTGTCACTGTTTTGTCTTTATGGACGTAAAACAAGAATATATTTAAAGCTTTTAAACTTCTGTACAGGTAACTCTATTTCCAAGTACACCAGTAGGTCACATTTAGGGCCAAAATGTACCTGAATGCAGATTAAGAACAGTGACATCTTCAGGTCATGCCACTTTCTTACACTTTAACGGCTGCTGAGTGAAAGAAAAGAAATGAGGACCTGGGGGGAGAAAAAGAATGAGAGGAATGAAAGGCAGGGGGCAGAGGAAAGGGGCAGGGTGCCACCACCGGGGTGGGTGGGGCTGGTGGTTGTGGGTGGGTGTGCAGCAGGACAGCCAAATGGACCTTGATGAGACACATCAGAGAAGGAAGTGGGGAAGGAGGCTGGTATTTTTCCAGGGAGGCTTGCTCTGCACGTGCATGCACACACGAGCGCTGCAAACACACACACACACACACGAACACACACACACACCGCTCTGACCTCTCTTACGCATCTCCATGTCCACCATCTTGGTCTTACTGCATACCGTCTTCCTTGCCTGAGGTTCTCTCCACTCCCTGCTCCTCTCATTCCTTCCCTGCTCCTTTTCCCACCCTGCCTTGCCTCCTCACTCTTTCCACTTTCATTTCCCTTTGTCGTCTCCTACATTCCCATCTCCCTTTCTCCCTCGATCCTCCCCTCACTCCCTGTCTCTTTCTCCCCTCCCCACCCCTGCCTTCCCCCACCAGTCCCCATCTGCGGCCCTCGTCAGAGCCGAGCAGCCCAGACAGGCACCAAGGGCAAGGAAACATCCTCCGGTGACGCCTTGCTATCGCGCACCCTGATATGACAGCGTTCGACTGTAAACGGAAGAAGGAAGAAATTCCCACTTTTGCGCGTACAGTGTATGAGCGTCTTGAGACAAACGCGATGTGTGTGTGCCAACGTGCACGTGTGTTTTCGTGGGCTTGTGTGTGTGTGTTACACGTGGAAGAGAATGCATCCTGGGGTCCATTTTGAAAGCAGCTGCTCATGGGCTGTTTGCTTATGTAAGCCTGTACTATGAAACACAGCAGAACAAGAACAAACTGGCTGCCCGGGACAAAGGCCCTGCCCTCGCTGCTGCACTGTCAGACGTGTGTGTTTTCCTGTCTGTCTGTATCGAGGAGACACGGAACGAGGGGGACAGACGACGAGAGACCCAGATAGAGGAGTCCTTTGGAGATGAAGGCACCGTGGGGTCACACTGTGCAGGACTGGTGTGCCGCAGACGAGGGGAAAGATGATCCCTGCTGCGCCCCAGTAGCCCACCTGCTGCTCTCCGGCCCTCGTCCACCGCTGCTCTGTCTTACAGCACACTGACTTGCACGAGACTGCACGGGTTGCGCAAGGAGAGAGGCAGAGACAGAGAAAGAGCAAAAAACAAGACAGCATTACAGGCTGAGGGAATGACATCGGGAATACAAATGAGAGGAAATCAGGGAGAAGTTTGATGCAGATCCGTGAGCCGAGCCCTTTAAACTCTGGTCCGACTGCAGCTGCTGCCTGGAAAGCTTTTCTCTTTTTATGCAATCCCAGTCTCTCTGCACCATTGCGTTGTTTTGTTTCTCATATACCATCTCCTAATCAGAACTGTAAAATTAGTGATCCCAATCATGATTGTGCAAATTGTTTAAACTGAGGCCAAATGACCCAGAACTGACCCGGCTTGCAGGTGACCGGTGTCCTCTGCTCTTGTCTCGAGAGATGCTTTTGTTTTATAGTTATATAGTTATAGCCAGTGCTGTTTGGACTGTGCGCACAGACAGTTGGGCAGACCAGGCAAACTGTCATGTTGCATTAGATCTTCCAGTGTTAGCTGACTCCAATTTAGCCCGAAGGAGAGGTGGTTACCTACCAGCAACCTCATCGTTAAAAGAAAAGAACATGCATACACATGCAACATGTGACGCGCACACTCACACAGCAGCGCACACTGACGAGCAATGTGACTGTCTTTGCTTGCCCCCCCCCCTCGCTCTTGCCCTCATTTCCTTCCCTCACTTATGTCTCTTGGTTGTTTCTTGTCCCTTTCAAGCCCAGAGTGGAACTACACGTTAGCTGGTGGATAGCTAAGCTCAGCTGCTCCCCGGCTGCAGAGAATGGCCACACCCTGTATAACCCATGTAATGTGACAGTTGAGGAATTTGCTGCAGGCTAGCCACAAATACTTGCAGCCTGAGTTCGAGATACTTGTTCGTCACTCGTGGTGTAAATAGCAGGAAAATTGTGGAGTGGGAGCTGGGCTTGCTGAAAACCGTTTTCAGCATGTTGGCTCCTTCTTGGCTTTTGCAGGTGCTTAAATACATTTCTGGCATTTTTGAAATACTTGTATTTGTAAAGCAAATCGTCTGAGACTGTTTGCATAATTTTACCGAGATCTTACCCCACAGTTGTCTTAATGTGAGTAAGTGCAGGGCAAACTGTTGCTTGTATGCCGTCACTGGTCACAAGAAATATGAGTTTATATAAAGAGTTTCGGTTCCCTTTTTTAATGCAGACAGTGTTTCTGCAAACAACTTGTATGTTTAGCAAATAGAACTATTTTTATGATTATAGTGTAAATAAGTAAGCTGTATCTTAAAAGTATTTTTTTAAGATATTGTATCTTAAGCTGTTAAATATCTTCTATATCTCATTCTGTTGTGAAAAGTAAGACAACACTGCCAGAGTCACATGACCATGACCAGCAATGGGTATGGATATCACAGAATTGAAGGATGCTGTGCAGTTTTAAAAGTTAAGGATATGCATTTTCAGCTGGCCACCGATAAGTGGTAATATTACACATTATGACTGCACTTCGTTCTCTGTCTCCTTTTAGGCTCTGGTGTAGAAACCTGAGCTTTTCCATCTAGTGCGCTGACACACACTGTACCACAAGTCAAGAGAAAACAGCAACAGGAATGCTGATGAAATCGCATTTTCAAAAACATTCAGTGTTGAGGCAAATCAAGTGATGTTTTTTTTCACTGTGTACACTGCTGCATGCATTTACCTGTTCATGCCTGGAAGGAGGACTATGATCGAAAGCTTGACAATTAAAAAAAGATTTTTCCACAGATTTGAGAGTGCGGTTGCTTTTTTTCATTCAGTTTGATCATTTATTGCTCCAGCACCTTAGTTAAGTCTGATACCGGGTGAGCTGTGTTTTTGTCCCTCTGCATTCATTATGAAACAGCACAATACAAATCCAGTTTAGTTTTTGTTCAAATTCCAAAGGTAACCTAAGTAAGTGGGACATTTGCTTTCTGTTATCCCAACACTGGAGGAGAACATGTTTCCTCATACTTTCTGATGACCTTGGAATTAACCAGTTGATCAGCTCAGATTTACACTAACATTTAATCTACTAAAGCTGAAAGCTTACAGACCTGCCCCCGCTGCAGCCTGGCACTCACAGAACAGAAAAGGCATTTTTGAATGTGCTTGTTATAAACCTACATTGGTGCAGTTTCAGTGTCAGAGGAGGTTACATTACTTACTTGTTTTGCACTTTGTTTTTTGTTTTTTTTTTAAGTCTGCACTATGTCCTCTTATGCCTCTTACTGATATTTGTATCATGTTGCTGGTTATTATGCATTATTTCTCCCACAATTTCCAAATCCCGGGAACTCACTTTGTTTTATAGAGCTGTGTTGGTTGCTATCTTCTAATGTTGGTGTTGCATTCTCACACTGCAGCGTGTCAATCGTGCATGCACTGACCCCACACCGCAGCTCAATGATCAGGCCAACAATTACCTATTGATGTGTGGACCAAAAGCAAACACAAAACATGTAATCTATGTTAAATATGTATATTTTTATAGTATACAGTAGTACACACAAGATTCTATTTTAGGGTCATTTAATTGGATTTCATTGCTAATAAGTTGGGGCATTAAATAAACATTAAGCAGGATATAATGCCACTATCAGATGGGCCACCATCCAATGTGAGCACGCAAAGGCTCAGAGTCCAACCACATAGTACACTAACATACCAATGAGCCACAAGGTACACACTTCACATGAGCTGCTGCTAAATGAATGCTGACACATGGTGAGCACATGTTCTACTACCGGTCCACCATACAAAGTAGATCCTATTTAAAATCCCATTTCTCTTTTTTACCAGCAGAGGAAAAAATAATGAACAGACAAAGAGAAAACAGAAAAAGAAACAGAAATACCAGAAGGTCTATAAAAGACTGAGAAAGACCTCATTCATCACAATGAGTCATTTCAGAGTTTGAGAATTCTGACTGAAGAACTCCTTCATAACTACAGTAGTAATTAAGTACAGTAGTTCCTTTGTCCTTCTCGTGCACATTACTTCACACAGGAAATAAGTAGTAAAGTATACATGTCTTTAATTAATTGAATAAAGCAGCTTGTATCAATGCAAGTCGTTATATGTGATCAGTACGCCATGAACGTAATGTTTGTAGCACATTTCATGAAGATAGAAACTTTAAGGAGTATGTTCCATTGTTTCCTCAAAAATAAGGATCTATATTAAATATGCAGCAATCATTTACACTCAGGTTCACAGAAAGTTTAACTCCTGCTTTACATCTGCACAGCATTCGTGGACCAGTGTGTGCCACGTCCAATTTGTGTGACTCGGCAGATATCTATTCAAACTGCCAGCTTAATTTATCCCCCATGTGCTGAGCTCTAATTTTAAACGAGGTGCTAAATATACAGACAGTTTCCAAGCCAAAAGCAGAGATAGCTGCGTCATTGTGTCTGTCACAGCCGAGTCAACCCCTGGAGAAGTCGGAGCGTGGAACATTCCATGCTGAAGCCTTGTTGATGCTACCATCTGCTGGTAGCCGTGGCAGCAGGACAGGAGGTCTCCATGGCGACGTCAGACGACATGGTTGGATAATTTGGATGGGCAAGTAGGTCGAGTGATCTTGATAAAGGCATCATTGTAAATCCAGGTCACAGGGAGGTAGACAGACGTACAGTGTTTTAATGGGTTATGGCTCTAAGGCTGCAGTGAGTAATGATGATGCTGCAGTGCTTTTATTTAATGTCGTCTGTTTGATTCTCTTAGTGTGCTTTACCTTTTCCTCTCAAAGCCACTTATAACTTTAGTCTTTTCGGACCCAAATATTTTTCTGAGCTAACGTTTTCTTTTATTAAGATTTGTGTGTTTCTCTTGGACCCCTGTCATGCCACAGTCTTACACTTCTTGTAATACTCACACGGTCAGCTAAAATTAAACAGAAGATAAATTAACATTAATGCCAAGTTTGGACAAAAACACAGAAGCTGATTAATTCATTTTGACACATAGGAAGTATAGATCAGACCAGTGTATGGATCCATTTTTATGTTTTTTTAGGATTAAAGATTACAATTTAATGTCAAATCAAACTCTCAAACTCTCCTTAAAGTGCTGCTTAGTACCAAGGAGATTCATCTTTTTCTCCACAACGTCCACAAGATGGTGCCCCAGATCTGAGTAATTTCTGTGGACTATCTCTAAACATGTTGGATATATTTATATGCTATATATTTTAACAGAACAAAATGGAAAATAGGTACGAGGTAATCCCAGGACCACAAAATGATTGCCTGACCAGACGTGAATCAATGTAGGAGGAAATTTCCTATACAGAAACTTGCATTAAATGGAAATGACATACATTTATACTCATATAATAAGAGGTGTTGTCTTCTGATTTAACTGGACTGAACAGTTTAGAGGATCATGGTCAGTGTAATATGATGGGATGTGCTGACTTGATCACCCTGCTGAACTGCATGTGTTGAATACTGCAGTAGAAATACTGCAGGTGTACTGTAAATATTTTAGAGCCTCATGTCATAAAAGATTCATTGTGCAAATGACTCGTTATGTAGTCAAAAAATCCTGTGAATAAGAAGACAGTGAGCAGTGCTGAGTTTTTGTAAAAGTAGTTCAAGTAAAAAGTAGATACTAACTGTATTTGAGATTATTTTATTCCTTTATTCCTTTCCTCTTATGTCAAAATAGTTGATGCCAACTCCCTCCTGAGTGTCAAAGGTCATTATACATTTTGAGCCAACAGAAGGAAGAGCAAGCATATATATAATGTCTGTATACGCCACAGTAGGTTTAAACTTTTTTATTGCCTCTTGGCTCGCTAACATGGGAACCTGTGATACAATAAACACAAGGCTGAGAGTCATATAACGTGCTTAAAAAATCTAGCAAACATTTCAGTGACGGAGTGGGGGAAGGACTTCATGTTTGTCTCCCTCTCTCTCTATCTGTCCGCAGTTCTATCTCTGGTGAAGTTGTACACACATTTAAACACTCGGGAGACAAGACCTCCCTACTATAATCACAGCCTGTGTACAGTATTACTCTTTTGGACACTTACAGAGAGAGCAGAGCCAAAGAAGAAACACCGCTTATTCCTCACTTGCTGGTTACCATCCAAACCAAAGTACAATTAGGGTGTCACTGACCCAAACCTAAACATCTGTTTTATATTTTTGTTAGCCTGCTCGTTGCTAGGTTCTTCCTGATCACATTTAGTTGCCTTGGCTTCGAGGAGAATGCGATAACGTAATGTTTTTAGCTGAAATGTCCCTCATGCAACTGTAAAAAATCACAGGCACTATTCTCAGTTAAACAGACAAGTGGGAGCTTTGACCACATCTAGATCTTCTTCATTACAGAAGGAAATGTATTTAAAGAATGAATCCAGAAGTTATTTGGGGAGATGCTTTTTTCTTATGTTACGTGCATTATCTTGTGATTAACTGACTCTGCACACCAGATGTCAATGTTCTGTTGCTCCGTCTTGATCCTAAGCTCATTTCTTGTTGATTTTGGTGAGAGTGCTTCAGTGATCTCATCATAGGCGGTGCAAAAACATTCAGTGGAGACGGTGGTCTTCAGAGAGGGTGTGTTCTGTCGATACTGAATGTAAAACCCATCCAGGAAGTTTATCGGGAAAAATGCATCAAGGGAAATGTCTGTGGCATTTTGGGAAATACGCTGTTTTGCCTTCTTGCTTAGATGACAAAATCGATATCTTGTGTATGTATGTTAAATAGTAAGCTGCAACAAAGTTAACAAAGTTTGTATAACTTGGGAAACTGGAAGCCTGGTTTTGTCCAAAGATAACTAAATTTTCTTACCCCATATCTCAAAAGGTCTGAAACGCACATATAGTTGGTCAATCTGTACAAAAAGCAAAGTGTAAAAACAAGACATATTTGTTTACAGGGGATTAAGGGTGAGAGCAGTCACTTCCAGCAGACACCTGAGGAAGTTGTTGTTATTACAGTTTATGGAACTTTTGTCAAGAAATCGAATTAACGTATTCCTCAAAATGTGTTTTTCCTCTCTAAAACTAGCTGATGTAACTTTCACTGAACAGTGGCAATAAGTGGCAATTGTGAGGTAACGACAAGTGTGGATGCAACGTCTAACAGGAGCATAAGCAGAGGACAGCCATAAAGCCACTGATTCAGTGATGACAATTAGAGGGGAAATACATATCTATGCTTTTTTATGTAAGCAAACAACATGATATAGTTTTATTTAATAAACATAAAGCGTTTCATATAGTACTGCCTCAAGCTCTGTAATATACAACATTGGCAAATCAACAAATGCATGTTTTCTGTAGTTTACTTAATATGACAGCAACTCTGAATCTTGTTTGTTGAACTTATATGTGAAGAATTTCCAACTATATATTCCTGTGCTGTTTATTTCCAAGATTATAATGCAGTGACCATTGAATTGTGTTTGAGAGATGATCGTGCTTTCTTCTTGTTGTCACCCTTTAATAAATCCCTGACAGAGCGTGCGCCTCAATTAGAGAAGCTATGACTTAGTATAATCAAAGTGATGGGAATGTCAGGTTCCTGGTTAATTAAATATCAATCATTTTAATTAAATCAGTCTCTGATCACCGAGGCAGACTATTGGGTCTGAATTGAATAAGCAAAGTGGGAAAGGGCAATTCAATCTTAACAGCATGATTTGCCAGAGGCCAATGAAAGCCAACATTTATTGGGAGGAAACAGTGTCTACTTTTGGTTATAAATTATGAGGCTTAATGTCAACAATAAACTGGGACAGGTCGTATAAAGCTGTTTTTTTTTTTTTTTGCATGGCACCCCTGCTGTCAGACGTGCTCTTTTTCAACATGTGCTGGCCAGGTTTGTTTCCAGTAATAAAGGCACAGACTCGCCTTTCTTAGAGGTCCCAGTAGTTCACTGTTTTATCTGGTAATTTGAAAGGAAGAATATAGTGAGAAAATAACATGCCAACATCTTGTTTCAGGCACATTTTCTAGAAGTGTGAATGAAAGCTGCTGAACAGAAACCACATGAAGGTGTATCTGCAGTAACAAGCCTGGGCTTTACTTGCCAACAGCACGGTTTGATAATGAAATACTTCATAAGGCACACTAAAGCACTGCTGCAGACGCACATACAGCCATCTAATGTACATCTATGGTTAATGCATCTTCTGCTTTTTAACACATTCACGACTCTGTTGCATGCTTAAAGTATATTTATATTTATAGTACACTGGATGGCATCAGTGCAACATTTTAAACATTTTTTGTCTAGTCATTGTCTAGCCTCGTTTCTACTCCATTAAACAGGGCCAAATTGGAGCCTCACATACCTCATACCTAATTGTAATTTTTTCCATTTCCTAGAGAGAGTGTGTGATAATTAAATGGCTTAATTTAAGGCCAAAGAGATGTCGGCTTGACCTCGGGACTGAAAGTCTGGATTGGGAAGAGAATATTTTTTTCCCTTTCTTCCATAGCCCTATACAGATAATTACTTGACTGTTATGAACAGAGTCAGTATCATGACTTTTTGGATCACAGTTTCAAACTTTTCCAACTTTTGGAAAATCATATTTTCAAATGATTTTTTTTATATCTCTTCACAATGCATAATTTCAGGTTTATATAAGAGTTATCTGTATAATCATGTCATTTACATGGGGTAGTCACTCTGTGTGTGTGTGTGTGT
>JAOXYL010000059.1:13809421-13822172 GCA_028564955.1 Terapon puta
ATTTCAGGTTTATATAAGAGTTATCTGTATAATCATGTCATTTACATGGGGTAGTCACTCTGTGTGTGTGTGTGTGTCACAGGCAGTTTCTGTTATGTATGAGACTCTTACTGCAGATAATGAGCATATACAAGAATATCCTGCTCGTGTGTGGCAGCTTGTTTGCATGTCTGTGTGTGTTTATGCATGTGAATATTTTTACATCGGTCTCTCTGTTTCGTGTGTGTGCGATGGCGAGGATACGTGTTGACAATGTGTCTGCCGGCACACATTTTGTGTATGTCTGTGTGTACACTGCTGTGTTCCAGCTGTCTGAGTGGATAAGGCTCAGTGGGCGGACAAACACCGCAGTGAATGTCACACACACACACACACACACATACACACATAGAGCATGGAATGGCTGTGGGGACTGTGCTATAATAGGGAGTGTCTGTGAGCATTGACGCAGCAGGGGTTTGACAAGACCACAGATCACAACTTCGGTGTGACATCCTTTTAAAAACGAAGATGATTGGGAGCAGAAATAATGAGAAACTGAGAACAAAATACAGACGAGTGACAAATTAAAGGAAGAACCAGCACACTTCCTTCTGCAGTCAGAACATCTTTATCACTCCTTGTCGCTGATTCTTTTCTGAAGTCTCTGAACTGAGGTGTTTTGATGATGTTGGTGATGGTGACAGCGCAGTCTAACAAATGTTCACTTGGTCTGAGTTGATTCACATCAATTTCATATACATCAAACCATTCAGTAACCCCTCATGTGGATGGAGGCGTTGTCATCCTGGACTCCAACCAGGATAGAAATGTCATTATAAATATCATTGTAGGATGCAAGTGATCACTCAGAACAACTTTGAATTGATTTGAAGTGACCCAAACCAGGTCAACAAAATGTCCCCCCACAGCAGATCTGAGCCACCGGATCTTCTCACTGTAGCCACAAATTCAGCTTATTTTGAATTTGTCCCCCATCTGGGTTGTTATGCAACTTACTGATATGAATAAGAAATTCATTTACCTGTTTGAAGGCTGATTTTCAGGATAAATTCCCCATACCAATCATCTCGGTCAATTTATTACTTTAAACATTTTTATTCCATCACAATATATACGACACATTTAAGGGGTGTATAGCATGTTTATAAAACAACAAAAGACAAAAAAATCAGTCGACTACAAAGCTTTTTGTGTTCTACTTCTCTGAATCGTGACTTTTTCCTGCTTATCAAACTGCTGAGCTGCCCTTAGAAGTGTTGATTTTCTGACAATATTCATCACTTTACTTTCACCATCATTTTAATATGCACAATTAGCTTGATGCACATGCACAAAAAAACAAAACTTTGCGAAATGCTTCCAACGACATTATGCTGCCCAGCCTTTGATACTCCATCTGAATGTGAAACCAGTCATCCTCTGACTCTGACTGGGTGGACAACAGCACATAAGTTCCTCTGTTCTTGGCATCACAGGACATTTCCCCATACAGAAGAGAACTTTAATTAATATTTACACAGTAAACTCCCTTTAATGTGTACAGTAACACTGGACGAGTTCATAAACCTCATTTGACATGTAGTTCCATTTTAAATATTCACTTGATTGTTTCTACTGTTAATCGACTCTGTCATTTCTGGTCTTCTCCCAAGACTTTAGCTCCCGAATAAATATCCCCTCAGTCATAAAAAAGAATAACAATGAGTTGCAACAGTAAGAGTTAAGGATTCAAAAATCCCAAATGACGATTGCAGTCGTGAACGCAAACATAGCAAACTGTGTAAAATATGAGGCAGATCTGCGTGTGTTAATAAAACTGTGACAGACTCCTTCGGTTTTTAACAGCTGGCAGTGAAGAGATATGTATCACTCTGTAGAAAAAAAATACAGCCACGCTTCTTGAGAATTTAGTGTCAACTGTTCAGCAGTTAAACATAACAACTGAATTCAAGCTTGTGGCCTGTCACCAGCCTGTTCTCCTCCCTATCTTTTTGTTTTATGGCTCACGTTGAACACGTGAGAACAACACAAACTTTCCCTCACTTAACGGTACTCAGTGACCTCAGCACTTCGCACTCTTAAAACTTTGTCCCCGAGTGTCACACGGACGGAGAACAACCTCCACAGTCCTCCACATCTACAATCTAAACAATATCGGAGAGCATCGGCGTAGTCCATTAGCTTCCATTAAGCTCCCTCATCGTGTATAGGACCTCTGCCAATTGTAAATGGCGTGGATATTATGGGAACACGCTGGCACTCGTTTACATGTACTGACGCTGCGGTGGCGGAAACTCCTCCCCCCCGCGCTTCCCCCCAGACCCCTCCTCCTCGCGGCGAGCTGCTTTGCTCTCTCCTCTGCAGCGAAGAAGTCTGTGGTCGCCCGGAAGAATTCCAGCAGAGCTTTGTGGCTCCAATTGGTCCCTCGGCTCTCCGTCCCGCTGTTTGCCGCAGCCTCAGAACCGGACGCACCAGCAGCGCTCCCCTCGGTTTGGGTGGAGAAACCACAGTGACCTCCACGGTCAGTCAGGAGGAGAAAGAAATGTGGGTTTGTCTCAAAGAGCTCCAAGGGCACCGTGGATTGAGTGTCACCGCGGATGGGGTCATCCTGGGCGCACACACTCAGAACGGGGATTGCCACTTCGTCCACGTCTCTCAGTGGTTCGTTGCGTTCCCAGTATGCGTCCCAGGCACCTGAAGCGCTGCTGCTACTGCCGGTCCCTGTTGGCGCTGCAGTTGCGGAGCCCACATGCCCAGGCTGACAGAACAACGAAGCCTCAAGACCACGAAGGGAACAGCTAGAAAACAGGGTATCCGTTTGTATGGTCTCGCCCAGCGCCGTCTTGTACCTACGCATATAACGTGAGCACGCACACAAAAAAGCAACAAACAAATATACAAATAAACAGAGAGAGAGAGAAAAAATAGGAAACCAATAAATCAATGTTGACGAGCTGCATGAGTGTCATGTCCCCATCATGGGATTGATTTGAGAAACTTAACCTGGGTCACGCTGTCTCTCCAGAATCAATGACTTGACACTGAGCAGCCATCTGTTGCTACAGTAACTTGATTGTTCCCTTAATTCTCTGTGCCTTTCGTTTCAAGGAGTTCTTGCATTTGTTTTTCTTACAGCCCCCTTTTAAATGTGTCTCCCTTCTGACTGTTTGAACATTCATAATTTTCCTTCTTTCTGTCTGTCTTTCTGCATCATTACAAGCTTTGTGATTTATCATCATCGTCCCCACAGTGTCACGTATTCCCCACAGTAAACTGAAAAAAAGGAGATATTTAACAGCTGTACCACGTTCCAAAAGGATTTTTACGTAGAGCATATCTGCATCCAGAAATCCAGCAATCCTTTAGAATACATATAAGATGAAAATTTTTGTTTCAAGCAATAATTTTCACAGCTCTGACCACTGCCATAGTTGCATGGGTGCTTTTTGTGCATGGAGAGATTGTTGCTGACATTTAGTTTTGCCTCCAATCTTGCTAAATCTGGCTTATGTGCTGACATATTTACAACCTGTCTGATCCTGACAGCTTGTGGTTTTTGCCTCTGTCAGATTTTCTCCTAGTGATGAATGCTCCTACATTTTGCAATTACTTTGAAGAGTACAATGTACAAAGCACAGCCATAACCAGTACAAATGGAGACCAAAAACGTCCAAATAAGATGCAAGTTGTATCGAGCCAGAATCATATTTTCCATTACCATTTTTCCCATCCATCCCTCTGTGTCTGAGTCCCCTCCATACCTGCTGAGACACATCTTCTGGTAGAACACCAATGCCCACTGCAGAGGCCAGCACAGCCCACTTTCAAACCAGCTCTGGCAGCGGAAGACGGGTGACAGGCACACGGCCGCCGTCACATAGCTGGATGATCCACACTCGCCCAGGTAAGACAGGAGCAGCCCCGACCCGGTGCTCTCGCTAACTGCATACAGTCTTCCTGCAGGCTGTCGGTAGCGGATGTAGCGTACGGCCTCGCGTAGATCTGCAGGGTCACCGAACTGCTGCAGTTTGAGAGTGGTGAGCGGGGTGCCATTGTGGCTGCGGCGATTGAAAACTGCCGGAAGGTAGCCATGGGACAGTGCTGTATCACACAGCTGTAGAGAGAGAGGGTAGAAAAAATAAAGAAAAGTGGTAAATAAGCATTACAGATTGGGAGCATTAATTAACTCTCTATTTAGTACGTTGGCTCTCTTTTATTAGTAATTTTCACTCAAGACAGGAAGGGAAAGGTATAAATATTTATAACATTACTGAGGAAATACATGAAATGGTTGATGCCTCATAGATAATGTACTTCACATTATGACTAGGCCAAACGGTGAAATCATTGCAACCTGGTCTCTAAGTCATAACACCACAGAATTACACAATGGCTCCTTGTAAAAACCACTTTCCATTTTGTTCCTCTAAAAGTCTTTGCAGTTGTAACGCCTAAAATGTTGCTACTATTTATTGTATGGAAAAAGAATAAAACCTTCTCTGGAGGAAATGAGAACACAGTAAAACTACAGGATTAAGTGTCTGCTCCCATTTACAGCGCAGCTGAAAGTGCACACTGCAATACTACGGAGTAGATTCAATGTAATTACACCACTGAAAAAGAACAAAGTAAACACTTTGCTGCTCTACTGAATCGTATGCAGTTTCACCTTTTTCTGATCTCAAATAGTTGAAAAACCAACTCAGACCGGCATTGTGTTAGGCATCAGTTTTTCACAAATGAGTTTTACACCCTGTGTCACATGTAGCCCAAATAAGTGACCAACAATGGCAAAGCGAAAAAGCTTCTCTTTGTTGCTGACACCAATTGTAAACATAAAAATATCTGCGAGCTCACGTTTCCCAGAAATATGAAATTATTTTCCATTATGAACGAGCAGAAATACAAAGTTTGGAAGTGAATTGCAGCTTTTCTCTTGAAATAAATTGTAACACGGATGATAAATTACAAGTTTATTAAACTTCCTCTAACAGATGGTCTAAGAGTCCATATTTGGACATGGAAAAACAGATGATGAGGCCATGACCACACAAACTGTTAAGATATGAGGAGCTCATCTCTGGTGCCACTTGGCCTCCAAGTGGAGAGTGTCCAGGCATTTGAGGCAGTTGTCAGACACTGTAGAGAAAGCTTGGTGAAGGCCAACATTATGCACAATCTAATTAGCTGCAACGTTTTCCAGGCAGCCCACGGCAAGCTGCTCAGCTCCGATTGCCTGAACGTGCACTGTGCAGCTCTCTTTGAACGGGGCTGGGAGCAAGACTGGCACATGGGAGCAGAAAGGGCTTCAGCACAGAAACCTCTGATCTCACAGGAAGTCTTCTCTTTCTGTCAGCCACCCTGTGAATAGTGATATCCCTGCTCATTGTTCCTCCAATTGTTACTATGTTTATTCTGACAATGTGCATTATTAATCTCCAGATAAAAACATTTTATTGTATTCTGTGCAGAATGCAGGAGAATGATATAAGCTCAAAGTATGCTTCTATGAAACGTGATATAAAATGATGGGAATAACAAATTACAGTAACAAGCCAATTTTGTAAAGCAGGCATCAGTCAATATGTGTTTTTCAAATGTGGAAAATGCTCTTCTGCTCACCCAAAAGTCTTTTCATCTTTCAGATAAACAGGTGTTTATCATCATTTTCTCACACCTTTCAGGCTCTCATGAGTCGCTCTCTGCATATCTAATGGTCCTGCTGGTGCTTTTGTGTTTTTTTTTATGTTTACATCATACTGTTGTCCACTGACCTTGTGCCTTGATTCTGACCATAGTAAGTGTAACATACTCAGCACACATTGTCATGTTATGTATTTATTTCTATTATATCCAAAAAGTAGAGCCAGAAAAACAAAAATACTCATGACCTTCACAATTAGATGCAATATAAATTACATTGAAAAGCTCCCCATGCAGAGAAGCCATGAAAATGGGAGACTGTTCCAGTCATGGCTCTGAATATTTGAACAAATGATCTAATCCATTACACACGGGAAACGCAAGGAGGGGATTCATCTTCCCTCTGAATGTGCAGTGTCACCCTGCTTCATCTCAACGCAGTTCTTATGCAAAGTTTGTGGTCAGAAACAACGTTCAAAACTGCAGAGATGCTGATGAGGAAGAGCTGCAGGATCACTGCATTAAATATTTACCAGCTGAGAAAGACTGCAGAAGCATTTTTGCCACTTTCTGGTCGTCCATATGAAAAGAGGATTTACTTGGCCCCGTGAGCGAGGTGGCAGAGCCAGGAAAGATCTGATACACTGGAAGATCATTCATTCAGTCATTCATTAGCCTCTTCCACTCGTTCCCCAGATTATGCTTTGAATCGCTGTGATTCAAGAGGAGCACATGAGGAAGGGAAAGGAGCAGTTTCAAATGAATATGAATCACTTGAGTTCAGTTTAATTCCCAGAGATATTGAGATACACAATTAGTTTTTCCACCATTTAAACGTCATCGGAGAGTCGAGGCCGAGGGAGTGATGAATGTTGCGGCTGAGATTAAATTAAGTTACCGAGTGTGAAATGATTTGGTCCTGCTTACGCCCGCCTGCTCAGGCGTTAATACAACGGCACGGTGTCAACTAACGTCAAACACTGTGGTAAAGCACTGTTTGAATCACCCACCAAGACCACAAGCCACTATGAGTGATGAGTAATAACTGCTCAGTTTGGGCTGCAGAGATATTACAAATCCCACATCTGTTATATCATTTGTCACCGAAATGTATAAATCTACCTCTTGTTTGGAAATAAAGCAACTCATGATCATGTCTCATGGACGAGGAAGAATATTTTTCAATTTGAGACAATTTGATGTGAAAATGTTAAAATAATGTTGTGTCTCATGTTTAGACATTTCTGTTAACCTCTTGATGTTAAATACATGTTCAAGAACATCTTCAAATTTACTGGATGTTCCAAGCAACATGAGAAAAATTGTGGATGCAGCCTTTGTTAATAAAGCTATGGAACGTAAAACTTATAGATAAGCCGGGAAGCGTGCTTGCTTAATGTTTTTAAAAGAAAGACAAAAACCTTTCTCTGCACTTCAACTCAAACTCATTTTTGCAGTTACTTATGTGCTGCTACACTTCTTTTACTACTACAATTACAACAATTATAACTTCTGCATTATAACTTATTTTCCATATTATATCATTCTATGTATTGTGGCCTATTATCCCAATTTTCATTCTGTCTACTTTCAAGTGAAGCCCTCGGTTTATATAATTTCTTTATTGTAAAGCATTTTAAACTGCATTTCTTGTATCAAAGGTTTTATATAAATAAAGTTTATCATTATTATATAATTATTTATTGACAGTGCGAATTTGTATGTTGTTGTTTTTTTTAGATCTCAGCGTCATTACAGAAGCTGCAAAAGAGCGGCTGCTCCAGCATTTTTCTGCCAGAGCTGATAAACTGTCAGCTCTGTGACAAATTCCTCCAGCGAGGACTCCAGACACTGGACATCATGCCAGCTCTCATACTTACTCACAGGAGACAGCATTTCTTCACCTCGCCCTCCTCTTCGAAACAAAAGACACAAACACAAGAGGGCTCCTAAAATGCAAACAATGTTCCTGTCAAAGTGTACTGAATAATGCCATCTGCTTCTGTCACACCAGCTCTAGTGTCCAACTTCAGCGGCGACATCGGGACATGTGGCCACAAATCGAGTTAAATTAAGGATGTTATTCGATTAAAAGCCTTTTAGAGGCAACAAAGCATCTCGCTACAATGCTCTGTACATCTATTCAGGTCAATAGTTTGCCTAAATACTCTCCAGCAGGCCTGTGGTACATGTCCAGGGAATAGATTTGCACTTGTGAGTTTGTACATGCAGAAAAACAGCAAAGAGTTGAGAAATAAGGTTTTCTTGTGACAATTTTGTGGAATAATGCAATGTTTCTCCTGCACCATAATACTACTGCACACAATGGTATAAGATCTCTAATGACAAACATTCATGTAGCGCTATGATAATTAATGACAAACAAATGATAACAGATACAGATTATAATGACGGCATCTGTTGTTTAATGAGTGCAATGGATGCCATATTTATAGCTGACTCGTTGGAAGTTTTCCAACCAAATAATTGCATGAAGTCTTAAAACAGGAAACTAAACAAAGCAGGGACTTCTTCATCTCTTCCATTACAGCAGCAGAGATCCAACATAGAAGCACTGCTGGAGAAGTCTTTCAAAATGATGAAACTGAGCCAGAAGCGACTTTAACTGAAAGATATATTTTTAAGTGTTAAGTCACAGGAATGTGTCCAACAGGGAGAGCCACAGAAAGAAAAGATCAAAAACTACTAGAAAAAAATGGAGCAATGTTTTGCTGAATGGGGAAATTTCCTCTGTAACCCTGTTTGCCCACCACACACCCAATATGTGCATAAACACCTTCAGACTGAAGCTGAAAATCAGACTCAAACCAAGAGCCAACGCCGAAACTATGGAGTGTCAACAACAAACTGTAAAATTCACGCTTTGCTGTGTAACTCGACAGTCAACAGTATTCTTAGTAGCTAGAGTCAGATATCAGCCCATTTATTCCCTATCTCTGTTTGTTTTGTGCTTTGTACTGCTGGTAATGTTTCTGTAATTAAAATTTTTCCAACACTAGGTCTAATTAAGTGTTCTTGTTCATGTTACCTTTTCTCACTGATCCAATCAATCATGACATTTCCACTTTTACTGTGCGAGCACTAAGCGATTATCCTATCCCACAAGGAACATGGAAAATTCCAACGCTGCTCCCTCAGCGATCAGAAAGCAAAGGAGTGGTCTGAAAAACAATTATTATAGTGTTGAAGGGTAAATTACACATAATTATCACACAGATTATATCATAACTCAGATCTATAAGGCATGAAAAATACTTGACGTGAGAAACGAGTGCCAAACACAGACTGAATAAAACGCTTGTGTATCTACAGTAACTGGGTCACAAAGTTAAAGCAAAACTGCTTACAAATCTATCTGCTGTGTCAGGAAAGTGTGACGCATGTAAATCATATGAGGCATGGCGGCGGCAACAGCTGGATGGCTGCCGCCAGGAATATTTACGGCCCGTCGGCACACTGATCTAAACAGCGATCACAAGCCACTGAACGCAGGACTCATTCCTAAACATCTTTACACACCTTCGGTATATTAAATGGCCTCTTCGCGTGACCTCTTTTTGACGTTGAGGAGGAAAATGTAGCTGTCAGCGTGGACTTGCTGGTTCAAAAGGAGCAATTCGGCATTTTGAGGAGCATGCTTTTCCGTGTTCTTGCCAAAAGTTGCGAGAAGATTGATGCTGTTGTGTTTTCACTGTGAATACAAAGTTACCAAAGCAGCCAGTTATCTTAGCTTAACGTTGATTTTACCTGAGGGTTACCGGAATATTTCTTGGCAGGAGTTAAGATCATTACATGCGTAAGATCTGTACCTTCAGGAGGGATAAAGAAAATTGCAGCGCATGACCCATTTTACAGTTTATTCATAGTAATGATTAAACAAAGAAGATATACTGTCTTATTTGATGAGCTTTATTGCTGCTAGTAGTTTTTTTTAGTTTTTTAGTTTTGTTTTGTTTTTACCTTTGGAGTGAGCCAGGCTACCTGCATGCTCCTGTTTCCGGTCTTTATGCTAAGCTAAACTAACCAGCTGCTGGTGGCATCAACCTTCTCATCTAATGCTCGGCAAGAAATCAAATAAGAGTATTTACCTCTTACTGCTTTAAGAAATAATAAAAAAAACAAAATGGTGAATGGACACAGTGAGAAACATAGAGATCAAGACAGATAAATCTGCTAAATGTGAGTAATGCAATTCAGTGCACACAGATTTACCTGTCTGACTGAAAGAATGAACGCACGTTTATTTGTGGGTTTTAGGAGGAACACATTTCAAACTGAATAGACTGCATGTGGCTATTATCTACTAGCTACCACATCTATGTTTACCCAGAACCGAGAGTAAAATTATGAAGTATTTCAGAGGAGACGGCTCATTCATAAATGCATGAGCTGGTGAAATGTGCTGTATCGAAGAAAGGGAAGACTCAAGCCCACACACTTCTATAAGAGTCTACATTCCCCACTCTGTGTCACAGATATAGACCCTTGTGTGTGTATGCCCACACAAACATGAGCTCCTTTTTATCTGTCTTTCTGGCACACATACACACACACACACACACACACACACACACACACTGGGTAATACATTGTGAATCTCACCAGTGACAGGAGCTATCTTAATTGGTGTGTATCCCTTGTGGTGCCTCAGCTTCCTGCCCTCCCGAGCGTAGCCGCTTGACAGCATCACAAATACTCTCTACTCTGATGATGGCCTCCACAAACAACCACGAGGCGCATATCTGTCTGAATGTGACGATTACTTTTCATCTCGTCACCATTTTGCTTTTTCCCGTGGTGAGGCTTTAAGCCACCAAGTATTTCTAATGTTTTATAATTCTATTTTTGTCTCCTCCATTCTGTCATCTATACTTTTTTTTACAACAACATTATAAGTTCTTCACTCTAGATTAATGTCAGACACATTTGGCTTTGTTAGTGCTCCGCTCTCGCAGAGTTGTCATTTCTGACATGGGGCTGACAGTAAGCCTGTGATGGATTCGCACACAGAGCTAATAGTATGAAATGAAATGAGCAAGCATGATGCCAGGTGCACAAAGTGGTGCGAGAGCCAACAGGCATTCATGTGAGGCGGTGCTGCTCTTCCCCAGGCCTCTCAAGTCAAGCGATGCTTTGTAATCCCTCACTCAATTACCTCAGTCAGTGTAATGAAAGAGCAGCTGAAAGACTGGTGCCGCATCCACATCTGCTCTTTTCTTCAAACTGAGCTTGCCACGGCTTGAGCTTGTGATTGCCTAACTGGGCACTGTTGATTTGCAATGGCATCTTTCTGTATCTCTTTAAAATGACTAAATGTCTGACTTCTCTTAGTTGAAATGCTTTGTGCAAATAGTATTTGTCTGTCCGTTCATTAGCTTTTGTGTATTTTACATCTTTCTGGTTTCCACCCACTGAATTTGTTCTGTTTTTGTATCTCACTGCTCTCTATTTCAGCTATGAAAATGCTCACGTCTACTTCCTTTTAGTGCAGAAAATGTCTCTGCTGTTGCTGTACACAATAACTAATAGGACACAGTGCCCTGTGATGCAGCTGCTGTCATGGTGTTGACTCATGCTGTGACACAGATCAGAGCCATGGAGCAACTACAAAAGTTCATGATGCATCTGCAAAACTGCTCTCTCTAACTTTGTTATGATTTCTGTTTATTTCTTTGGGTTTCCTTAAAGATGAGACTCATCTGTATGAACATGTGGCTTTTTGTCATAAACTTGACACACTTTGTGTGACCTGTAGTTTTTGTACATGGTTTATATACATTATTCGACTTTTACTCTCTGTTTAAAACAATGTCACGGGGGTTACCTTTAACACGTTTCTAGTGATCTTCCCAAAAGAGTTTGGGATGATGAGCAGCACTGGGCTGGTGGAGTGGCTGGACGTCCTGCGTCGCTTCTGGTAGGATGGCACTGCCCAGTCCAGGGCCACCAGCCCGTCGTCGCTCAGCTGCAGGTTGTCCCGCACGAACTGGACCGGGCTGTCGTAGGGCCAGCACGCTTCGTACACGCTCTGGAGGAAGGCGCTGGCCCTCCACGTCCACCCGACGCACGGCGAGTAATCGGTGAAAGTCCTGCAGTGCTTCAGGAGGTAGTTGGCCAGCGCGGACGGTTTGCAGACCAGCGCCACGGTGCGTCCTCTCTCCGTCTGGGCGCCGTCGCCGTCCGAGACGCACCTCTTGTCCTTCGTCGCCTGCTGTGAAATCCCCAGTCCTCGAAGCAAAGCGTCCGGTGGGCTCTCGGTGCCGAAATATTTGGAGCCCGGCCAGATTAAGACCACCAGGATCACAATGCACAGAGCCACGAGCCATTCCAGCATTGGCACGGTTGGGTAGAACAGATTCAGCAGGACGCGGGCGCTTTCCACGCTCTTGAGCCGATAACGATAAATTCACAGGAGATGAAAGTGTCCATGAGAACGAGCTCGGTCTCGCAGTGCGCTGATCCTTTGTTCTGAACTGATGCTCAGCTCGTCAGTGAAGTTTGGCGCTTCCCTGTGCCAAAGCGCACCGGCCCCTCGTCGCGTCTGCTGGTTCGGTTACGCAGCGTTTCTACCGCTCCCGTTCATTCATGCTTTCCTGTCTCTGTGGTTTTTATAAATAATCCGGCTGGCACAATAACCCACCTCGCCCGGTGCCTCAGTCAAACAGCCGGGAGCGCGACAACCGTCCGAGAGCAGCGCGCCGTGCTGGAAACGCCTCCCACCATGTCCGCCCCCCCCCCCTCTCCACGGCGAACAGGTACTCCGTCCACGTGATAAAAATCGCTGTTATGAACCCTCCACCTCTAAAACTCCCAATTCACCCAGTGCAATGATTTATATTTCAACACGCAGACAGCCTCTCTGCATCCCAGTCTGCCTCTCCATCAGTCTCGCTCCCTCACTTTCTTTCTATTTCTGTCACAAGCGGGCACCAGACAGAGACCGAGAGAGAGACAGAGGGAGGGACTGCTGCCTCTAGTACAGTGTAGTGCGCATGGTCATTAACAGAGCTGAATGAATTCCTTCTGAATGAATTTGGCAACATTTGTAGCCAGAGAGAGAGAGAGAGAGAGAGAGAGAGAGAGA
>JAOXYL010000059.1:13822272-13856975 GCA_028564955.1 Terapon puta
AGAGAGAGAGAGAGAGAGAGAGAGAGAGAGAGAATGAATAAAGCATGAGATCTGGATACAGTGGCCTACCATGAGGGGCTTTAAATGTAAAGTAACCAGTTAAGCAGGTTTCTGTTATGCAAGAAAACAACTTCAGGCCTTTTTCCAGTGTCTTGGTTTAGTTACTGTTCGTTGAAGGAAAAGGGTGAAAGTAGGCCACAGTTCTCTGGACATGCAGACTGTGATGCACAGCGGTGAGCTCTGGAGACATCCACTGTGATTCAGGCTCACTGTAACATTTCAGTAATGTGATAACCTCCTCGCTGCTATCTTCCTCGCGCTCCTCCTCTGCATACTATCTATAGAACTCAAACAGATAAAAATAGCGTTCAGAGAATATTCATTTAAGAAGCGAGGAAGCAGAAAACACAAGCATTACACCTGCAGTATCAAGGTGCCCCTGTTATACCATTGTATGGCATGGCAGGCTTCATATCACACCGCCATGAGCTGAGGCCATAGTTGTTTGTGTGCCTTATTCAGTGATATTCCACTCACATGTTAATCAGTGAGAACCACACTTAAGTGCTACTGCTCGTGTGAGGTTGATAGATTTCTTGGAAAGCTCTGGCATAGCCGTCTGTTTTTGAGGAACATGTTGTTTTGGACACCCATTGAACCGATGGCAGCATAACAAGGCTTTGCAGCCTGCTGAACACGAATTAACAGCGGCGTGTGCGCGGGCGAGAGGACGAAGGCCCAAACGGGGTGACAAGATGGTAGTTTGCTGTGTAGTAGTTCCGGTGTTCAATTCCACACCATTTCTGTGGATTGGTGCGCAGATGGAAAATGAAAACAAATGGCGAGAGTGGAGAGGCCAAGCCAACAGGCGGAGGATGAAGACAAATGAGTGGCTGGAAGCATCTCTGTATCACCTCAGAGACACTTTGGATGCCAGAGCAGAACCGCTTCCAGCTGGTACACTCGAGAGCTGGGTGGGGGAGGCTGCGTTATGTTAATTTGCTCAGTATGTAGTTCCAAAAGCTGATCATGAGACACTTCCCTTTTGTTCATGATAACCAACAGTGCTGTCGCAGCCCCACGGAAAGATAATCCCTCACTATGTAATACTAAAAGCTCCGAGGTGGCCTATAAAACAGTTTGATCATTAACTTTAATAAGATGGCTGTACACTAAATTCCTAGAAATGTTGTTTGCTTTTTGATGAACTGATTCATCGCCCTTCAAGTATCGAAAATGTTTTTTTTTTTGTGTGTGTGTGTGTGTCATGAAATGTCCTGAAAATAACAATATCTTAAACCATTTGACTAACACAATATTTACATCAGTTAGAATAGCGCAAACTGATGGGAGAGAACGAATAGCAAAAACTGTTTGGTTGAAGAGGTTTAATGAAAATACCTGGTATTCCTGTATGATTAATGTTCTCAGAGACTACAGCCAGTCTGAGCTCCTGCTGGATCATCTGATTTAGTGGTTGTCATATTGACCTTGACATAACCAAGTTTTTGCCAAAGCTAGGGATAAATCAGTGAAAGTCACAGAGGGGAGGACAATCTGTTGGAAAGATGATAACATTAACTCATATTGCGTGGTGTAAAACAAACTCATGTTTTTTCACACATTTTTGACTCCAGGCAGGCAATTGACAGGCACCCATTAAATAAAAAACACATGATGAATGATTGTGTTTTGACTAAGGCAAGATGTACATACTGTGTATTAAAGGCTAAATGAAGTTGATCTGTCTAACATTTGAATATTAGTCACTTGACACACGGGTTTGTGAATGCAAGATCACTGTGTTACATCTCTTTCAAGCAGCTGTTTTATTTTGTACTAAACTTCAAGTAAAGTGAGTGGTTCACTCATATTAAGTTTCGTATCCTGTATTCCGTACTGAAAATAGATGTCAAAGCTCAGAGTGTTTTGGCAAATTTCTGCATTCTCCCAAAAAGTAAAAAAAAGTATCTGAGGAATCGTAAAAAGTGTTGTCCAAAAGTCATCCAGATGCAGCCTGTGTTCAAACACGGTCAGTTACTCCAAAAAGGTCACAGGAGATAAAAAAACGTGTGGAATACAATAATACATTTTGCATTGACAAGAGGAGATGAGGAGGAAAAAGGTCAACAAATCAACTTGAACTTTAATCACCAGAACACAGGAAGATTAGATTAGAAACAGGAATGGATAGACTGGGTAATGTTGGTCGGTCAAAGACCCATGTCAACATGAAAGCCCCTTGGAAAATATTACCAAGGTTGTCCCAAAACAAACACCCACTTTTTTGTTGTTGTATTTGAAGACCCTCATCTTGTGGTTTGTTGATAATAGATAAAAGCACAAAAAGAGTAGGCTGATAGGAGAAATAGATGAGGAAGAAAATAGATGTTAATCACGTTGGTCACTCAAATATTTGAAGTAAGGTTAAGATGGTAAGTAAAGTAAAATCTGTCAAGGTGAAGCTTTGTGAAATATGGGGTCCTAAACACTGGCAGTATTCGAAGTAATGAGAACTTTACCGCATTAGAAGGATTTTTACCATTAAGTGAGAGAAAAGAGAAACAGCTAGTAAGTAGACTTCTTTGCATTTATTTCATTTGAACACAAACATAAATTAATGCAAAACTATTCCCTTGGTGTAAGAAAGATGGGAAGAGCTGAACCCAGTAACTTCCTCACCCCACATGACAGATGCACATGTGCACACACACACACACACACACACACACACACACACACATACACACACTCGCACACACACACAACACACGCACATGCACACCTACACTAACACACTTAATCCACAATCAAACATTGTGCTTTGACATGCAGACTCTGCAGCCTTTCCCCTGGAGTGCTGACAGAAAAGGAAAAGCACCAGGCCAAAATGAAGATGCTGCTCGGAGGTTGCACTTTCTCCTCACTAGATACTTAATGAATAAAGTCTCCTGCATGCGATTTTGCTGAAACACATCTTTACTGTGGCAGTGGGTGCCACCGCTGCATTGAAGCAAACAACAACAGAAATGTTTTAATGTGACAGCCACAATTATTACCCATGATGAAAATAGCAAAATATTAAACTACAATTTAGTTTCATTTCAGCATTTTGGGAATTACTGTTGTTGGCCTGAGGTGGCACGGTGATATAGTGGTTAGCACTGTCGCCTCACAGTGGGTTCAATCCCCGGTTGAGGCAGGCCCTTCTGTGTGGAGTTTGCATGTTCTCTCTGGGTACTCCAGGTTCCTCTCACAATCCAAAGACATGCAGGTTAGGTTAACTGGTGACTCTAAATTGTAGGTGTGAATGTGAGTGTGAGTGGTTGTCTGTGTCTCTGTGTCAGTGATAGCTGGGATAAGTCACCCTGTGATCCTGCATGGCAGGAGTAAGCAGGTGTAGAAGATTAATGAAATGAATGAATGTTGTTGGACATCCTTCCTGTAGAGAAGTTAGATGAGAAGATTTGCTACCATTCAAGTGTTTGAGTTTTAAAGCAGCCAGCCTGTCCAAAGGTAACAAATTCTGCCTACCAGGGGCAGGGTCATCTTATATTTGCTGGAATTTAAGATGACTCAGATTGATTAGATGAGCTTTTTCTCCAAAAGAGATTAGTTCTATTGGGAATGTTTCGGCATGATTCAGCTGAGGAGAAGATCCCTGAAGCATTTTCTCTCATAGAGGTAAATCTTGAATCATTTCTGTTGAAATGAGTAACATAAATCTCACCTTAGTGGAGCTGGTCTGTCTGTCAGTCTGTTCTTGTCAAGCTCTTGGAAGTGGTGAGAGTCATTTTCTCTGACGACAAACTTTCTCGCAAAGCAACACAAAGGTTACAAACCTCATAACATGGCAATGCGACTTTACTCTTGTCTTTTTGCTGTGCTGCTATCAAGATGCTACATATTTAACTTCAATTACATATTTAAGGTATGGGCGTTAGACTGGTATCGATCCTCTCATCTATCTCTCCACAGTCAGTACCATGACTGCATTTGTTTGTTAGCCTGGCTGGCTGCAGAAGGAACTCAACCTCTAACATGGTAACCTCTAACACACTGCGCTCAACTGGATAACATCAGCTAACAGCACTTTAATGTGTCCATTATCACAATTAACAGTGACACACTGAGACAAAACGCTTGACTCAAGTTACTAAAAGTGAAGAAGAACAAACAGGAGGAAAGGGAAGTAAAGACACTGAATCCGAGGAAGGAGAAGACAGAGAGCACTCTGTGCGGCCTCATGACTCATGGTTTATGTGTTTAGATCTAATTTGTGGGCCCAAGCAAATATCCCTCCCCGCTATTTAAATCTTATTCTTGCTGCCTTCCTGGTGGGGATGCAAACCAGCTGTGGTCATTTGGGAGGATTGTCGGTCGATTTCATATTGGCATTCTGAAGCCAATAATGTCTCAGGAGACCTGTGTCCTTGTGCCTCCTCCTCCCTCTCCTCTCCAGGCTCAGCCCCTCATGCCCTGTCACCATGGCACAGCCGCAGCCTTTAACATCAAAACAAACAGTGACTGCGTGAGGGCTTCAAGCAAATTACTGTAATTCAGGGGAAGCGGAGCAAAATCTTAAGGTCAAACACGGTTTTGCTTTAGGCGGACTAAACCGGGAATCCAACATCCCACCTAAGCAATTTCACATGGAGAAGCATTACCGTACAGCAGGTCACCTCTCACGCAGGCTCTGTAACTGCAACCATGTGCAGAGCTCATGTTTAGGTTGGCTTCAACTTTTCCTAACACCAACATCTATTTAAGTGGTGTTGCAGCACGCGTCCTTCCCTTGAACCCTGACTATGACGTCTGATCTACTGTTGACTGACTCACAAGCCTGATCAAACACGGATCCACTTCTTCTCTGGGTGAATATTTGATGAGCTGCGGCCTGCGATGGATGAACAGAAACGCTTCCAAACAAGTGCCTCCATTTTCACTTGCTGGCTTTGATAACATCAATAAATCACATAAGAATTTAGAGTGTAAACACTGTTCCCCACAGGTATCATAAAGATAAAAAGACAATCAGGTAAACTGTACATATTCTCTAAAGTCACAAACAGCCCATCCAGCCACAAGTCACCACCCCTCTATCACATATATGTGACCACATCCTCAGTGGCGGCCTTCATGCTCCAGTTAGACTTCCTGTGACATCAAAATGAACATTTCAGCTGAGGCATAAACCCCACAAGTGAAACTTCTAACAAGCTAATGGTGCATGAGGGGATGTGGATAGCTGAGCAAGTCAAGATAAAGATTTCACAGTAAGTCAGAGCCTGTGAAAGACAAGCAGTGGGTCAATGCCAATAACATTCTTAAAACGCTCCTGAAAGTAGTCTGCGGCATAAGGTGATTCACACTGCCACCTGATATTATCGGCAGTGCGAGAACAGTAGAAGAAAATAACCAGTCGACTAAAATATGTGAAGCCCTTAAAGCCCTGTTCTAATTTTAACATATCGTCAACCAGATAGCTGATCTAACACAGAAAGATGAAGATCACAGAAGCTGTTGGTTGAGGACCAGATAGATGTTGTTGCAGAGAGAAAGAGGAAAAACCAGACGCAAAGCGCTCAAAGGATAAGAGAGAGGTTGTGGACAGAAAGAAATACCACAGAATGCTGAGGAGGTACAAACGCAAGGGACAGAAAAATATGCAGAATTATGCAGATGTGCCCTGACTGCTTTTTTTGCCTCTTGACCTTCTACTCAGCAGAGACGACTGCCTTGCCTCCTGGAAAACAGATTAGGCGGAGATTAGCAAGTCCTGGATGTCAGCATGGCAGTCTTTTCTCCCGCTCTCCCTGCGGGCTCTTCCTCTCAAGTAAACCATCGGGAGGGCGGATCAGGCCATATGTGACTGTGACAAAGTGCAACAGTATAATGGAGCATTAAATGTTCTTAATTACACAAAGGGATGCTGCAGTCTTTTATGAATGAATCACGACTGTTCACTGAATGAGAGGCCCTTGAGAAATAACTTTCTCAAGGGTCCTGAAAAGCCACACCCCACAGATCTAGCTCGTACCAGCAAACTCAACGTAGATTTTGAAATATATGTAATCATTAATATACATATAATAAAGAGAATTGCTATTGTAGTGAGGGTAAACAAACAAAACACCTCCCTTATTTTGAGTTATACGGTATTGTTTTAGAAGGTTTTTCCAGGTTTTTGATGTCATCTCAATATCCTGGTTCAGATTATGAGCCAAAGCACAGCTGGAGAGGTGCAGTGGGAAGGTGCCGCCCGGAGCCATATGATCTCATAAAATATCAGATGTCTGCTAATGTGGGGTCGTTGGCTCAGCTATGTTTTAGTAAAAAGAGAACAAGTCAAAATAGCTTGAGCTCAAACTTGGCCGTAGAACTGGCAGTTTAGTCAAATACATTAGAGAATAGGAGTAGGCTGACGAGGACGTACGGTATCATTTCACGCGACTTGTGCCTTGGAGGAAGTTACTGATATCGAAAAATGCTTTAGCCAACCTCCTAATTAATTAAATGAATCTAAATTGCAAACATGTGGCAGGACAATGTTAATAATAACTTTTGTTTAACAGGCTCATTAGTTCAGCTGATAACCAGAGCGGTAAACAAAACAATCTGATAACAAATCACATTAATAAGTATACCTAGGATAAGGCATTGAACAGTGGACTATCATTCTTGTTCCTCAACAGCTTGTCTCCACCATACCATAGAATACTTTTATAGAAAAACAAATATTATGAACATGTATACAAAAGTCAAGTGTCTCAAAGTCCCACATTGGGGTTGGCATAATGCTACAAGACAGCCAGCAAAATGATTGCTCATACCTATACTGTGCCTCTCAGTTTGAAGTACCTGTTATACATCAAGTCTTCATTGCAATAAAACTTGGATTAAATCCAGTATTCTTATTGTTATCATTCATTTTTTATACTGCATATGCTATAGGTGCTTCTTTATGCTCAGTCCTGTTTGGGTTGAGTTTTACTTACTGTCCCTGGGATGCTTTACATGAAAAGGGCCTTGTCAGTTCACAATGCCTCAGCTGCCCAAACACCAGGCACCTTGTCTCCAGTGAAGATTAGTAGGTAGAGCCATATAGAGAATTTCTTAACATGCCTTTTGTAGCATCACTCAAGAGATGTGTGTGAATGGTGAAAGTGAAACTTAACTAGTGAACATAAGCTTTTTAAATGTACATGTCAGGTAGTTATGAGGCAACATGACAAATGATTTTCATCCACCTGATGAATGTAAGTCCAGTATTTGCTCTCGTTTTATGGTTGTTTGATGCTGAGTAGCAGGTAGTATGTTGCATGTGGCAAACAATAAGCTGAAACTCAAACACTCAGTAAAGCTGACAGGAGAGCAGAATTAGGCAATAGAATAAATGTAATAATGGAAAAGGGACACTGTTTCTTCTTTCTACTAAGCTTGAAAAGAATTACAGGAAGACGCACTATAATGTGTCAGTTAATGGGTTTCAACATATGGCAGGGTGAGTAGCCGTTTATTGATATTCGTGGTGTTTATAGGTGTTTTATTGACACAATAACATCATGACACCGTATAAACTGCAAAGGATGTTTTATACACAGAATCAACTTCATGTTTCCCAGGCCTGTAATTTTCTGTCTAAACAGAAACTAACCACCTGTTTCTTCCCTTCCCCGCAGTTCTTTTTGTTTGCTTGTCTCATTCCTGTAAGCACATTTCTGACTGGTGTCTTAATGGCGAAGGCTCCATAGAAGATCATTTTAATTTGAGCCCACGGGATCATCCGGGAATGGTCGATGACGTTTTTCCACTGAGCTGATTGAGGTTGTTTGGATACACCATCTTGAACTAAACCTACAGATTACCACGTCAATCTTCCTCATTTCAAAGGGAGCCATCTACCCGATGCTGTAAAGTCAGATCAGACATGCAGTAACCCGGCCAAGCCCACAACGAAGCAGGTGCAACACAGGTTGCTTTGATAATAACTCACCTTTTGAGGACTATATACAATGTCAAGGTCAACATCAAAGCTTAGCTTTACCCTGGTTACGGGTAGCTATGGATGACATTTTCAATAAAAAACACAGGGAGCACAATGCTCATTAAACCTCCCATAGCTTTTGTCACTACAGTGTCTGCAATTAACAAGATGAAAGCCAATCCCATATGTTTGTGCTGGATCTCATCCAATTACAGCTGAGGCGCTGTGGTAAATCCAAGCGGCTTTGTTGATATGTCTTCATGGATGGTCACTCTCAGAGCTACATAGCTGAGCAGTTTCCCTTTGAGGGTGCAGTTCACTGTTTACATGTGTTTTGTATATGTTGTGTGAGTGTGTGTGTGTGTGTGTGTGTGTGTCTGTTTGTGTGTCTGTGCGTGTGTGTGTGTTTCTGCCAGCACTGAATGTACAGTAAACAGAGCATGACCCCTCGGCTACAGTGTGCTTGCCGAAGAAGCCTGATAATGAAGCAGGCCACACAGAATCAGCGACGCGGTTAAAGGTTGCCTGAATCTGCTTATAGATTCTGCAGACAATATAAATCATGGCAATGGAGGATTTCTTGATAATATTCTGGGAGAAGTTTGAGTTTTCACAACTGTTCAGATTGTAAAGCTCTCTGAGGCAAACAGTGTTTGTGATTTTGGGCTTTAAATAAATTTGATTTGATTTAGATTAGATTTGATTTTAAGTTGAGGGGCTTTTAAAAGGCACTCTATTGCAGCAGTATCAGGGCCTTGGGTCCTTTGGCGAAGAGCTAAGTACAATAAAAGACTGCAACACAGAGTGTATGTATGTAACATTGTTTATGGTGCAAATGAGTATTCTTCAAATCCACACTGGATCTCAGCTGGGACTGGGACTGTCCATACGCTTGTAGGGTTGGAAAAACAAGTAAAGGTCCTATTTTGTTGGATTTTGGGCGAGCAGACTCCCGTGACAACTATTTATTGAATTATGGAGAATTTTCCATTATTATTTCATTTTCTGCTGCAGCCAAATGTTTCGAAACTGAATACTTTGCAAGTGAAAATTTCCTCATTTCCTGTAATATCTCTACTGTCTAAGAAGGCATCTAAGAAGAAGGCATAAAATGCACCCAAAGAGTTTCAGACTAAGGTAAGCTGAAGCATTTTATAAGTTATAATATATTCTATATACCGTACTGTATTATATATTCTGTTCTCACACTACATCGGTGGAATTTTGTACTAAATGCACACATTTATTTTACATTCCAGGACACTCAAAAATGTTTAAACTACTGAAGTTACGGTATTAACTTTTGAGTAAGCTTCCGCACAGTAGATTTCATGCCACACACACACACACACACACACACACACACACACACACACACACACACACACATAAACACTCACATGTCACATCACTCTCCACTTAATTAAAGAGCCTCCGCCTAGCTGCCTCTGTAGTGAGACATATGAACCCGTGAGATCTTTAAGGGTCTGTCAGTCATCGGGGTTTGGGTGGTCAGTCTTCTTCTGTCTCCACTGAAGGGAGTCAGTGCACATTATCATTAGTTGCAGTCACTGAATTGCAGACAGACGAGGATCAGCTCAAATGCACAAAAAGCAGCAAGATTTTCCTTTAGATTTGTCCAACAGGCAGCTTTATACTTTACATCAGTTATATAGTCATTGTGGGAAGATAATAAGGGTTGAAACCATGTTTTATTAGACGTTTTTTAAACATGAGACATCACCATGAGAGTTTTTTTTAAGTCAGTCTGGGAGATATGTGTCTCCACACGTGGCTCCATGCCTCTGTATTTGAATCTGTATCATGAATCTCCTCTGTAAATTAGAGGAATCAGCAAGTGAAAGTGGCATTCTTTGAGACACAGATTTACAGACATCATTATTTCTCCCCCTGAGGTTAGAAAGTTTTGCTGCTTTCCTTTGAAAGATTTATTTCAGTCTTTCCTGTCTGTCACCGAGACGGAATGAAACAACAAAATGCTCTTTGAGCTAAAGTCTTCCATCCTTGACCCTCTTAAAAACTCAAACCCTAACTGGGCTATTCTCGGTGATCGGCACCCCAACACGAAAGCATAAATGGTTTGTCGTCATTTCAGGACTTGATCGTAGTCAGCTACCTGTGCAAACACGGTGCCCAGATAACAGCATGTTGGCAGACACTGAAGGTGAATAAAGGGCATGATAAGAGTGTACGTAGCTTTCCGGCAGCCTCACACAGGATTTTAAACAACACAACATTTGTCCATTAGCCAGAACGTTAAGCTGTGAACAAAGAGGGGCAGAGATTTTGTTTGCGCTCAGATATCTTTCAGATCACTCTTCAGTCATTCAAAATTTTTCAAAAGCTGCAGAAAAAATGGGTCATGTTTATATTTCATAGTGTTTTGACTACTGTATCCACAGTGATGTATTTTTCATCTTTATCTCTCATGTTTCTGCGTTTTAGATCTTCTCACACCCGCCAGATCAGATAAACGACGGGAGTTTTAACCTCTCCAACGTACAGTCACCCAACACTTGTTTCAGTTTGTCCACAGTGGTTGAACACTGATGACAGTCTGGGATGTGCCCTCGAAATAGCACCAATGACATCAACAGTGAATGGCAGGAAGGAAGTTCTAACACGAAAGGGACAAATGCACATAGAAAATGGCCTTTAACAGAGTCTCAGACAACAATAGTGCCTCACAAGCCCATCCCATCCTGACAATGATGTGATAAAGAAAAATAACAATAAAAGCACCACAGCCACTTTGCAGCCTTTGGAGGAGCAAACAAAACCTCCAGTGTTAACCTGATTCACGGCGTAGATTTGAAGAACGAGGAAAATTGCTTTTCTCTGTTGTAGAAAACTTCTGGAAGGACTTTACTGTTTACTCGGGGGTCTCAGTTTATCTCTGGTGACAGGCCTCACTGTGCAGAGCCGCTTTAACAAAAACAAGACTTTAGGATGTTACCTAATGATGGATAAATGGTGCATGCCTATTAGAGTGTGAGAATATACGAACGGTGAAATAACAGCCAAATTTAAGGTCACTGACTTTCCCTTTTTAAAAGATTAAATAAAATCACTAATCCTTTGGCCATTACTTTATAACTCACATGGGATTTCTTTAAAACAAATTGCAGCTGATCTCAGATATTCAACTGCCCAGCAGATTCTTTGCAGATAAAAAATCTTTCCACTCATATTCTCAGCACTAGTAGAAGTATGTCACCTTTTACTGCAGGAAAAGTAGAAATACCTAACATGAATAAAAGATGCTCTATAGAAGTCAAAGCCCACATTCATAATTGAAGTTGTACAAAAAGGGAAGTATTATCAACGAGATGTACCAAAAGTAAACAGCAGCCTGCCATCTTTCAGAGTGTCAGAGTATATCATTAGATTTTTATTATTGATACCTTAATGTGGAAACGGTGAATGTTATTGATTTTTAAAGTAGACGACATTGCAAAAAATTAAATAAAATTAATACAAACTGTAAAGTAAGTATTTAGTTACTATACTTTCCAACACTGCATATTCTGTATTCTTTATTTTGATATCTGATATACAGGATCAGTTTATTTGGAAATGTCTGGACATTGACAAGAATGTAAAATACATTTTGCACGTTGTTTTTCTGCATCCAACTTCACTATAAAGGACCTATTGAGAGAGTCCATTGAACTAATGAGGTTAAGTACTGTAACAGCACACAACTTCAAACTTCAAAAACTGACCTTTTTCACAGCTGAACCCATCATAATATTCAAATTATGAGTGAGGCAGCTGGCTTTCTTGTTTTCTGCGTTTCATGTTTATGCCAGAAAATATTACCATCTCATAAAGGTCCATTCATTCCTCCCCACATGGATTCACATGCAAGTGAAGGTCTAAAAACGATGGTGTGGCTGTGGATACAAACACACAAGCACAAATACACAGTCATGAGGGATGACGCTGGCCTTTTTGGCATCCTGCCTTAGTAAACAATATTTCCTGGGATCTCTACAATGCAAATTCGGTCTCTGCCTTTTACACACGCACACTTCCTGCCCCTGAATGTACTGTTTACATCACTTAGCACCCATTAAAACTTTAGCCTGTTGTAAGCTGTGCACAAACACACACAGATCACATAAATCAGTGTGGGTCAGAGTGGGAATTAACTGCTTGTTGTGATAATGAGATGGTTTATTTTACTCCAGAGGGATAAATAGGATGCAGGATTTCTATGAAAGAGCAATATGAGCATGATGCACTGCAGCTCTCAAATGTAAACAGACCACATACACAGTCATGCCCAAATAAAGAAGATAATCCCACCCTTTTGTGGCTGGTTATAGAATTTAGGAAGAACTCAAAGTCTTTCAAAATACTGTAAATGATGCTTCAGCTTTCACTGAATGCAAGTGCTATCCCTGCATCGTGGGCAACCTCACTGTTTGCTTTGATGCAATTTGGAAATGCTGGCACAGAAAAATGACATATTGAGGTTTTTGTAAAAAAATGGGTCAGCTATTGTGGGTGACAAACAGATGGATGGACACAATAAGTGAGTTTATGTTTGACACAGATGACTGAAAATGAAAAAAAAAAAAAAAGGATCTTTAGCATATGAAGCCAGGTCAGCATCATGCTTTGCAGACATTTACGAGGTTACCTCCCCCGTTGAACCAGGAAGACAGAGACTTACAGTGCAGCCTTATTTGGACTTTAACATCCGATGTTTGACTCAAGGACACCACACAAATATTCCCAATAAGTCTGAACTTTCTTTCTTAGAGGGATGCTAGTCAAGGCAAAGGCTATGAGAAACGAAGAGCTACAAACCCAAATTGGACAGTCAGTGTTTTATCTAAGTGTAATAATGAAAGCATGGTAAATGGAATCACATGGTCAGTATATGTAATACACATTGCATTAATGTTGCAGCTACAGGTTCACTGACCTTGTGCCATAGTTTAGGAGAATAATGGTTCCTCTTCAGAGTGTTTAAAAATGTAACAGCATATGCTTCAGGCAAAGATAAGCCAGTCAAAATGAAGGGCCTGGTTTTTGTAAGTGGGGCCTCAGCATTTGTTGTCATTTTCTTACTGTTTCAGGGGAAAGTAAACATGTTGTCACCCACAAGTAGAGTGAGCTTATCTGGCAAGTCTCTATTCAAAGAAGCATGGACATGTATCATGTAGAAACAGTTGCAAGAGGACAAGAGAAAATCCCCTGAAAATGAGTCTTTTTGTGCTTGGATTACAGCTCCCTCTTTCGGGAACGTCAGCGCAAACATGCAACATGCAAATTGAAACGAATTTAGTTGGTTCTCTATTATTTGCAAATGTTTAACATCTTGAGAGAAATATAGCATTGTGGTGACAACCAGTACCTGGTAACGTATTTCTTGGAGCATACTTTGAGAATTTGTTTTCCTTTGCAAAGCATACATAGGATAATCATGATTAAACATCTACATTAAAACATCTCACCAAAGCTTTAAAGCGAGCCTCTGCCACTCTATTTGTAGGATGATGACAGAAGTGGACAATCGTGATAGGGAGTGAATCAAAGTAACAAGAAGACTCACAAAGTCAACAAACAGACATCAGTTACAGAACAATATTTATATCGTTTGTTGTTTGTTGGCATTAGCTTACATTAGCCACTGGTCATACCAGACTAAGTAATGCTGTAACAAAACCCCAAATGGAAAGATGCTCTTTTTTTTAAATTAATCTTTTTATTGGGCCTTACTTTAATGCTGAAGTTTTTTTTTCTGTAAGGTCCTCTTTTGAGATACTTCTACCGTCCTTAATGCACTTTTTAATGTCTTAGAGAGAGTGAGTGCTGGCTGATGAGATAAACCTTCCCAAAATAGAAAATGAAGTCAGTTGCAGTCCCTGAGCGAGCGAGAGAGAGAGAGAGAGAGAGAGAGAGAGAGAGAGAGAGAGAGAGAGCAGAAGAACACCGAGCTCATGAGAGACAGAGAGAACATTCGTCTAAATGAAAAGACATGGGTTGTGGAAACTTCATGCATAGTACCACCACTATGACACCTACTAAAAACCTCATATTCATAGACTGTTGTTAGATGGGATGCAGAAGCAGCTGTTCATTAATATGCTGTAGCTTACTTTGTTCAGAGATCCCAGCTGGTACACACACAAATTCAGTAGAATGTAAATTTGTTTTTTTTTTCTGCAGAGTCCAAATGTCAGATTTAAAGGTCATCTTTATGCGACCAATAACAATGTGAGGCCTTAATATTGAATGTGTTTGTGTAACAGACAAGTATGGGTACATGCTGTTTCTTTAGCACATATCCCTTTGCTTGAACACAGGGCAGAAAAAAACATTATGGATGCAAACACACATGCACACGCTATCACATAAATAACCTCACTCAGGCACCTTACTGACTCTTACTCCCAGCTCCTATATGGGTACAGTGGCTTGTGGCATCTACATCTTGTGGAAAATCTAGATATTCTGAATACATAATTAATATCGAATGTGTTATATCTTTATCTGTCAGATGTCATATTGGTTCCATATCAGGTTATCTTGAAAGCCTGCATTACATTATTGATGCTATACTCTGTGACCCATTCAGTGGGGGACACAGATCTAATCGAGAGTGAAATGCAACACGGGATGAGTGTGAGCTATGTGCAAATATTAGAAAAGGTCTGGCTCTTCTTACATTGACTGCACATTGATACAGGCTTATTATTCACCTCGCTGTTTATTTCCATCTTATACATTCGATAATATGTAGCCGAGCGCACGTGCAGGCCTTTCCTCACCTCTTGTGACGTCTCTGTCACAAAAGGCAAAGCTTCCTCTCGGGGCGGATGCTAAATCAAGCCCCTGGTTAGTTAGCACCGCAGAGGTCAAGGTAATGAACTGGAAAGAGGCTATAGTTCACTAAGAGCTCTATTCGCTCGGAGGCAATGGCCCAGACATCCTCTCTCCTGCAGCGTCTCTGTACAGCATGATAAGGGCTCCGTAATTAGGAAGGTAGATAGGTATAGTATGAGCCACAGACTGTAAAAACTAATGGGCTCACTAAATTGACATCCATTATCAGGCTTTTTCTGAGGGTTTCTGGCAGTGATGCAGTATGGCAAAGATATACTCGCTATCATATAAATCATTATGTTTAGTATGAGAGGCAAAATGGATCCTGAATCTACGAAGCGTTATTTTCATTCATCTAAAGGCAAAGTTTCAAATTTCACACGACTATTTATGATATATGATTACAGAGTATTATTACTATAAAGAAGTGATGTGTTGTTTCAGCATTTTGACTGATTAATTGATGGACTGAGTTAGCTGGGGCTGCATGCTAATAATGTAATAAAAATTATGCATGCTCTTGTGCAGGTGTTCATATGGCAGAAATTGCATGCAGGGGACAAACACTTTGAACCTTCAGGGAAATAGAAGATAAATTACTATTTTCCAACTGTAATTAATCCTCTTGAAGTGTTTTTGCAATGAAAAATGAATCATAGAAATGCTAAAGCAACACAATGAGGAAAAAAAAAAACTTGAACATGCACCAAACTTGTATGAAATTGCCAAACATGCACATATGTAAGTCTACCACACATGTTTGTGAATTGGGTAATAGACATTTTTATCCTCTCCAGAGAATGAATATCCAGCAGAAATCACAGGAAGGTAGCACTGTAAAAATGAATGTTTTATCTTGTTCCTTGTAATAATTCAGCCAACTGCTTTTTGGAGCCTCATTTCCATATTAAATGTATTCCAGGCTGATGTGTCTGAAGTGCATGTACAACATCCCGAGACTTCTGGTGTGTAGTAGGTCCACACAGCTGAATGATTCCTGAAAATACTCTCTTGAATTAAGCTATATTACACTGAGGCAGAATCTGCCAGTAGAGGTGTGTTATATAGTTATATAAAGGAAAAGACACATAATTACTAAAGACTGAAGACATGAAATGATGATATTGCACAGACCTTGAATAATAACTCAGATTACCTCTCTCACACCCACACTGTTGCTCAATCAACACAGTCCTCCTCTAGTGTAAGATACAGTGTTGACAAAGGTGCAGAAATCAAGCAGCTTCTCAGATCTACAAGCAGGGAAAGAGAAATTCAGCTAAACCCTGAAACTCAGTTATTCTCAGTGGAGAATCATGTAATTGTCTTAAAACAGGAAGAGAGGCACAGTAGGATGAACTAGCGATAGATCTGTGAAACTAAAGAAATAAGAGAAAATAAAGAAATAAGAATCAGACGGACAGAGATGTAAGTCAACAAGCAGCAGACACAGATGAGGCTCGGTCGTTGTGAGCCTGCTGCCTGATGTGAAACGACAGGCTGCTTACTGAGGCACGAGAGGGCAAAGGCAAAGCAATGAGGAGCACTTTGGCCTGCCATCAGGGTGGCCGCTAGAGCTTTTAAGAGCTCGAATGAGGGGTAGCGTAACTTCATTAGTGTTCCTGGGCAGCGGTGAGAGCAGGTGGGGAGCACTGAGGGACCTGAGGGGGTGAGGAGGGACGATCCCATCTGCAGCCAAACAAGCAATTAGACACACGATGTCTCCGCCACCTGCCTCTGCTGTGACAGATAAGAGGAGGACGAAGATTGCTGTGTAATTATGATGGGTGTCTAAGCCATCTATCTCGGTGCGTGTGTTGTAAATGTGTTGTTCACTCACACTTTCCATGACTGCTTGTGCGCGTGTATCAGTGGGGTTTTAATATTCCCATGTGTGTGTTAGGGTAGCACATCAAATTGCTGTCTCAACGAGGGCACTCATTGATCTGGACACTGTGACACACACACACACACATACATACACACACGCACATACACGCACACACACACACACACACACACACACACACAGAGGAAGTTAACGGTGTGAAATGGAAAGATGGACAGATTGCCCATTTGTTGCTATAACAACAGTTTGATTAAGGGCTTGTGACAAATAAAGATTTCCATTAGTACATGCAACACAGAAAAAACATTCATTTTAGTTTCAACAGTGATGATTATGTTTGTATTATATGAATTAATTTAAAGGCGTTTAAATGTGTAATTTACAGTACCAAATTAAAACATAAAATCCAGGGCTATGGATACAGTCTGTGTGGTTAAAGATTTGCAACACAGTGATATTTTCTATTTAAAGAACCAAAACAATCAAACATACCATTTAACTGCGTACCTCGACTCACTATCACAGTGATTCCATGTGTCACTATATATTGAGTCCATCATATATATTGAGTCATTAGCATTGAGTAACTTCATGAATTGAAAATGAAAGGAGATGAAGGGCTGTCGAGGAGAGCTGTTGATAGAGTGCACTAGAGAGCTGTTTTGAAACTGTTGACTGGAACCAAAAAAAATCGTGTCAAAGGCCTGTTTGTGTTGAGGGCCCTCATGAAGTAAATTCACACAAACAATCTCTTGTAAATGCTCTGTAGGATTCAATGAAAGACACTCAACACAACACAGCAATAATAATACAAGCAAGTGCTACATGCTTTGCTTTCTGGCGTTGGTGTTATGATGACTCACTGATACCTGTGGATGTGTTTTGTCCCATAGCATCATCTAGTGGGAAAGTCTTGTCACAGCAGCTCAACGCATCTGTTTGCTCCTGAAGTAAATTGTAATGAGATGTTAATTGACGTGGTGCACATCAAATTAGGTGTTTTGCATAATTACCCATTTTGTGCCACATCAGCTCTGGTTCTTGAAAACAGCTGCGTTCAGGATTTTTGAAACCTTGGTGTTATGTGGTGAACCAAGGGGCTTTTTCACCAATTCGGAGCAGAACTGCTGTGATCTAAGATGCGTCATCAGCCAAAGATGTCGCAAAGGCACAGCAGACATGAAACAGTAGCAGCAAGACATCAGATTGAGTTTGATTACCTGCAAGGTTTTGTTTAGTTTTTATGCAAAAAACAAACATCAACCCACCATTGCTGACTGAAATTGTATGACACACCCATTAATGTTGTCACAGTTCAGTTTTGAGGTCAGTAAGAACCTGCTGTGTCTCGGCTCTGGCAGGTAATCAATTTTTTGAGCTGTGGATGAAATTATTTTTGCAAACCAGTATGTAACCAGTTCGATGTTGGTGGAAAAGAAGAGCAGTATGTTCAGTATTTCACAATTTATGATTAACTGTGGAAATAACCTTTTAATGCCAAGCAATATTAGGGGATTAAACAGCCACCAAAAAACACAAAGACAAACATTTAAGATGATATTTAGTCAATTCTGTTATTATCAAGAGTAATTATTATTATTATTAATAATTATGTTGTACTGGAAGTTCATTTTTAAGCTTGAAATTATATACAGATCACTTAGAAAAAGACAAACCATCAAGGCTGACAGTGTAAGATGTGCGTTTTTACTCTGCACTATATATGGATGCTCGAGAATGGTGAAAGATTAATGCAACGACATTTTCACAGGTTAGATGTGCTTTGACCTAAGTAAATGTCATCGCACACTTGGGTTACTCTCTGTGTGTCAGCGATGCAGAGATAAGAGTGTGGAAATGACAAGAGATATTTAAAAGAAAATGGGCTCTAATTGTCCGTGAAACACATGCAGTAACTTGCTTACTCTGAATTACATTTCTCATCTTTTTTGGAAATCAGCTACTTAAGCACTGAGTTTTGTAGGTTAGTGTGCAAGATGCTCTAATACCATAAATGATTGATACACTGGTCATGCTGCCCATATTGGATTGAAAACATTTGATTTTAATTCAGTTTTCCAGTAGGGGGAGACGTCATCCTTTTATTTTCCAAGCATGTGTTGCCCTGGGGCAGCTCATTATTATAGCTACTGGATGCTGAATTGAAAACAAACAAATTAAAATAACAAAGAACAAATACATGCGAGAAGGTTTACCTCCCTGTGGAAGAGAAGTACTGCAACACACAGTGTTATTCTTGCCCTTTGTGTTCTCTTTATTTTCCTCATTACTACTTGCCATGCTTTCCGTCAGTAACTTTATTCATATTTCACCATTTTCTGCTTCTCATACATGAGATATAATTTCTAAAATATTTAGCTTTTAATCAAACGTTTAAAAGAAAATGTATGTATCAAGAAACAATTTATGACACAAGGATATTTGACAACAACACCAATAGTGCCATCATGTGGCCGGTGACAGTGCACTTAAGACAGTCCACTGGGCTCATTCTGCACGACCTCACACACTCACAGATTTGTCTTCTATTATGTCTTTGTACAGCTTCAGAAGAAAAAAAAACCTTCATCAACCACCATTCTTAATTTGCATGCAGGTCATAGTTTGCCGGCTGGTGCTTCCTCATGCATGTCCTCATCGTGTGCCATGCAAACATTTACTCACATATGCATGAACGCTAAAATAGTCCCACATGCAATGCACCTCTCATGTAACTTCCAACATTCACACACGCAAATGCACCAGCATGCCCCCCCGCCCGCCCCCACCTCCCCCACCTCCCCCGAATACACACCCACTCAGTATCAGTGGTAAACCATGTGAAAATCTGCTGAAGCAAAATAATGCGGTCTTCCTCATCACCATTTGAAATAACAGGACACTGAGTCAGTCGATATGATATGAATGTGTCCCACAAAATCATATGGAGCACTGACGCCAGGATCTTAGAAAACGTATAAACCATAAGATGCAACTCTTGAATATCCTTTTTTTTTTTTTTCTTGATTAACCTGGCATTTACAGACAAACACTCAACAATGATGCAACACACTTAATTGGTAACAATGTTAAGATGTCCTGTGGCATTCGAGAGTGAAGACAGCTCACACTGTCACACAACCTGAATGACATCAATACGTTTTTGTCTGAACACCGGCTGTTTTTTTTTTTTTGTTGGAATGAATGAATGAATCATCGGGTTTTTTCAGCTGTAAGATGTATTTATTTGTCTTTAAATTCTATAATACAAAACAATATATTGTATGAATATTTGTATATATTGTCTATTATCTTGCACTGAATTTAAGGTGATGTTGTCCCCATGTGTATCACCACAGTCTCTATTGTTGTACATTATATGACTGTAAACTTCTGCACATTTATTGTTTTTGGAAGATAAAGTGATGCTGACCCCAAACAATCTGGCTGACTGGGGTTTAATGTGAAATAGTATTTGAAAATAATATAATATATATGAAATGGAATTAAGTGCTGTGGTTTCACTTAATTTCAACCAGAAAAGCTGAATAGATTTGTTATTTGTTTTATGTATCAGAAATTACTCCTGTAATCATTTTTTAAAGAACATCTCTGGTGATATTAGCCAGGAAATGAAAATGTAGTTGGTCATGTCAATTTAATGCAGAAATAAATACAATGTTGTACATCCCTTTCTATATCTGGGCCAGGTGGAGAATGACAGATTTAATAATCTCCCAAATCTCTCCCAATTTTTTTCAATGAAGCTTGGGAAGCTTTAATCTGGTACATGGATACTCTCCACTTTTTACCATTTAATCCCATCATTGGAAAATGTCTCATCCATCCATGTTTTAAGGACTTTTTATGAAATGAAAAGTAAGATAATAATAATGCATATAAAATAATAATATACATCATTTTAAACCCAGCTATATTATTGTATTGACTTGACTGAATTTACTGAAGTTTTAATGAAGCTCCATCTGGATTCTTACTTTATAAATATTACAGTGAATTAACAATGAATTACAGACTACTACAAAGCTCCACTTGACCTTTGCAGTAAACCATATATCAAACCACACATTAATCAGATGGGTGCAGAATCAGAGATGCAACAATGATGAATCAAGAATATCTATATCCAAGAGGGCACACAACTACATAAACACACTCAGATGAGAGGAAATATATATTTTAAATTATCACCACCTATCCTCATGGTTGGATCTCTCTTATGAAGAGAACTGTGGTATAAATAAATGGCCTACACACACAAAGAGACACACTCACACGAGGTCTGGCGGTATTGAGGTCTATTCCTGTTTCTGACAGCTATACGCATCACTGGCTGGTTTTGTCTGAGCCAATCAGCAAATGGCTCACTGGGTGTTTCCTTTTACTGCAGCGGGAGTTAAGAAGAGCAGGGCAGAAGCAAATGACTGAAGAGGGAAAAGAAATGCTGAAAGGTGTGCAAGAGAGAGAGAGAGAGAGAGAGAGAGAGAGAGAGAGAGGGAGGGAGAGAGATCAGACCACTTACTACAGTGACGTGAATTTGTTAACTGTACGTCAAAGAGGAGAGCGGTGTCACACTGGATGCACCAATAGGAGGCAGAGAAATGGGGCCACTTATGACATCAGCGCTGGCATGGGATGAGAGTTGCCTGCATGAGGGAGCTTTCCGATGAGTAGACAGACGGAGCGAGCATACAGTGATACTCGAGTCATCAGCAACACAAAAGCACAACCCACACGCCCTCTGCTTTACAGTCCACGTTTGGCTCATTTTGCCAGAGCCAAAAAATGTTTCCTTCTCTCATTCACACTCATGCATACGTGGAGAGATGCAAACAGACTGAAAAACATCCACAGATGGTGATTCCTGCAAAACAAAAGATGCTGTGGATATAACACGTCTGCTCTGAAAGCGCTGGTGCTTCCTGAAAATTTTATTTCACCACATGGGCAAAGGAGTAGCTAACTGTTCTTGGTAAAATCCCTCATGTATAGACTGCAATAGTGTGTCCCTTTTTTAAATATAAAAGGCAGGACTGCATGTTTCTTCATTGGTTGATCATACAATGTCCAAATAAAGGGAAGTAATCGTTTGTCAAAGGTAATGGCCCAGGAACTAAAAACTCTCAGTTAAGGCTGTAAAAAGGTCATGGTTAAATAATTCATTAAAATATTATGTTCATTATGAATAACTTATAAGCAAATTTAAGTTAGATTATTAATAATAGTTCAGAATTTAGTATTATTAATTTTTTCACTTAATTTATGGTGCAATTTTCTTCTGCAATAGTCCATAAATGTATGTATTATGTATGTAATGTCCATATATACTCACTTTATAGTAGTTTTTATTGTGCCACTACAATGGATTTAATTTAAATTGGTGCTATAATTATTTTATTTCATATTTATTTATTCATGAATAATTAAATAACAATAATTCTTGGTGGAAATTACTAATGAATTAAAACTACGTTTTGCCTGTTCCTTTATTGTAACATTCATGTGAGAGTTGCTAGAGGGAACATTAAAACGATGTGATAAACTTTCCTGAAAGGTGAATTACAGTAACCTTGTAAGCAGTGTTAAATCACACCATGGTGTCTTTTGTAGACATGCACACACTTATATCAATACACCTGTCAACATGAATTTTGTTATAACATGAGAATGACAAGTGCTTTACTATTGGTCTATTATTTATTACAGAACTCTAAATATAAATATACAAATAAAAATGTCAGTGTTTCAAACTCTGCTTGTATATTAACAGAAAAAAAAAAATCACTCTGCTCGGCCCAGTGGACCAAAGCCACAGATGTTAGACAGACCCACCTTGGAAGCCTTCATTGGTACTTGATGGTTTGCTGGGAACAATAAAAAGGCCAAATACTCTGCTCCAACTCTGAGGTGCTTTTTGTGCATGAACACACAGACACAGACACACACACAACTCATGCATGTTTGTGAAATAAACACAAATACCCACTTGCACACAGATGCAAATGAAGGACCAAGGAGGAATCCAGGTAACCAGGTTGTGTTTCTGTCCTTAACAAAGACGTCTCTTTCTGCACGTCTCTTTCTATCTCACACACACTCACACACACAGCGAGTGGCAGCTGCTGCTGCTCATGCTGACCATACTCCACAGTCATGTTACTCATCAAGAACAGAGCAGAACAGAGCGTTAATTATTGCTGGTGGTTCAGCTGTGCAGCAGAAATACAACACACTGAAGCAGCAGCCATCTAAGACTGATAATTCTTTGTAGAGTCTAATATAGTTACATTTTACAGTAATTACATTTAGGTAATTTACAAATAAGTAACATTAGGATGAGAAACTGCAGCTGGACTTCAGCATTTAACCTAACAACATTTAACATGATGTTTGAGTAGAGAGATTTTTTTCTTGACAGGGTTCAACCTCCTTTGATGACCTCTGGGCCCCAGGTATGTATGCAACCCTATATGCAATGCAAATCTGCACGCATGAATGTTTACACATACATCATTCATGAATATTGATGGATGTGCATACACACTGTGTGTGTATAGTATATACTCTGTTTCAACAGTTCCAACACTGGTGATGGTAAAACTTTATTGATCGTGACAGGGAGGATATAGTGGGACATGTTCCTATTCACATATACACACACACGCACACACACACGCACACATACATTCAACCCTTGTGAATAAGCTGTGATTGATCTGAAACCTTCACTTCTGATTAGATGGAAATCACTGATAACTTGTAATGACTTTTAAATCCCACCTATTACGTAGGGATTAGTAATGTGTTACTCCCCGGAGTACTGACAGTGGCACTCAAACATTTATACTGTATTGTACATCTTTGTGTACACACATAATATATGTAAACAAACATAAACGCACTCACTGACACTGTTCTGACCTGACTGACCCCCACAGGCGGGATTCAGGCTCTGGAGAAATGTGCTGGATCAAAAACATGCATAACAAGGAGAGTCAGATGACCTTCCAGCACCATATCAACATTAGTGCTGACTGATTTAAAAGCACATCTTTTGTCGTTCTGTTATTCCAGCCACATTTTAACACACCAAAGACATATCTTTATATTGTCTAGTTTTCAGACTTAAACGTCACCAAAGGTCATCAGGAAAACAGTAGAAGGCCATTTGGCAAATGTGACGTAAAGCTGCTGAGTTAAAAGGTCTGCATATGCTCATGTCAAATATCCACATCAATAATAATTCACAGAATTATGCATCATTATCATTATATTTTCACAAGGACCTTATCAGTTATAGCTAAGAGTGCGGCAAGGACTCAAGGATCAAGATACCGCCACAGGCTCGGGGTGACTCAGGAAACTGCAATGAGAGAAATTCACAAACTTAGTATAGAAACACCTCTGGGAATTGTGGGAAGGGACTGACGTCATGGGGGACTGCTGTGAACCAGTACGCTGCTCTCAAGAGTGGACTTGCAGAGTGAGAGTGCGGCCGGGATGTGGCCAATGTAGCAGATGTGGCCTGCCAAGCCGTCCAGTTCTGTTCCCACATTGTTGATGCGAATCACAAATGAGCGGGTATTTCTTTGTCCACGTATCTGTATGCAAAGATATGAGGCAAGCGAAACTGTTTTTATGAAGCGAGTCAGTTGAAACCACTTATGCCGGCCGTCGCTATCTGCACACACCTTGAATTACAAAACCTCTAGATGCTGTTTCTTATTAATAATGTATCAGACGCATTGTTTTCTAATACGCAACATCAATTTTAAGTGTTTGGACCAAATTGCACACTGATCATCTGTACTCACGCTGTTTAAAAAAGAGTGTACATTAAGTGCAGATTAACTTCAATATGATGTGAATTTTCCATGGGCACTTATTTGCACAAGCTGATGTGATTGTTACAATCCCCTGGGCTTTTACTGTACATTAATCTGTATTTCCATGTTCTTTCTTTCCTGCTTTCTCACCCTCCTTCCCGCTCTCTGTTGCTGTAAACCCGCAGCTCCTATGGGAGGGTGTTGGGACGATAAGAAACAGACAGTCTGGAAAGCAGGGAGAGGCAGGAAGGGAATGGGGGAGTGGGGCCTTTACAGCTGTGTCTAGTACTTCATTCTCTTTCTATTTATGATTCCCAGATGTTTGTTAGGCAAATCCTGGTTTAGCCGAGGCACACATGCACACAGACACATGACACACATACCAGCGTAAATTGTTAAATATGCTGCAAGTGTATTTAGCATTTAGCAAATTGTTTTTCAAGAGTCAGATCACCAGGTGGTGCATTATGTTGCATAACTTTGACGTGGTGCGCTGTTCAGGGACTGCTTTACCGAGAAAAGCAGCAGAGGGAATGAAAGGGAGAAACATTAAAGGGAAACAGGAACAGGAATACGAGGTAATGACACCACCAGCAGAATTGTATAACATCTTTATTTATCCAGGTTAAAAATCATACAGCTACCTGGAAGCTGCCCAGCACAGCCACATTCTTTTACCATTTAGTCAGTGCCATCGTGACGGTAGCTGTGAGGCAGCGGGGAGCATTGCTCATTTACTCGCTCCTCTGGAGCTTTTTGCTGCTGTTCTGAGAAGTCAAACTAATGACCTTCTGGGCACAGGCCCAGTGTTGTAACTTAGCGTCTACCTCCACCTCCTACTTTCCAAATTGTGGAGCATTACATCTTTTGTGTGTCTGTGTTGAGGAGGTGTTGCAATATTCTTGCTTATCATTTTCAGATACTTTCTTTTTTATAAAATAAAAACAAGAGACATGTTACAGGAACAGTTGCATACTGTTGCACAGATTGCAGACAGTAGATAGAATAATACAAACCATCAGGAGGTGAACAATGAAGACCAAAGAAGCACAAAATCAAGACATGCTGGGTCACACACACTTTTGCAACAGTGGGTGTGGATTTTTTCTCTTCTCTAACATTCTCTTTGACTCATTTATTCGAACACTGTACTAATCAATAATTGCAGATTAATAATAAAACAAATGACAATGTGCAATGTGAAAGGGGTCACTTGGAGGTAGTTACTGTCTGGCTCAGTTCCCCTCAGGTCTATGGTCTTTTTTAAAACCTTTTTTAATTTTTTAATTTCACTGTTGGATTTTGTCTCAGTATTTTCAGCAGCCTTGTTTACAGCCTTAGCAGGCAGCTGGTTTCAGTGAACGAGCTCTGATTAACCCTCTCTACGTCATCTACCCAGCATCAAACAACAGACAGACAAAGTTAGTCACTGGCTGGTGAACATGATAGACCACACAACAGAATATTGACTTGAGTTGGCTTGAAACTCTACTCTGAATCCAAATCAGAGTGACTCCTTCTCTACTGGGTGTCTACATATGAAATGATCATTTTTAAACAATACAGACATGTAATGTTTACAGTTTGCTTTTCTGCCTAAATTAATTCAGCATGATTATGACTTGTCAGCATTTTTATTTCATCTCTAAACGTTCTGCTAACCTGAAGGCTAGTTTCTTTGTTTTTTCCAATATAATTTGTACACACCTATAGCAAAGAATAGTCACTCACCATTTCACCTTTGTGTGTTATTGTACCATGTTCATATGTTCTCTTTCCATTACATCTTATGTAACATCCCAGCTCTGTTCAAAATTACTTTCAAGGGTCTTTCTCCTCACGTCTGTGGATACCCACTGCTGGGTTTATGGCTTTACAAATAAGGCCAATTACATGTGCTTCCGGGTATGCCTGCTCACTGAGAGCCAGTGTGACATCGGCACAATGGGCCAATAATGGCTCTCTTGCTGGGCAATAAACCCATAAGGATGATGACTAAATGGACCAGGCTTTTCCTTATGCCTCCCATCCACTTGCTTACTTTCTCTGTCTCCTATAAAGTGTTCACGTTCACGTGAGCCAGGGTGTGTATACATGTGCATGTGGTACATTAATGTACAGGATGTAATTGTGCAAATGTTTGTGTGAGTTCTTGCTGTGTTTGGAAAAAAGGATTAGTCTGCATTACAGGCAGGATGAGCAGCCCGGCTAACCTTTTTACCGGAGACCTGCAAATTCTTCTAAGGCAATTGCCAGGCCAGCTGGGAAATGTAGTTCATCCATTTTGTCCTCCATTTCCTCCTGTTTGGTTGTCCCCTCTGTATCTCCAGTGAAGAGCCCCATGGGGAGCCTCTTTGTCAATTGCTTGAAAAACATACAGAAAAACAGACCAGCAACCCTGCAGGGAAATCTCTGTTAGACAGTTCGTATCCACACGCTCATTCTTTTGGTCACCACCTGGATACACTGTGTCTTTAATTGATGAGTCCTGTCTCATCACTTCTCACAGCCGCCTGAATAAGGGTCTCCTTGGTAATTCATAAGATGTGTTGTCCCACACAGATGGCAGATGCTTCCAAAACTGTACTTTCTATACTGGTCCCTGTATGAAATCCTGAAGTCCTCCACTTCAGGTGTCTACGCGACCCAAAGGTCTTAGTCCAATAATACAAAAGCATGAAGGTACTGTGGATTTTATGACAATGACCATCATAAATAAGAGAAAAAATAAGGCCCTTCCAATAGTATAATAATATAAGAATAATCAGTGTTGGGAAGGCTACTTTGAATGCACAGCTTTGCAAGATACCAATTATTTAAGAAGTTGAACAACATCAAAGTTACCTTAGAGGGACATCTCACCTAAAGCTACTTAGAAACAGTTATTCAAACTGCTTAGTAAAACAGTGATAATGTACATGTGATACCAAATTAACAAATTGACAAAACAGAGTACCAAAAATGACACTGTGTAGTTTAACTGCATGTAGCTCACAACTCTCCAACACTGCTGATGACCTCCTTGACTGAGGGAAAGCAGGAAGTGTCAATGTACAGGTTGTGTACTGTTCAAGTGCAAGACAGGGTCAGCAGTATTTATTTGAATAAGAGGTTCAGCACTTGACCAGAGTTTTGTTCTTTATGTATTCTGTGGACAATAGTTGCATTATGAATGATGAAAGATAAATGTGGTATATATATATATGGCAGAGTTATGCTCCTTCCTTTGTATCATTGGAGGTTGTCAGGGTATAACAAATGACTGCAATAACGGACTGGCTGTGTAAAGGAATTTGGTTCTCCACACATATGCCGAAGTTCTAATGAGGCAAAATGTGGGGCAATGTGACAAATAAATTCAATAAAGAAGAGAAGATGAATACGCACGAAAGAAGAAAAACAGACTAACATTTTCTGCAGTAACAGTTCTGCCAGAGTGCACCTCAAAGTCGCCCATCAGAAGTATATTCGCTCTACAGATGTGGCCAGAGTTGACCATCCAAGCCTTGTTTTCTTCCAAAAAGTTGGCTTTTTTACTGCTCATCTATCATAACCAATTCCATACTCGCATTGCTAAAAGCCTGATCCGCTGTGGCAGCATTTCGCACTTTTGTCTGGAAATCAACCAACTTAAAACATCCATGGGCACACGAGCACAGCAGAGTTACTGGTAGCTGTCCAGAAAGGAAAGTGCTGCAGAGGCTTAACCACTATACTGTCCCCCAGGAATGGTTTCTATTTCAATGTAAGTACACCGTCTGCCAATGGATATGGATGAGGTGATTGGAGGGAGTTGTAGAGGAGAGAGAGAAAGGAATATTTTATCCCAGAGTGAACCTGCTTGGCAAGTCCTTCTGGCTGCTAAGCTTTAATCATCTCATATATCCTTGATTGAAATACTTAGAACTGAACAGAATATATGTATTATTTGGTACACTACAGTAAGGGAAATATGAAAAATTAAAAAACTCCAGCAAGAAAATGACTTTGTTCTTTTTTTATGTCGAGGGGATCTGCAACACTCTGCTTCTCTGTCTTAACAATGAAATGTTAATCAATTTATCATCTCTGTCCTTCACCACAAGTCCAACACATATGTTACTATTGTCTTTTTCAGAGCAATATTGACAACCCTAGAGAAAATGAAAATCCTACTTTGTCTGACCTCTTCAGAGACCAGGCTTGCTGCAGTAGGATTGAGGTAGCCTGGTGTTAGCCGTGATTACATTTATGTATTGTGCCTGTCATTCAGGATTTCAGTTCCGGGCCCCTCATGTCATTTTAGCAGTTGTAATGCTTGCAGTGGGACGGGTTATGGGAATTAGCAATAATAGCTTTTTCCTGGAGACATTTTTTACTGTCACTAGTTTGTATTCCAGCATTTTGTGTGTCATGACTGCAAAGTGGCAAGCACATGGCTGAGTGTGTTAGTCGTGTCAGTGAAATTGGAGCATTGTGTGACAGTGTGCCACACGAGGAGGGTGGGACATGGGTGGGCGAGACCCTGAGGACGGCAGGGTAGCTCAAGTGAACGAGGTAAAGCCGATGGGAACAGGGAAGGGCCAGTATCATACGGACAGACATGAAGGCTGAGACTGCTGACCAGAGTGCAACCAGGGACGGTGAGGCGGGAGGGCGGGATGAAGTGAGGATCGCGCTAAATGGACTGGTTCTGTCACTTACAGTAAGATCAGCAGGGATGCGAGGTCGGGGCCTTCTCTGTGAGGATGAATACTGCATGAAAATACCCACCAGCCCATGCACACATGTGTAACATAATAGCACAGACACTGTGTAAATGAAACATGCCACCTCCCTCTGTAAGGATGATCGTTAGAGAAAGACAGACGTTTAGCATCCAGGCCCACGGCTGACCTCAGAGCAGGAGCTTTTTGTAGTGATGCTGCATCTCCATTGTTTTTTCATGCCGTGCATCCGCATCTGTGGGTTGTGTATTTGTGTGTACTAGTGTTACTGTTCAAGCGTGGGCAACCTTGCATGCACACATACAAGTATTTTCCCTGTCTGCCTGAATACATCTTTATTTTAGCATTTGGTCTTTGTCAGGAAATGCACCAGATCACATGCTATGATTTCATCATGTTATGGGGATTAAGATTGTTTGGAGGAGATTTTTGCACCATGTTGGAGCACTGTTCCAGCCACCTCTTCATTCTTTATTGGTAAATTTGAAGGAAAACAGTTGTGTGGATAATACATTGGTTTTCATGGCCGGACAAATCACCCATTGGTAATTAGAACGTATTACCATCCACTTGCCCCAGTTCTGCAGTGTGAAATGGGGAGTGTTAGGAACAGAGTGATGAGGATAATGAAAGCGCCCTTTGAGTGTGGGATATTAAACAAGCTGATCAATGACAACCAAAAGTGGTTTTAATCATGTTTATCCAGTATGTGTTAATGCTTCCGCTGTGTGTTGGGCAAACTGAGCTGGTTAAATGTTCAGTCAAACCTGCGAACAGTTGCATTAACCTCAATGACCCCATAGGCTCTCTCTCATCCTTTTGAAACCTTTTGCACCTTTTCCCTTCTGCCATCTCTATCAGTCTGCTTTGTAATGATGGAATAAAGGTAAATTTAAAGACAGGCATCAGGGAAACTTTTAAATACCCTACATACAAATCATAATATATGCAAAAGTCTCACTTTCAAATGTTACTTGTTTGCATAGATTTGACAGATAAGCATTAATCCAGACAGGACCCACATTTAACTGACCTGTTTTTCATGTTTTACTTTGCCCTTTGAAGGGTTTGTTACATGTTTCAGTGGGACCAGTACTGGCAACTATTATTGTGTTAGATTATACAGTCATTATAATGTGATGCTCTGAGTACTGTGAAACCACAGCATTAGGTAAATAAAGACAATTATTCAATCGGCTGCCCACATACAGGTACGTATGCTGTGTTGGGACAAAAACAAACAACACATAATTGTGAATAGCAAACAGGTATAAATAGATTATTAGCATAAGGTTCAAAAGGAAAGAACAACTCAGACTAGATGGGATACTTGTCTGGAGGACAATAAAAGAGGCCCTTGGTGTTGCACATGAATACACACAGACACACAGACACACACATAGTCTGTGATTCACTCCTCTGTCTCTCTTCTTCTTGCTTCATCTTTTTTTGAGCCCAAATGAAACAAATTTGAGTTTTGTTTTTTTGGTCACTTTGACACACGTTCCACACAAATGCTAAATTGTTCATTTACATATTGTAATAGGAAAGTTGGTGCAGCATTGTCCTCATGTTTGGTTTTGTTTTTAATAATGAACATATGTTAGAAGCAGCTTCTTGCTCACTGTGATTAATTATGGTGATTGGTGACATAATGAAATGTGTTAGTTACTCAACCCATTCACCTTTGTGAAAAAAACAGAGACACTCTGAGGCGCTTGCACGCACAAACACCAAGTGCACACAGATACTGAGCCTTCATGATGACAAGCTTCAGTGCAAGAATGCAAGGCATCTCAAAGATGAATTTGATGCCAATTCTTAATTTCTAATGCAATTATGGAAATACACTTGGAGCCATGGTACAAAGATGAGAGAAGAATGGATCAAGTAATAACTTATATGCATATGTTAATGCTTGTGCTTGTGGCATAGCTGGTGTTTTGGTTTCCAGGTTCCTAACTTTACTGACTTGGCTCAATCTCTCTGCTCTCAGCAGTGAAGACAAAATCAGAGCTCCAAAGCAAGTGGATTTTGATAAGTTGCCTACATCAATTTAAACGAGAATATATCTGTGCTGTGTTAATAGCTAGTTTTTGGCTAATCCTAGTGGCTGAAAGTAATACTGCAGGTTTAAGTAAGAATATTATTGTTCTGTTGTTACCCTTGTTGATTTTTGCTTATCCCGTTTGAAATCAGGGATCCTGCAGAGGGACATCACACATCAAAACCACTTGTGTTTATTGGGGCTTCATACCACATAAAGCTGTTCAACAGCCCCATCGTGGAGCATCAGTAGTCTGACCCTGTAGCTAACATATAAGGTGACAGTCCTTTCTATGTATAATTCATTGGCATTTTCTGTAGGCGACCGCACCAGTGTATTTGCTCTGTTTAAGTGGGATTTTTAAAGCAGAGTAGGATGAGCAGCCCCTCTTCTGTATGCACGCTTGTGTGTGTGTGTGTGTGTGTGTGTGTGTGTTATCCCAGCGGATCACAGTGCTTTGTAGATAGCTGGACAAACACACAGTGAGAGAGGGTCAGTCAGAGGTGGCAGATGTGAGAGGGAGACACACAAGAATGGATGGAAGGACTGTGTGCAAGTAAATTGGACTGAGACTAGTGGTGAAGCACAGGTACGACTCCTGATAACACATCTGTCCTCTCTCTTTGCACGGCGAGGTCACACAGAACCATGCATACAAATAAAGGAGCGGATGAATACTCGTGTTCTAACCACAACTCCTTTTCACCCGTAATGCCATAGATACAGCACACACACGTAAAGCACACACCACCACATACATACCTACAGGCATGCAAACATGCACGTACAATGGCAGACATGGAGGTGCTCTGAATGTCTCGCAGTCTGGCCCTTTCCTGTTCCCAGGCCTTTGACTACCTGAGTTAAAGTAACACACACACGCATACACACTGAGGCTGCTATCAGAGCCCTGATAAGCACGTTTTTATCCGTGGATTCCTGAAGGGTTAGCAGACACAGCTTATCAGGCTGCTGACGCAATGCCATCCTGCTGTAAAGACACTCTTTCTAGTTTGACCAACAGGGACTGACTGGTTTGGTTGCGTTTCCTGCTCTGGCCTGACGACATCAAGCAGCAGGAGACTGTCTTAGGCCGGGCGCCCGTCTCTGTTTGAAAGAAAAGATCGAGCAAAGTTTGCTGCAGCTTTTTCCTCCAGAGCCACAGATTTATAGCAAGCTCTCTCCTCCTTGTAAAACGTAGATATGACTTGTAAATAAGACACAAGAACATTAAAATGCATATTTCATAACCACAACATAAATTTCTCTTTTCTGCTACCCCACACATACACATACACACACACACACACTCACAAACCTATAAAGACGAGGGTCTGAGCTAAATGTTCCAAGTCATTACTGGTGTGAACAGGCCACTGTTGGAGATTTATCCCTGGTGGAGGGTAACAAACAGGATATGGTGCATTTTCTGCTGCGCTAACTCATAAACAAGTCCTAATCCATCATATGGTAACAATTAAGCAGAGACAGAGCTGGACTGAAAAAGGTGTGTGTGTGCATGTGTGGGGTGCGGGTTGGGGTATTGCATGGGTGTCTTCCTGTTTAGCAAAGCAGTTCCATCAAATTAAATAGAATAAAATATATTCCATATTTTTGTAATCATCCCAATGAGCAATTTTGCATAATTGGAGATGTCTCAGCTAAATTTAGCAGATGTCTAAATCTTAGATCACTGTGCAGGACTTCTGGAGGACATAACAATCGTAAAGCTTCATTTTAAGAACAAAAAGATATCTATGCATTTCTCATTGATTTATCTTAAAGGTACGAGTGTATTCACTACCCTTCGAGCTAGATAATGAAAATGACATGCATCCTGTTCTCGCTTTCTCCTGTGGAGAATCAGCGATGCCATGTCCTCTTTTTGTAGTTCATTTATGCCCTTTGCTTTTCTGTAACAGATCTCAGGCAGTATTGATTAGCTAACTCTCAGGCATTCCATAGCTTCCGCTGTCATTTGCAATTCAGTCAGTGTTTCTTGCCAATGCATAAAACACCACTTGTTTCATGTATCATAAATCAAAGCCTTTCTGAAGATCTATCAAAGTTCTCAGGGCAGATAAGATTTTTGGGCCAGCTGTATCATCAAGCTATACTTCTCAGTTCACAAGGTTCACATTAGTTGTGGTAAAATATTTAACGAGAATCCAGTGCCCCCTTTTTTCCAAATGTGTATGTCTGCATCTATGAAAAAGACGTGCTGAGCGAAAGCAAAGACAGAGTCTTCATGAAACCATAATCATATTGTATTGTCGTCGTAGCTGACCGTGGGTTACAATTCATCTGACATGCTGTTTACCATCTAAAGGACAGAAAACTGTTTCACAATCAACAGATTTCTGGCTCTCCAGACTTTCTCCATGCTGTCACTTTTGCATCCCGCTCATTTTCAGCTGCTGCGAGATGGCAGATGGTGCTACGAGCAAGTGACCAGCATCACAACAAATTTTGGTGGCGAGCCAAAATGAAGATGACATGATATATCGCTGCACTTCTTACCAGTTAGTGGCTCTGCACTGAATCCAAGACTTTTCTGTTAATAGCTGCTAAACAAGGAACTCAGATTTTATTTTTCTTGGTTAATGATGAAGCATGAAAGTAATAAATTAGTTATGTCACCTTTAAAGGAGTGACTTCATCAGCCAAAGGAAACACTGCCTTTGCGTGAAATATCTTTGCTTTTTTCAACCAGTCAGAGTAATGTCCAGAAACATAACATACAACTCATCTTATTGGCTTGTATATTCAGCTAATGCATCATTTTGCAAAGCTTTTCAAATTTCCTTAGAGCATGTTTGAATGGGAATCAAAATTCTGTCTTGAACAGAAATTGCCCAAAATAATAAACCTTTAAAATTTCATGGCCACACTAACAGAGACGTACAGCATAGTAATCCACATTTATGTTTTACCCCCACTTTCATGGATCCTCATTGTCCCCAAGTCACATGCAAAAACATACACAGTAAACCATTATAACCACACTGTGTTTTTGCCCCTTTGTGTGCATTACAAGCCTCTCTCTGAACTGCTCGTATGATCATACTCTTTTTCTGTGACACCCGCAGGGCATCACTAATTTGGAGCGATTTGTTTAGAGCAGTGAGTCGTGTGTCCTTGGAATAGAAGCCCTCCTCAGTCACTGCTGGAGTGTGCCACTGCACCCAAAACACTATAGTGCCACGAGCCCACGTAAAAGAGTTTCCCCCTCAGAGCAGGAGAGGGTCAGAGCTGCACCTTCAAATAACATTTCTGGCGTTTACCAAAGCATGGAGAGGTAGGAGGAAGAAGTGAGAGAGAGCAGTCATCTCACTGCTGCACAGCCCCCAGAGCGTGGAGCTGGTGGTGTGGGGTTACTTGTGTGTGTGTGTGTGTGTGTATACAT
>JAOXYL010000059.1:13857075-13871087 GCA_028564955.1 Terapon puta
TATATATGTATGTACACACACACACACACACATATATATATATATACACATATATATACATACACACATATACATATATATACAGATAATCACAGTCGTATACACATACAGGGGCTGCAGCATAGCCTGCGTTCCCCTTCCCCTTTAACAGGCACAAGCACAGCCAGTCTGTTGTCTCTGGCAGCCAAACAACTGGTCAATGACGTCTCTCTGGCCCAGAGTGTCAGAACATGACAAATAGTTTTATGTGCCATTATCCAAAAAGGTTATGACAACAGGAACACAGTCTATAATGTCTAAAAAGCAGAAGTTCATTTGAGAACACACAACAGGATGAGGCTATAAACCGTACCTGTGTGTAAAACTTGGAGATAAACAAAAAGGCGGTGACATGCCCGGGGTGTGTGCGTTTGAGCCCTCGTGTGGGTGTATGTGTGAGAGACGTTTGGAAATTCTGGGCTCATTAGCTGCAGTTAGATGAGTGCTTGAACTGACGCATTTTTTGCCTTTTTTCCACTTTTTACATTCCTTAGTCATTCTAATGTAAAGCCTGTCTTACATTAATGAAAGAAGGGAAAGGAGGGGAAGAGGAATAAAACCGGTCTCTTGATTAGAATTGGCCCACGACCCTGAAACATTCCTCTTGGTGTCCCTCTGTGTGGTGCGGCGGGTATTTTTAGTTTCCTAAAATGTCTAACACTCTCTCTCTCGCTTTCTCTGTGCACGGCCAAATCTTCAGAGCCCAGAGCTCTAAGTTAACCATGACAAAGCTAATTAGTCAACCATAACAAAATTAAAAAACTGTTATCGTTATGAGTCACCCCGTAATTTGGAAACTTGCAGTGTTTACAAAATTCTGGCTGTTTTATAGTACTGTTCATGCTCACTTTTTTATGTACTTTCGCTGTGTTACAATAAACGAGAGCCATGTGTCTAGAAAATATTTGGTGTTCTGTTTTTTGGGGGAGGAGGGAGGACTTTATTTCTGGGTTAATAAGGTGAAAATGTCTACTTTTTGGGTCATTACCAAACAAATTTTGGTACTCCACAAATTAAAGTCACACACTGTGTCATGCAGCGCTGATGCACAAAAGGAAAACACACTGCTTTCTCATCCTATTGCTGTATTATATTCTCATTACTAAAAAGCAGTGATTCGCCACCCTCTCATTTTGGAAGTTTTAAATTTTAAATCTGTTTCCCTTCAGCACATCTGCTCTGGACCACACCCAACCGTGATGTCACGGTGTACTGGTACACCTTTAAGTACACATCGACAACACAGCAGCAAGAAGTCAAACTACTGCAGGTCAGGTATTTTTTTTCACAGACTACAGATCTTTTTTCCAGTAAGGTGACATATTACACAGTGAAACTTAATGCGTTGGAGGGTTTAGTTATGAGAGGGATTTATATCCAGTCCTTTAGGTGTGATTGGATTTTCTCAAAAGTAGGTGGGACTTAGTGACTACAGCATGATACAGAGCTGTAAAGGACTGTTTGCCATCACCCACAGCTTCTCCTTCACTCACATTGTTAAATCATGAGGAGGGGGGTTGTTTGGAAATCTACAACAAGTTTTTCTTAGCAATGTTGAAAAAGTTCTCACTGGCTAATGCTCAAGGGGGATTATATATGATGACCCGGGTTAGCCACTCGCCCCAAATCACATTTGACTGGATACATTTGTGAAGCGGCTTGTGAGTTCAAAAGGAAAAATATTTTTACATTTCACATAAAGAGAAAAAAATGGATGTTAATTAAATAATCATACTCATACTTTTACACATATTTGGCATCACAGTTAACACAGGAACATTTTTCACTTCACAAAAAAGGTTCTCTCACACTGGTCAAAATCAAACCTCTTAGAAAGATATAAGCATACATCTCTGTTTCTGTGTGCCTTTTAAGGAGAACTATCTTTAGGATTGTAAAAGTACAACATATCCTGTTATGTATGTCCACCATAAACATGACACCAGCTTACAGGAACATTTTGACAGTTAGACGTAAAGTGGAACGTTTCTATACATGACAGTCTAAATACATACTGTCACGATGTATTGGCTGTGTGAGCATCCAAAAACAGATAACCTGCCAAAAGTAAAACACACACACACACACACACACACCGTCATGTCCAGTCCTCTTCAAGCACTTTACAATGATAGATGACCCTATTACAACACTTCCTCAGTACAACTGAAGGAGTGTGTCTGGACAGCGTCTGTGAGGGCAAAGGTCAAAGAATGTTATTGTCATGGCTAACTTTGCCAAAATGTGATTTACAGTGTGTTAACGCTGATGTACAAAAACGGCAGACAGCTGAGCCCCGCTGGATCTGGCCCAGACTGAATCCGGTCCTTTGATGCACCTGTGGGTCACCATCGAGGATCGTATCACATTTATTTTGGAGAAAATTTTTGAGTCTGAAAATCTGGAAAGTTGTAAAGTTGTTTGTCTCTTTGAAAAATTGACAGCCAGCATGAAGATAAACTAAAAAAAACAGCTAAAATGTATCCTTTTGGCCTCTTGTGCGTTATATTTTCCTCTGTGAACCCCTCTGACATCCAGACCAGGTTTCTGTGGAACTTGAATAAGAATGAGCAATTCGCACTGACAAATGTCCATTGTGATAGGATGACTAAAACATGAGATTTATGCCCTGATTGCACCCGTCTGATTATACTGACCCATGTTGTATAACACCGCTGTAATAAAACACGACTCCTATGTTACATCATAACTCAAACGATCGATGGGGGAAAGGAGAGTCCTGATGCATTTATACACAAAACAAACCGCACCTGATCTATCAGGCAGATGTTTTGACTCCTGTTTTTTACTTCTTCTGCAGCATTTTTCACGTCAAGTCTTTATAACTTATACCAGTATCATGAATCAATAATTTGCCTTCAGGGGCTTCACAGTCTGTCATTCTTTTAACTCTCAATTTGGATAAGTAAAAACTCTGTGAAAAAAAAAAGCGCCTCAGGAGGAGCATCAGGTGAGGAATCCCTCTCCCAAAACGGACGGCCGTGCAACAGACCATTTCACCAACTAAGTGAAATTACAGTTTGCGCAATCAGGATGACAACATCATAGCCAGACAGATGGATGTAAACCCACGTGAAGATTTTAAATCCGGGGGGGGGGGGCATCAAGCGACGTCAGGTGTCGGCAAACCGGCCTGAGTCACACGACCTCCTCTTCACCGTGGAGACCCGGAGAGAGGACGGGACACACAAACACAGAGGTAAAGCTCAAACGCACCGTTCACGCAGGCGGGAGAAAAGAACAAACACAGAGGGAGAGAGAGAGACAGACAAGGACAACATGAACACAACAGAGACAGAAATAAGGGAGAGACGAGGCTGAATCACCAGAAACCAACATCTGGAACCAAACACCAGGAAGAACGAGAAGGGAAGAGGGGGCTTGTGGGACAATAAACCATCAGAGGGTTAAAAGATGCTGTGTGTTCTAGTTGGCAGGACAAATGTGGGCTGTAAACACTCACTAAGAGAGACTGACCCACTGGAAGGATACAGGCAACGGGTGCAAGGCTCGGAAAAATCAAAGAGTCGGCATCTCACCGGAGTACGTATGGAGCTGCTGACAGGAAGCTGAAATCGGTGTAATACAGGCAGATTTTGTACTCTTGCTTGCTCTGACCCATCTGAAGGCCTGAGAAAGAAACGTGACCGTGACACTCGTTCTTTCGCAAACCAGTTTATACGATCTACGTGAATTAATAACGCAACAGAACGAGATGACCGACTTGAAATAGCTTTATGTGATTGCGGCGCATCCTTTTAAATCCTCTCATGAAATGTAGGGCAAACAGGTGAAGGCTTCTAAGTTGCGCTCGGGCCGGTCTGCCACATGGGAGGCAGAGGATGATGTGATTTAGGATTTTTAATCCAGGAAAATAAAAAAAAGAGGGGAAAAAACCCTGGGTAGCAAGATGATTATCACTGGAGTTAAATTTGTTGCTTTACTGTTTGAAGGATTGTGCCTTTTTTTTTTTTCATTTTTAGAGTGCATCCATGAAAATGAGCTCTAAGCTGAAGTAAAAGTGGGATGAGTAGCTTCCTCGGGCAAACAATAAATCCACCGCACAGGTCTCTATAGAGGGAAGCGTCTTTGACATGCATGTTCTGGGCGACCTTCGACTGATGAATGAGGTGGCTTAAAGTTGTGTGGTACCACTGTGATGCCCCTTTATGGTCTCCTGTCATATTTACACAGCGGAGCAGCTCTGAAATATATTGCAGGATTACTGCAGTTAATTCACGTAATGGGCCGCTCCGTCTTCCAGAACAAGCCAGGAAATCTTCATGTAAACATGGCATCCATCCACCGCGGACTGAGTCATATCCAGACTGCGGCCTGCGAGTGGGGGAACAGAGACGGAGCAGGAATCACCGGAGCGGCACAAAAAAACACACAAAACAGGGATAGCGTGGAGTGGGAGGGGAGAGGAGGGGAGAGAGGGAGAGAGAGAGAGACCATTTGGAGGAGTGGAGGCAGTGGCCTAGATGTGTGAAGCGCCAGGGGTTGCCTTTTTGGTTCACTGGTTGACTACCAGGGGGGGCAACCCAATAGTGGACCAAATGTGAGGTGGTGGTGGAGGTGGAGGGGGGAGTTCAGAACCACAAAACTAAAAGAAAAGTTGTGAAGCCCTATCATTTGGCAGCTTTTTACAACACACGCACTCACTGAACTTGTGGGGGGTTGTGTGCGTGTGTGTATGGGGGTGGAGGGGGGCAAGCATCACTGACCAGTAACTCGGTGCGCACATGTGTTATCATGGGAATCACAGGTGGAGCATGTAGACCGACACACTCACACAGAGCCCAGATCGATCATCAGTATTATTAGTTTTTTTTTTTTTCCTTTCCCCGGACGGTCAGCGCAGTTTTCCGCCTGACTGACAGCGATGGCCTTGGAGGCGGACAGCGACAGAGGTTCATCAAGCAGCGCTCATGAAAAATATCCCCGGGCTGCGTTAGAGCGCAGCGGCTACGTGAAGACATGTGTCACCCCGCTGCGCCAGGACGCAGGAGGCCAGTCGTGGCTGAGACTCGCCGTGACATGGACTTGCCGAGGAGTGTCGTCTGCGGTCTGCGTCGCCTCCGTCTCCGTTATTCTCGCTCTGCTGCTCAGATTGGTCGACTGGGATGCAGGCAGCAGCAGCGGCAGCAGCAGCAGAGGAAATAGCAGCGGCTCCGGCTCCGGTCTTCATTTCGCGGCGGGCTGCGCGGCGGAGCTGCTTTTCACCGCGTGTTCCTGCGCCTCTCCGGTTTTCACACTCGTATGTGCCTTCTTCTGGGTCGGGCTCTATCTGATCCGCCGCGGGGTGCTCGTCCGTACCGCCGTGTTCCTCGTAGCGCTGTGCCACTTGGGCGAAGCCGCGGCGCAGACCCTCCTGCGCGGCGCCGAGGAGCAGCTGCTCTCGCCCCCCGCGACCCTGGTCGTCCTCGGCTGCCTGGGCTGCGGGGCTCTGCTGGTCGTCCGGCTGCGTCAGGGAGTGTCCGTCCTCGTCTTCGTTAGCGTCATCAGGGCCGTCTCCCTCGTCTCTCTGAGCCGAGTCCGGGCCAGCTGGAGACCCTACCTGGCCTACCTGCTGGGGCTGCTGGGGGTTTTGCTTGCGAGGTATGCTGACCGGCTCCTGCCGGCCTCAGGGACCAGCGGGACGGGGTGCTGTGGCTCTGTGACCGGGGCGAAGGAGGAGGACATCCCTGTCTTCAAAAGGAGACGGAGGTCCAGCTCCATAGCGGCCTCGGAGATGATGGCTCACAGTCAGAGCAACAGCAAGTCCCACCGCAGGACTTCGCTGCCCTGCATACCGCGGGACCAGGTAAGACCCGAGTCCAACTTTGGACGTCCGAACCACATCACACTGACTTATCCCTTATTGCTTTTGGCATTTGAACTATTTACACCCTCAAAGCTCTGTGCCCTGCTCTCTTTGGCTGATGGCATTTATGACAGCTTTACGCGTGTGTCCTTCGTGACAATGGACCGGCCGGGACAACACGGGCTGGAATAAAAGGCTTTATTATTGTGATACAGATGATTTGTTTGCTCCGCGGACCCTCGTCTTGTCTCTGGGATCCATTAGCGCAGAGTGATTTACGTCTGCCACGTTTTGAATTGCAACATCCTCTACACGGCGCAAACCCCGCTGTTTACCCCCCTCCCGGACTCTGCTGTTAATTTGGTCATCATCGCGCTCTGTTTGTGCTGCTGATAAGCAAATGGATGGTGCACTTAGCATGCCAAGTTAGGGTGCCTCTGTGTGTGTGTGTGTGTTCGTGTGTGTGCGCATGCATAGGTGTGAGGTCACATCTAAATATTTTGAAAGCCTCTGTTTATCCTGGGTGCTGACCAGCCGTGTGGTGCACGTGTTCCCAAACTTTACACATGATGGAGCCAAATTTGATACACAACCGTGTCCTCACAAGAACCTCCTTATGATTATTGCAGCAGTGCCAGTGGGAATAACAGCAGAGAGGATTGTGGGTAGTTATGGTTGCATCGCATATCACTCTGCCTTTATTCTGATGTGTTCATTTTTTTTTTATTTTTGAAGAGTAGAGGATGGGGCAGATGAGGCTGTGCACGGGTGATCCAGGGAGGTGTTTAACCGCGACTGAGCCACGATGATTGGCCGGATGTGAGCAGAAATGTGTGCTGCCCTGAATACTGGTTCAATGAGCTAACTTGGAGCTTGGAGCATATCCCTGTTTGTTATCTAGCTTGAGCTGCACGCGTCCCAAAATAGAGCTGATTTCAGCCTCTGAACATGCTTTCTAAAATTGTGTTGCCCCCCCCAAACCACCACCATTGATAAATGTTGATATGCAAATGTGACACTGTTCAACATCATTTTCTATGAGCCAGCGTGCCAACATCTGGATCATGTTGTGATGCTTATGTTATTGGGTAATGCCTCACCCTCTGACTGTGACTTATTGTAGCATCACATATTAATTGGAAGAGCAGATGTTTTTAGTTCAGTTTGTATATTGCCTTTTTCCCTATACAGAAAATGTGACTTTGATATGATTTACAAATAATATCCCACATCTCACTGTTGAATCTACCATCTTTAGCTTAACCTCAGTACTGAAAATCTGGACTGCCTCATTTGCCATTACAGGTATTAACTGAGCTCGATGACAGGCCGTTCACATGCCCCACGGGACCACACTTCCATCCACATCAAATCTTTATTCTGTGCATCGTATAACAACCATGCCAAACCCGAGGAAGGAGAAAAAAATGGATATATGAAAAACGAGGAGGGAAATCATGCATCATTTTTTGGTGTGTTCAAAGCACCTGCATGTCATTTTTGGACATTTAGAAAATAAATAAAGATAATTAAAAAAATTGGCCCCTCATTGACAAGCCGAGATGAACACGAAGAGGTTTGGGGGGGGGATAAACGAGGCATTGTTGTTGCCCTGCGGGAGACAGGGATGGGGATCTACACGTGGGCATGTACGGGGGAGGATTCGCAGTGATCATCCTGAGTGGGTGAGCTTGTGTCACACTCACCCATGTATGGCTTAGCTGAAGAAGCGGCGTAATCCTAACTGATTATGCTGGTCTTTTTCCTCAATTGGCAACTTTGCCCTGATCTCATTTGTAGATTTTGAGCCCAGAGAGGAACAGGAAAATGTGGCTGAGAAAGGAAAGCCTAATAGCGGTCATTAAATGGCTCATCACTTCTTTGCTTTTGATTTGTGGCATAATCTCCGTTGACGGGGGAAATGCCCAGGGATATAAACACCTCACAGTGGGATGATGGGTTACGCTGTTTACTAAATGTTGAAGCCGCCAATACCATGTGTGTGTCAACATTCAGGCCTTTGTGCTTTGTAGCTGTGCTAAATCTGCTTTGTCATTTTCCTGGATATTTAAAAAGAAGAAAATCACATCATCAGTAAAGATGTAGTCCACTTAGATTTTTTAATTAATTGTCTCTTTAATAATCAAAGTATACACTGCTGAGTGTTATTTTAAATAAAGACGGTAAATGCTGACCCCAAATTTTCTTTGCAAGACGACTCTTTAATTAGTCACTCTGATGCTTTTTAGTCTTTTATGAAGAAGTGTAAAAGTTGGTGTTTCTGTTTTAAGAGCACCCTAGATTGTACCTTCCTCTTTGTAAACTTTGCTAATGATGGCATGTCACCAGTGGCCCAATCATGGCAGAACAGACGCACCTTTTAGAAAGCTCCAAACTTGAATTAAACATATTGTTCCATCGCCCAAATTTCAGTCTTTCAGTTTGAAACTGGAGCTGATCCCACATCAGCTGTCCAGCTCTTGATGCCTGATGGTTCATTGTTAATTGGTATCCAGGGAACGCTGACTTAGTGGACTGTCTGTACTATTAGAACGGCTCCATTACCTGTTCTACTCTGTCATGTCTGGAACAGAAGTGATGACAAATTGAAGTTTGAGACCTAAAAAACCATCGCCTCGCAATTGACCAGATGCTGAGGACAGCGTGTCCTCCCGTAGCGTGTCCTCACTGTGTAGCACCAGTGAGAGGAACATAGAGATTAATGTCGGGCACAGAGAGAAACACAAACAAATGGATTTCAATGTGAATGAAGAAGTTACCCGAACGGTACCATTTTCTATATTATTCACTCATTGTATATAATTTTTTGGAAGTATAGGTGTAAATAAAAAAAAAGATAATACTATTTTACTGTGTATGTAATACAATTAAACAAATTAAATTTTTTGGTCTTAACTTTCCCATAGCTTTGACTTTCTTTAATGGTCATTTTCAAACTTTGCCAATCTGTGGTTTGGTTATTGATATATAATACTGTGTCAGAACTCATGTGCTGAAACATTTTACAAATTAAACATTATTGAAACAAGAGTATTTTTAATATATATATATTGACTTTAAAAGTCTCCAAAATCAAGTAGACATCCGTTTTTGCTAAAAATGTCATAATGCAATGCTCGGCCTATACAAGGTGTGTAAATTATGGTTATGGATCACTACACCTGTCAGTGCAGCAATGATGCTCTGAAGTGATGAACTGTAGCTGCTGAGTGCTTATTGTGAGGGGAACGGCCCCAGTCTGCATATCAAACCAACACACACAACCCCAAGGGTGAAGTGAAGTAATAAGCACTACGGTTATTGAATATTTGATTCACAAGAGTACATTTTCACTCTCGATGCCTCCTGCTATGACTGTATGTCGTCAAACTTGAAGGATCGTACCTTTGCTTGAACACACATCATTTGCATAGTGTAACCAGTTGTTGACTGTTTGAGAGCCTTGTCTTTGTCGCTTCACTTGAGCTATTGCAGAGCAGACATTTAAAGACAAATGAGTTTATCTTACGCTCTCCTTCCTTCTCTCTTAAAGTCTCTCCCTGACACAAACACACACAGTTTGTAGGTACAGTTTATCCATACTGTAGATAATGAAGCTCTCCAGAGTGCAGTTGTACCTGAGAGAAGCGGGGGTTTTCATCAAGCGTTGGTTGTGCAGTATTTATGAAGCAGGCTGGTGCAGCCTGCCAAGCCAGAGGCAAGACAGGCACTCTGCTGAACTGGAAGCTGGAAAATAGCATCGGCTCGGCTCCGTGGCTTTATTTCTGTGTTTTTTTTTCCCTTTTGAAGGTGAATAGGATTTATTGTTTTGCTTTTTCACTGCCACAAAGAGCCTCTATTAATGTAATGAGATGTTTCTACACTATCAGTTTGATACAAGGTTGGATTTTGTCATGAATTTCACTCCATTATGATTTTTCTGGACTAGCTCCACACAGAGGCCTTGTGTGTTGACAGAAGTTGTTTGTGTTTTAGCCAGGGTCTCGGTGGGATGGGGATTTCGGCGGGGGAAAGGCCTCTGCTAGTTGTTTTTGGGTCACATGCAATTGAAAAGCGCTTGCTCTGTACAAGATAACAACAGCCGTAAATAGAATGTCTAAAAAAAGCAACAATATCTCAAAGTGTTTTGTTTTTTAATGTTTCATCATGCAGTTTTCCTCCCCCTCTTCACAAACCTAATAGTTTATTATGATTCTGTTCATCGCTCATTTCATTGAATGCAATAAAAACATGACAAAGTTATGTGTAACTGCACGACACTGCAGGTGCGACACGGCGGCAAGGTGAAACAGATTTGTTTTTGTTGTAATTTCATGAAAAAATGGTGGTCAGACCTTAAATGAGGCTGTACTGCATCGCATAACATATTCATCATCTCATCATCGTGGACAGTATCTGCGTCAGAGAGGAGGGAGGGAGACACATTTTAAGGGAAAGACATGCTTAGAGATCTATTTGAGGGAAGGCCCACATTCTCTCATTGACGCAAATACATTTCCTCAGAGACACACAACCTGTTCCCATTGCCATGGCTATATGACTTTGCATGGCATTGTGGCGTGTTATACCTTTATTGAGTTAAGAATATTGCTCATATTCTAATGAATGCAAGACAGACAGTGATGTTTTAATAACAATTTTCATCTGAGAAAACGTTCATACGGGATGATCCTGCAAAAGCTGGGACTGTCAGACACCAATCCTAAACAGACCTTAAAGGTTGTATCGTGTCTGTAGAATTTATAGAGAACTTACAGTATATGATGTATCAGTAACAGCAAAATCTAATGTGAGCTGCACTGTTGCTCCTGTTGTGAGTCCAAATAATTGGCCCACATTATTAGTTTATCTAAACAAAATATCAGAACTATGCCAGGCACCATTTCATCTTCTGGACTTGACCATCTTTAAGTTGTTCAGTGTGAGTTTGTTCCTAGCTGGTGTTGTGAGAACAGCAGGAGTGAATGCAGATCTAAAGCTGTGGACTTTTTTTTTTCTGAAACTGAAATTAAGTGTGAATGCAAACACATGCCATTTGAACAATACAAGACATTTCTCTGCTGCATGTTGCACCCATCACACAACTCAGATGTGAAAGGGACACGGGCGTCTTGCTCTGTTTGTGACACGTGTGATTCACGTGTTACAAACAGAGCAAGACGCAGGGAAGGAGATGTTTTAACATATAAATCAATTAAAATTGTACTCACACATTCTGTGTGCAGTTCAACTAGACAACTAATTTTTATATTTTGTATTGGGTACACACCGCTTGGAACTTCTGACAGTGTCTCACTACATGAAAGAGAAAGAAAGGATGATACACTCCACCAAAATGTAATAATAAAAAATAATATAATCAAAGAGTTACAGATAAACCTCCTAGAATTCATTTCTCAATACAGGAGACAGATGAATGCAAATTCAATCAGGGGAGAGCCTTCAGTGCATAATTGGATGAAATATTAAATGACCTTCTCTTCAGGACTCTTGATTGTTCATCGCCAGAGGAGGGGGATTGAAAAAAAGCGATAAATAAAGTGACAGGTACACAGATTAGAGCGGAGTGGAGTGGGATGCGCAGAAATTAGGCAAAAAATGGTCAGGAGAGTGGGAGTTTATCAAGCAGTCAGGACTGAGCTGTCAGAGGTGCAGCTGTAACCTTCTTGAATGGATCATTTCATTCAGAAGAAACACTGCAGGAAACAGGAAATGGACAAGAACGATAGATAGTGGAACAGTGAGTAAGTGATTGAAAGAAAAGAACACACTGGCATTAGCACAGGCTGCATCCAGCCCCAAGCTGCCGTCAAATATCCAAATCGGTGTGAGTGAGTGCGTGAGAGAGAGAGACACAGAGAGAGACAGAGAGAGAGAGAGAGAGAGAGAGAGAGAGAGAGAGAGAGAGAGAGAGGTGGGATGTGTGTGTGTGTGTGTCTGTTGAGGGAGGGGGACTAGCTTGAGGGGACCTAATGCAGGAGCTACTGCGTGAGAGAGGAGAGAGAGGAGGGGAGTGTTGAAAGATTTGCTGGGGAGGGTGAGGAAAAGGGAAGGGGTGGGGGGTGGCTGAGAGGAGGTTTGCTGCCAAGCACTGCAGAAGTGTTGATGGTAAAAGGACAACTATCTGGTCCCCGTGTTCAATCTCTCTGTTGCTGCTCTAAACACACCATCACTCTGAGCTCTCACATGGACCTACAGACACACTGTCGGGGCAAGTTTGTGTCGATCGCATATGGTTTGTGGGACAGAAATTGCATGAGTGTGTGTGTGTGTGTGTGTTTGTCGCCACGTAATGTGAATATGGCTCTATGCCATATGCTCACAGCGAGAGGAGAGGGGTGGGGAAAGAGAGCAAGAGCAAGAAAAAAAAACTTCCACAGCTTGCTTCTAAAAGGCAGCAGCAAATAATTTTAACCTGGCCTGGCCGCTACTGTATACATGTGCTCACACATTCACAGACACACACACACACACACACACACACACACACACACATACACCCACACACACAGACACACACACACACACATACAGTGGCTTCCCTGCTGGCTGTCCAAATGAGGTTTGGTGACCTTGGACAAGGATTGCCTTGTTGCTTGATTCAATGGTGTGTTTTAGTTCCAAAATATGCTTGGTGAGAGGTGAGGGGGGGTCGGAGGGTGGTTGGTCTGGTCATGGGGAAGCATCGACAGGCAGAGACTAGATGTGTCCATACGTCTGTCTGTACATCTGCTTTCGGGGCGCAACAGTTAACACTCTTATCCATGAAACGGATAGTTGGCAGGTGGGAGTTTGAAACAGTTCTGCTCTGACTGTTTTGTGTTTGACTTTCATGACATTTGACAGTCTGAGCTTTTTGGGGAAATCACTTTGTCAAGTTTGAGTCAATAAAAGGATAAGGGCTCAGATTTTTTAAATTAGCTGGAGTGGCTTGCATTTACTTCACTATTATTTTCCACAGCTAGGCATACTTAGTCAGCACCTACTGGCCCACCTGGGACCGTCCCAGTGACACAACATTATTGCAGTGTCACTGACTGAGCAACTGCAAGTAATAATACTTAATTTATCTTTTTATAATTAACAGCAAATCCAAAGAAAATAAAGGAGAAAACCAACAAAGAAGCAGTGGAGGTCTATAGAAGATGCTATATGAGAATGTGGCTATACATACTTGTTAACAGGATAAATTCACTGTTTGTTGTTCATATTTTTCTGAAAATGATCCAAAGATGAAGGAGGGTAGAAGGATAGGGCATTACTTATTCAGTACCCTCACACAGTGACACCATTTCATGGGCGATTGTAAGAATCCTCATTTAAATGTAGAACCAATTAAAAATTCTGCCGTTGGCCTCCAATTATCCTTAATTTCTTGACCACAATTTCCTTAAAAAAAGTATGTACCCCTACATAGATGAGCAAGTAATTCAGTAAATATAAGATCTAAGGAGTTCAAATTGTGACTGTGTAAGTCAAAATACCTACAGTACAGTGTATGAATGGACTGGTGTACTACTGGCATTTTGTAATGTTATAATATGTCAGTGGTGTATTTAGTAAAGAGGTTACTATTCCAAATAAATGGGGAATTTCTATCTTCGTTTTTCAAATTCATTTTACGCGCACTGCACTTCAAACGCCCTCTACAGGCACATTAAAGTGTATCCTCTCTCCAGTACTAGACCCTTTTAGTTTGCATTTTTCACATCTAATGATGTGTGAATAACAAACATTGCATAAAGGCACGTGCGGACATAAATTCTGTCCACACCCACGCATGCACACACACATACAGAGCTTGGCCTTGGTGACGCTCCCAGATGTGCTGTGTCCTCGTAAAGTAGGACCTCTGTCCTGATTGAGTTGAAGTGTCATTGTGGGTTAGATCACTGACCCAGTGAAGCGATGTCTATTTCTCTCTCACACACACACACACACACACAAACACACACACAAAACACATGCTGTCAGCTGCCAGCCTCATGTGTATGTATGCTTGTCAGGAATGTTGCCATACAATCAGCTGCATGGTTTCCTCACGTGCTTCCATAATTCTTAAGAAAGTAAAGAAGTATTGCACACACACCACACACACTTGCATATATATGTATATATATATGTG
>JAOXYL010000059.1:13880207-13892389 GCA_028564955.1 Terapon puta
CGCATAAACACACACAGATGCACCATGCATACGCAGGCCGCTTTGCCAAATCCATTTGGCAAGCTAACCGTGTTGAGTGGGTAAACTGCGATTCGTGGGGTCACTATGAACCAGACTGCATAAAAAAAATCATGTGCTGTACCATCAATGAAGCTATCTGTTTTACTGAGCTATGAGGAATGCAATAAAACGAGGGTACTGAACAACAACACAATAACACAAGCAGACTGACTTCAGTGATGAGCCTTTGTCAAAAGAAGTGACGCCTCACTGTGCTATAGCAGGAAGCTGATAGGGTGAAAAAAGATGTTCTTATCTTATCACAGCAGAGAGGGAGAGAACATGAATATTATTATTAATAATAATATCTTTTAACATCTGAATAGATGTTTAAGCTTGGCTTTTGAGAAATAGTCATCTACATTTTTCATGAGGTCCAAACAACTAATCAAGAAAATGATTGACAGATTAATCGTTGACTGCAGCACTTCTTGTATCTTTCCATAAACACCAGTGCGTTCTTATAAGATGACACAGATAATGATAAGGAACTATTTATGTATATTATTCGCTAAATGTTGATATGAGTCTCTCTCTCTCCCCTTATATGTGTGTTTCTCCCTCCTGTTTCTCTCTCTGCCTCAGCTGGGATCTAGTAAGAACAGTTGCTGGCCAGTAGGGGTTTTGGTCTGGCTTGCTGGGTTCTTCGGGACTGGAGTGTCTGAGTCGTGACAAACAGAGAGAGCGTGTGTTAATGTGTGTGCATCGGCGCAAGTGTGCGCACTCGTGTGTGCGTGTGATTGTGCCTCTGTGTGTGTGCAAGTGTGTGGGTGTGTATGTGTAGAGATAGACTCGCGAACAGTCATGCAAGCAGATATCTTGTCCCTTTAGCCCTTACATGGCTTTGTCATTCTCCATCATAACATGTGCGGTCAGACACACACATGCACACACACGCTGCTGTTTCAGAGTGGCAGAGTGGATTTTATGTAAAATACTTAAAAAGCAGTATGAGAAAAGTACACAAATATCCATCACATTTTCATGTTGTAACTGTGGTGGATTAAAGTAGTAATATGAAAAACAAGGATGTTGTCTTTAAGCTTGGAGGGCTGCCGAAGAAATTAGTCTTCTTATTTTTAGCTTTCAGGCAGATGTTTTTTTTTCATAAGGAAGTGGGTCACAACATTAGAAAAGTTGCATGACTGTGGTTTTAATGGTACTTCTCTTCTCATAATAATGACACTGAGAAAGCACAGGCAGAACTAGACTTGGATTCAGGAAAATGATAATATGAGATAATAAAAGAGTTATTCTAAGTCATTTATAATGCACACAATACACAGCAATGTTTCATATATTATTTCTTACAGTTTTCTTTAATTGGGGAGTCTGAACAGTTGATTCTGTGGTTTATAATGGGGCCAAGTTTGTACTCTCTGGATTAATTTGTTTTGTTTTGGTGTGTTTTAAAATCCCAATAATGCCAGTCAGGTGAAACTCAAAGTGCTATTGTGAAATAGTTTTGGTGTCTGTCTTTGTTTTCCCAATGTATGGATGGATACTATCCAAACTCCTTTGGACATGAAAGAGGTTTATGATAAGTGAATATGAACTATTTCATTCAGATTCCCCATTAAATAGATTTAGTGAATTCTGAGAAAATGTTTGCACATTAATGTTTTCATGGTTGTTTTCTTAATGCATTGCGATGGTAATGGTGGCTCTCAGCTCTGTTTTTGTGAAAGGTATGTTTGCTGGTCCCTTCTAAGAGAAGCGCTCATGTAAACAAAAAGAGCTCCCCCTGCAGTGTGCAGTGTGTTCATGCATATGTGGGTCATATAACCCTCAGGTGTGTGTGTGTGAAGATGGACCATCCTTACGTGCACATGATGCTGACAATAAAAAAAAAATCGGAGTACAGACACCTGCTGAAATGAAGCTATACTTATATTTACATGGGTGAAATTAGTCGCAGACTGCTTAAGACTGAATGATGGAGTTGTCAAAGATTATGTGGCTCAAAAGTGCATTAGGCCTCTGTCATTTCCCAGCGTCTTATAGACTTGACATGAGAAGTGTATTTGAGCCGTAATGGAGGCCATCAAGGGGCAACATAGCACAGCGGAGGATTTAAGGGCCTGGGTAATAGATAGAAGCTGAAATGTGTGTGAAGATTGAAATGGAGAGACTCGTTTGGTTTCTTAAGTCTAATTCCTGCCATGATGCAGCACTGTAACTGCATCATAACTTTAATATGGCACCTCATTTACCATCTAATTCTTCAGCGAAGATTATCAACAAGAACACAAAAGAACGGCTCACACAGGATATTTAAGATATTCATATTTTACATGATCGAGGAGCTCGGTGTGATTCAGCATTACAGTGTTTTTATTCTTGCAAACAACCTCCCTCCCATCCTGAGGGACTCACATAAAACATGAATCCGCTGTATTAGGCAGATTATCTCATCTGCCATTCAAAATGCAAAGTCATCTCCAGTGGATGACAGTTGCACTGTCAGGTCAACTCATTTTATGCCATTTTATATATCAGCCTACCAACTATGACAGCTAGGGCAGTCCACAGACGCAACACAGCCACAGACACACACAGGCATGCACACTAGGACTGATGGGATAATAATGATTATTATCATGAATTAAGTATGATAATATTGTTTCATTTTTAAAATGGCCCATTTGTTTTCTTACATTTTGCAGTCAATTAACTGGAAGGTGCAGAAAAGCTAAAGTTGCATTTAAACATTAAAATAATTTTGCTCAATGTGTCCACTGAGCTTGTCTCAACCACATTCAATATAACTGAGGAGGGAACTCTTTATTTTATCTGAAATGAGCTGACGAATGAATTGAATTAATAACACATTTCTTTAAGTTGGGAGCTTTCTGATTATAGTAAGTCACTGTCTGTGCATGTGGTCAAGGATGACATTTTTATTCTGATATTTAAAGAAAATAGAGAGGAATGTGTCTTTTTGCTGTTCAGAAGACCAACAAAGTGGTGAAACTTATAGAGGAATCTCTGATCTGAGGGTTGGCAGTTATCCAGGTAATATTCCCGTATATTCACTGAATAAAGGTTTAATGTAGTCAAAGTATCAGTAGTGTAGCTGGAAATTCATCATATTGCAATGGTTATTTTTTAAGGATAGTTCATATATCAAAGTATTTTAAAAATGCATTGACCCACAAAATAAATTTGAGAAGGCATCATCATTATGCACGATGATAAATGTGAACAGAAATGAGAACAGGTGTTTTCAGTGTAAAATATAAAGACGGGTTATGGATGTTTAAATTTTTCCAGGGTCATTTTTAAAAAACCTACTGTATAAATACTTTTTAAGCTCAAATGCACCCACACTAACACACAGACACACACATGCCTGCAGACTTGTCTTGTCATGCTGATCTGCTCTGTGTTCAGTCTCACCTTAATCTCCTGCTCAGTCATTGAAAACTACAACACCCTAACTGGCTTTGTTATTTAGTTGCAGTCTCATATCGAGGGACAGAGCCTCAACAAGGTCACATGCCGGTGATTATTGTGTCAACATTTGTTCTCAGTTGTGCTGACAAGACCCTGTGAGGCAAGGATTAAAAATAATTGAATGCAGTGTTTTTTAAAGCAGCGCCGCAATGACAGATTTGTGTTTTTTTAATGCAAAAATAATCTCACTTTATGTGGCCGAATCCCGCAGCGGGGATGCACCGGAGAGCAGCATCCTGTCGAGATGCCATAGCTTCCAAATTAACCTCTGCTGTCAGGTGTGATTATGAGTGTGAAGCCATCCCTGTGAACACAAGATAATGAATCAAGTGCAAAATGCTCATTCAGTCTGAGCCGGCCTTCCCATTTTTTGGCTTTTCACTACTGTAGCTTCAAATGACCCCTAACACATTTGAAATATGACTATATACTATTTGTTCCTATCTTATCATATAACAGGTTCATATCTTTCCAGTGCAGAAACAGGTGTATAATGTTGTGTTAAATTAAGCTCAGCACAACTACTGGCAGCAGCAGGCAACGATCAGCCGAGGTTTGTTAAAGGTGCCTTCCAAAAACTTCAAAGCTCTTGTACGTGAGGAAAACTCGGAAACTCATCATCTGACTGTGAAATTGAATTACAGTTTTCTCTTACTGAACAAGAATGGAAAATCATTGTAGCGAAGGGACATACAGAGGGTGGTGGTGGTGGTGGAGGTGGAGGGGAGCCATATGTAGATCAGCCCTCCAGCATTAAGGGTGATGTGCTCTTTTCTTCTTCCTCATCAGCAGCGCCTGCTCCCCTTTCATTTTTAGAAGAAGGAGAGAGGGATGAAGGGAGGAGGAAGGAGGGGGGGCAGCAGAGTAGAAAAGAACTTGTGTGTCTAGATAGGACCGTGTCGTGTGCGTAGTGAGTAAGCGGATCTCTGACGGTAGCTTCTGTTTGTGTGCTTCTATCTCCAGATGATGTGCCAGCCAGAATGGGACTACAAGAGAGCCATGAGCAGATCCCAGGTCAGTGCAGGAAAAAGGGGAGGAAGGATGTGTATGTGGTTGGCATCATTTTCTTCTCAGAGTTGTATTGCAGACTCGTTACCATGGGACTTTTTAACTGGCAATATCTAGTCTGTGTGAAATATTAGTTGTAATAGCTATAAATTAGATTTCTGCTGTGGTTTTTTCAAGAATCCTACAATCAGTGTGGATTTTATTTCAGTCTTGAATATCATTTGAATTAACAAGAAATTCTTAGACATATTTCACTTTTTCAGCTTGAGGATCACCTTCTAATTTAGCCTGTTCCTGACATAATGGCAGCTATTTCTATCCAATTATATTTTATTATAAATGATGTCACCAGGGATAATATTTCTTCCCATTAATATGACACAGACAGGGATGATTTAAAGCTGCTTTAAGTAATTTGCCACGAGGAGAAAAAAAACATCCAAAGAAACTCACTAATGGTGCACATTTACATGTAAGTCACTTAATTTATTATGACTAATGTGTTAGCAAACAGCTGCTTACTTACACATGAAGAAAAAAAAACCTGAACATTACTGAAATCATCTTTACACTTTCCAGTTAAATTTAAATCCATCGCTTGCTTTTTTTTCATGGTTTGGTTTTGTGAGGTAATGAGGAAAATAAAAAGCTCTTTTTGGCTTGCATTATATTTGACTTTCTTCAAAGGTCACATTATTTAGTCACTAAGCTATTCTATGCTGGGCTGGTTGCAAACAGTAGTATTTTATGTTACTAATAGCTTGCCAGGGTTTAGAGAAAGCAGCCAAATTTTGTTTTTTTGTCTTTATCTGGTCCAGTTGACTAAAATAATGAGCTAAAGTCTGCCGAAACTTGCACTGAGTGACAGAATTGCTTTTCACTTGTATCAGTTCACATGCTGGAAGTCAAGTGATTCAGTGTTAACAAACATTTTACCTACTGCATCACCTTAAGTTTGGATTTCCACCTTGGAGTTGGAACTCACATTGATACAAGAAAATCTCTAAAAACAGTTGTTGTTTTGGACAAAACTTGACTTTTTTAATTTCCCAAATGTAACACGTATAAGGGTAAAATGGAACATGCAGTATGTTCATGATAATGTTATTTTCATAAATTGATACTCATGCTTGCTAATTTTTATGCTAATTTTCCTATTAATGTTTGCTATTGTTTCTGCATCAGGGGGGTATATGGCAGAGGAGATTGACTGGTTCAGTTTTTTATCAACTTTCAGTGGGTGGGCTTGTCATTTCATGGCTTTTATTACCTCATTTATTACCAGATGGTTTGCATTTGTGTCTTACTTTGAGCGAGATTGTAAATCAAGTTCACCCCATTTCTAAAATCAAAAACATTTTTTCAGCACTGATGCCACCTTTTCCATCCAGGTTGGAAGTGAGTGTGATATTTTACATGATATTTTATACTCACCGCTTACTTATTACATTATTAATGAATTTAATATTAAAATCATTCATAATTATCTCCATACTGGACATGCAGCTCTAGCCAAACCATCTTAATAGACTTTTAATGAATCAATATGTACCTCAGTTTCCCGATGTGGAAAGCCCTCTTCTGATAATACACGTTACTCGCTGCTTGGTTGTCATGCATCACCTACTATCACAGGAAACACTCGACAAGTAGTGGGCGTAGTATAGCCACGGCCAACTGAGCACCGAACAACTATTTTATGGTTCACAGACGAGTCACTTTGATCTTTGTCCCGATGTATCCTAGCAACCAGGTATTTTCAATACAACTGATTTCTGTGTATCGCAGGTCTTCTCATCCCCGAGCCACTGCTGAACATTTGCAATTGGCAGATGCAGAGACAGGGGCGGGTGAGAGGACAGAGGGAGGTTCATGAAGCAGCAGAGACGGGGAGAGCAGTGGAAAGGAGAGGGCGAGGAAGTGGTTGTGGGATGCATTATTGAAATGTCAGTTGCTTTAGATTGAGACTCACGACGACTGTGACGCTTGAACTTGGGTCAAAGGAGGGAGAGGGAGCACACAGCTGTTCTGTAGGTATCTAGGCTGCGAGATTGAGATTGAGTGGCAGTGTTCAAACTGAATACGAAGGATGCAGAGGAGGCACTCAGCAAGTATCATGGGACGCCATCAGGACAATGCATATCCACCTAAACAGGTTAAGTATTGGTATAACTGGAGTCTCTATCCTTCAGTGTTTGTGTGCGCCGTTGTATATGTGTGTGCATGTGCTCCCTCTGTGTGTGCGTGTACAAGTGTGCAGAGAAAGGAAAGCCATTTAATCAGTAATGATGAGATGGTTTAAATAGGACAACTTGAAGCAATGTCTAAATTAAGCTCCTTGATACAGCCTAGTTTTTAGGTCAATTACGCATGTGAGAGACTGGTGTTCGTAAGCAGGAGAGTGAAGCCACTTTTGAGAGACTGAGTGTCACTTTTTGTTCTTGGACGGGTCTCTGTTGAGCAGCATGTCCTACAAAGGTGGATGCGTTACTGATGCGTCATATGCTGCATGCGTGTTATCGCACACCAACACAATGGTTTGCATAGTTTCATTATCTTCAACTCAGACTTAAGAACATTTGCGTCAATACTTATTGATCTCGTGTTAGGGTCAGCTTTGCAACATGAGATGTGAACATGAGAGAGATTTATTGCTAAATGAAAACAAATGGTAGTCTTGGGTTTTTGTATCATCCTGACCAGTTCAGAAAAACAGGTTGGCCGGCCGAAACACACACTTTGCCAGGCATTGGTCAAATCAATAGGTACATTGTTTAAGGGTGATTAGCTGCGCAATTGTTAGGTGCTCCTGCGCTGCAAACCTGCAAGTGTTTGCAATTCTGCAGTCATCCTCCTGTATCCAGAACACGAACTTGGCCTCTGGTGTTGCTTTGTTGGCAACTACTGCTTCAGCATTAATTCTTAAACCTGACAGAGGTGTAAAGGCTACATATTTTACACTTCTCTGTATTATCGGTGTAGAAGCACAGAAACAATGGGCAGCTCCCCACCATGGTGCTGTATTTACAGTTGTTGTGGATTTAGCTGTGGAGGAGCTCAGCTGGCATGCCAGAGTGAGCCGCTCTCTTTTTTCACTTGACTGGCCATGGCCTGCCTGTGGACTCTTCCTCCGTGTCTATCACCCCCTTTCTCTCGCTCCATCCCTCTCTCACTCTTTTTCTCTTTATCTTTCTCTCTCTACTCTCACCATCTGCCTTTATGCCCGATCTGCCTACATATCCTCTAACTGTCTCTCTGGAGAGGGGCTGGGGGATGGGGATAGAGAGGGGAATAGTGGGAAAACGGCAGATAGGAGGAGGGGGGAAAAGAGGAGAAATAGGAAACTGGAGGAAAAAATCATTTTGAGCGGGAGAGAGAGAAAGAGGAATTGTCTATGTTGTTAATTTTTACAGCCAGAGTCAGTGAAAATTTGGTTTGATATCTGTGTCATCTCCATTTATGTGGAGCTTCAAACTTGGGTTTAGTGATAGCATCCAGCCCCATGATAATAGAACAGACTTTGCTCCAAGGCAATAGTCTCATAGTGTGCGTGGTTCAGGCACGATAACCTAAATGTCACATTTTAAGTGCTTCAGCTTTTGTACTCAGGTTACCTGTTTTTTGTGGGTGTATGGACTTCCCTATAGTGTTTCTTACATTGGGCTGCCTTATCAAAGATTCATTCAATAACAAACACGCATATAAATATATGCGTGTTTGTTTTGAATGAATGCTTGTGAATATATAATAAAAAAAAAAAACATTTGATTCAGAAAAACTCAATGAAGTACTCATGCCATAATTCCTTGGTTGACACTCTGTTGAGATATGGAGGTGATATGCTATTTTGTATATCCGGTTCCAAAGTGTGACCACCATTGTACGCATCTATCTGAAGGCCAAACCCTACTCTGAGTGGATTTTGGTTTACCTTTTAACACTGATGATGTTATGTGGCTTCACTAGCGATCCAAATCGGTTGTTCTATTCTTAGGAGCTTGATGTACACAGATCTTATTTTGCTTATCTGCGTACATCATCACAGACCTGTGTTTAATATTGTCTTCTGTTACAGTGCACTGCATTTGTTGAGGGATTATGAGCCATCCTTCTGCACACAGCATGTACGGTATAACCCTGAAAGCCTGATAGACTGATCCCGAAGGGGAATTCTGGTACATGCATGTGTATGTGTGTGTGTGCGTGTGTTCACTGTTGATTTACTCATTGACCATCGCTCCCCCTGCTGTCTCCTGTGGGCCTTTATGCTGGGAGGAATCGATAACCTTCTCCCTCGCCTTGCCTCTCCACTGTGTCTCTACCAGAAGAGCGCTCTGTAGCACTCCATCAGCTCACATGCTTATGCATGCTTCACCGAATGGACTTGCAAATGCACACAAATGCTGCAGGTTGTCTTTTAAAAAAAGCTCAAATATCAGAATTCTAACAGAAGAAAGTGCCATACAAACAGCTGCAATACACACACGCACACACACGCGCACACACACACTCAAGCTCCCTTTATCTCACTGTCTCCCTGACATTAGCTGAACAGAGTCCATTACTGCCAGGTAATGGGTGAATGTCACAATAGCAGGATGTCATAAAGCTCTGGAGTGGTCTAATGGGTTTTGTTCAGGTTGAGGTGACACATGCACACTCGCACACATACAGACACGCGCTCTTCCAGGAAACTGTCTTCCTATGTGCTTGATGCGTTTACTCATCACATCACAGCCCTGAGCTCTGACATGTTTGAAGAGCTAATACAATCTGTTTAAGGAAGCAAATCACGAGAATCATCTGTCACTCTGTTTGAATTCGGACGAGCTGCTCTGCAGTTGTTACCTTTTATATTTGCCCCTCGACTCACACCCACGCCTTTTTCTTCTTTGATATAACATTAAGTCCTAAAACAGACAAATATATGCATGCGAGCAGGAGAAACAGTGATATCTTGGGTTCACTGTGTACCTGAAATGAACAGAATGGCAAACATCGCCCAGGCTTAGGATGACGGGATTAAATTACAGCTAAAACTGAAAAAGTTAGGCACATCTTCAGGCAGAGAGGAGAGAAGCAGAGGTTCCTGCCCGTCGCCAAGCCCAGTTGGCTTGGAGGGGGGGGGGTCGCGGCAGATGGGAGGGCGAGGGCTTATGGATGGAGTGATCATGTGATTTGCTTCATGTGTTGGCACAGTGGGAGAGAAGATGATGCAGGAGGAGAGCGGGAGAGGAAGATGAGGAAACATCGTGGCCAGTTTGCTTGCCTTGATACAGATATAGCAGAATGTTTTTATTTTACATTTACAGCATTATACTTTTGGTTGACCTCCTCAAGCTGTCAAGTGTCAAGACAAAAACATTAGATTCAACACAGATCGTTATCCAATCACTGATGGCACAAATAATAAGTAAATAGAAATGCTTAATTAGAGTTCAGCAACACCTGCATAGTTTTATTCTTTAACACACCTTTCTTCTGCTATGTAGCTCTCTCATTTTTCATTGACAACCAAATGTATGAAAATGTATCCTTTCTATCAAAGTGCTTTAGACAAACATGTCAGTACCAGCACTGGTCCAAAAGATGCTAAAAATGCTCCTCATCAAGTTTTATTTCGCCTAAAACACAACAAATGAACGACCAACTACCGATCAACTAAGGGTGATTGAAACTAATAGTGAGACTAACAGTGTCAGCATCACTTGGGAGAGTTTGACAGTCTAACTTTATAATACAGTTCATCCAGGGTTCAGCCAAGAGCCATTGCTCAGCTGACTCTAACAAAGATCACCCACATCCAGCACTCTGCAGTACACAGTCCTCATCGCCTCTGTCGCCATTTACAGTCCACTGTATGCAACGTTACTCAGTTATTCCGGCAAGTTTCTTTGTGGCTTTACAGCATTTGTGTAGTTTGATTGTTAAGATATGTGGTCTTAGACTACAATAATGTTCAGCTCTATTTCCAGCTCTACTACATTACTGATAACCAACATGTAATAGTAATAATAAACATGTCATCAGATACTGTCTGTTAACTATTTCTGGTTGGTAATGTTTTTTTTTTATTTATTTTAAATCATAGCTTTAAGCTTTTAAGGACATTTAAGGACAAGGTTTCCATTGTTGTATTGTAAGACTTATTATTTACATCTGAAGTAAACATTATCAACTCCTTTTTCATGTATTAGTTGTGTCTATAGCTTTCTCCGCATTCATATGGATTGACTTTGCTCATTACAAATGCAACATTTTGCATGTGTACGCTTTTGTATACAGTACACGTACACATGTTTTTGTGGGTCTGTGTGTGTGTGTGTTTTGGAGAGTGAGGAAATTGATTATAAGCTAAAGAGAAGCTGATTAGCACATGTTGACATTAACGGTGGGACCCAGTACTGAAACCACACATGGTTGACCTTTGACATAGATGAGCCTTTGGGCTTATCAGTCGATACACTGAATCAATCGACAGGTAAATTCAGATAGGAGGAGGGGCCGGGGGAGTTAGGTGTGTTATTTATTATAAGAATATTATAGAATGTCTCTTAATGATTTTTACGGCTATGATAAGTCACTGTGATTACTCCTTGATAAGCTTTACATGTTGTTGATGCACCTGTCTCCAGTGCTCAGGTACAGAGGCTGCGTTTGGGTGAATTCTCTGAACTGTCATTGCATAAACAAAGACTGATTATTTCATTCTCTGTTCTCTCTACTTTCCCCTCTTCTTTTCTCCAGTCTTCGGGGACCAGTGTAATAGTGGACATCTCGGTGATGGGTGAGGCTCATGGTCTGATATCAGACCTGCTGGCAGACCCGTCGCTGCCCCCTAACACCTGCAGCTCTCTGAAGGCCGTCAGCAACCTCCTCAGCACCCAGATCAGCCTCCAGCCGCTCCACCGGCCCCGAATCCCCGCGGACACACACACCTGCTCGGACTCAGAGGACGGGCCCGAGAAAGCAGAGAGACTGGCCATTCCAAAGGTAAAACTGTCCCCTTCTTAAACAAGTGTTTTTGCCCTTTCTTGTCTCTTTAGTTAGGTCTTTGACTGCAATTTCAAATTCTAAAGACTACGGATGTAAACTGGAAATTAACTCAGCACTGACTGCTGACTGTGCTGCATGCAGTGGCCTTCTCGCCCCCTAAAAATTTGAGGGGTCGGAAAATGAAGAGGAGATAAGAAAAAGAAATATCACAATTTCAAAAGCTGGCCAGCTCCTGAAGTAGCCTCAAGCTGCTGGCCTCACTCAGACATGAGGAGTGTGCTACAGCAGTCTGGTGAGCTCACTGCTCACTAACTCTACACCCCCAGATTCTTTTCATTTTCATACTTGTAGTCTTCAGACCCAACTGACGCAATTTGTCAGACTTCACGCAGCTCCCTCTGGAGCCATAAAAGGCTTTATACAACTTCTTTTTCACACGGGCAGTAGCACTCCCCGAAACCTGTAAACAGACTTTGATGTGTTAAATCAGCGGCGTTCCCCTTTAAACCCAAGGAATGTTTCCCATTAGGAGGCAAATATCAGAATCAATGAGGAAAGTATTGGGTGTGTTCGTAGACGCAGAGCCAGCTGTATCAAAGTTTTGTTTTAGTTTTGTCGTCCCCCGCAGTACACGTCGATACACACACACACACACACACACA
>JAOXYL010000059.1:13901673-13966470 GCA_028564955.1 Terapon puta
AACCTCAGGGAGAGCCACAGAGGAGGGATCCCTCTCCCAGGACGGACAGACGTGCAGTGGATGTCACGTATACAGAAGTTATTATTTATTGAGAGCTAACAGTTAAAACTGTTTCATCACCACTGTATGGGTGTGATTTGATAAGATTCAACAGTGAGGAAATGACCCACAAACTGCCCACAGGGATAATTTGTCTTTTTGCCCACCTCTCTCCACAGAAAGGTCAGGGTCGGTGGTATACACTAACAACTGCTTTTAGTTTGTTGCTCAAGAACTAAGGTCTTAATATGTGTAACTGGATGATTAGAAACACTTACCTACTCTCTCATAAATTTGTAAAAGACTACTGTGGACAGATGCTTGGCAACAAATCCTCTTCTTAACAAAGAATGTCTCTTATTGGTCAGTTCGGTTAGTGCCAGACTCGACGATAAAGATCCAATCTGATTAGCCAGAGAGTAATGATTATTCACCTAGCAACGGCATGCTGTAAGTAGAATAGCTCTAATTTGAGACTTTTCAGCTGTAATTGAAGCTATTTGATGCACTGCAGCCAGCGGTATCCATAATATTCATTCTTTTCTAAATGAAAACACTTTCTACTTGCACACATTTCGTACAGTCTGTAATAAATGTTTGATATCATGAGGTTCCTTTCGACAATCAGCAAATTGACTATCAGCATTTATTTAGTTTGTCTTGTCCATTGTTGATGAGGGGAACGTGTGTAACAAGAGCATCAGGACACAGAGTAGCTAGGAAGCGCTAATCAGTGATGGCTGATTACTGAGGAAAACGTCGTCCCTCTGATTAGTTTCTGAAGCTTAGCATTCTGCTCCCCTGTTCAGTTCATGTGATAGCTTTGAGAATTATGTATGTCTTTTGAGCGGGAGCGCGGAGCAGAGGTTTGGGGGGGGTTGGGAGGGTGAAGTGAGAGAGCGCGGGCGAGAGACAGAGAGCGTGTGTATGTATATTTCTCTCCGGAGGGGAGACGGATGACCTAAATGAGTCATCTTTGACAGCGCTCATTCACAGTCAAACAGGGGAAGATCACAGGGATGGAAGCGATGCTCTCAGAGTCAGCGTACATGTGCACACACACACACACACACATACACACGCACGCAGGCACACCCACAAACACACACAGATACACACATATGCATTTACATTATGCTCTACAAGATGCCATTTACCTTAGCAATTTCTGATTATGGGGAACGATTGCTTCCCCCTCCCTGCTCACGTTCTTACTATACAAACACAACGAACACAAACACACACCTCTCAGATGAACCACTCGTGCAGTGCACTGACGCCATTCAGATTTCAAGTTGCCATAGCAATGGTAGCTTGTGCCCCTCTGTCCTCCTACTGAAGCGCTTTTAAAGCACTGACATAAAAAAAAAAAAAACAAACACAAAAGCACAATGCATGACTGTCACTATGCATGAAAGTACAACACAAGCTATTTCACTTCAGACACAATGCAACATAAGCCACAGTCACATAGAGCTGCCTTTATGGTCAAAGTAATGGAAGATGTCTCTCTTTTTCATTTATTTTCTCTGAACAATGTCTTTTCCTGGAACAGACACTGTGACAAGTTTGAAGGTTACTGGTAGATGTGTCCTGGTAGAAACAGTATGGCCTCACTTTGGTTGGTCTTTATCCAGCCCTGATGTATAGGAGACGGTTATCATACACATTCCCCTGTGGACAAGCACAGAGAGCTTCTATATTGTGGGGAGTCAGACTTGGCTGTTTTGTCCTGTCTCTATCAAAGATCATTTATATTTCTTTATGGTGACCTTGTGGGTAACACATACACAGATAATAGTCACCATTAATGCTGGAAATCTCTGCTGACACTCTCATTTATGTGATTTATTGATAAGCAGTACTTTGAATTGATGTCTTCTATTTGTAGTCTTGGTGACCTACTTTGAGGAGGTTGTACCCAGTGGTACAGCATGTGGTTCTCTTTGTGCTCGCCAGCTATAGAGAGGACGATGTATACATCTGAAGTAAAGAGTGTGTCTACATGTGCATGCCTGAGAGAAAATCTGCTAAATATTCATATGTTTGACATATAAATTAATTCATGTAATGTAGCACTTTTCTTTGAATTCTCTAAACAATAAATGCAAGGAAAACTACATACAAAAAACAAGAGATTACAACAGGAAATATAGAGGGTGATACTGATGTACAAAAAATAAGGAAAAACACAGCCAAAATATGATTATGAAATATTAAGAAATAATGTCTTCATACATTTAAAAAGAGTTACAGATGTTGTTTGCCTGAGCTCAACAGGAAAAAAGTTGTAAGGTTTGCAGGTTAAGGTTCTAATGAATGTTTTATGTAAACGTATATGTAGCCCAGCCCCATGTTTCAGTGCATTTATCAGGTCTGCATAGGGTATATCACTCGCTCCCATCAACCATCACTTGCTGTGCATGTGTGTAAGGAAAATCTTTGAACTTCAGAGAAGAAATTAATATATAATTATAATAAAACAAAAATGGCTTTATTTGCTAATGAACCGATCAGATTTTGGTTGTTAATACTGACTTTCAGCGACTAACAAGAAGTTCATTCAAATATCTTATGAGCTGATGCTGTAAATATATGGGCGTGTGGAGAAAATTGTTTTCTCCCTTGAAACCTGATCGTTTCTTAGAAAAGTCCCACTTCCCAGTATGTTTATCTGTTATGATTTCTCTGCATCAGAGGTTATTAGCTCTGTCTGTACACTTTTAGGGTGACGAAGAAGCAAGCCTGGGCCTTCCCATCAGCCCATTCATGGACCGATCCGCTCCGCAGCTTGCTAAACTACAGGAGTCGTTCATCACTCACATAGTGGGACCTTTGTGCTCTTCCTACGACTCTGCGGCTCTTATGCCGGGGCGCTGGGTCGACTCTCCTGAGGAGGAGACGGAACCAGAGGAGGCGAAAGAAGGACAAGATACAGAAGAGGAGGAGGAGGATATGGCAGATGAGGATGCATCAACAAATTCTGACACCTCCCGTATGTTTGCCTCTTAATAATTTATTTTGTGGAAAATATTTAACTTATTCTATCAAGCAGTGTATGCCACATCACTTTGTTACCTGTTGGGAGATCAGACGGTTTGGCACTATTGGTGAGGTATTGTAGGCTGAGATTCACAAAAGGAAGTCAACCACCAGGCTTAGGCTGAAAGTTTGGAGTTGATTATTAATTTGAGGCTTTATTGGTTTGGAGAAGAGGTTTTAAGCCCATTTGAAGCTGTATCTGCAGAGCTGTTTCATCTTTGCTTTTTTTACCATGTGCCCTGGCATTAATTTGTAATGGGGATGATATCCACCTTACCACTATTTATCCATTTTTAAAAGAGATATTTTTTCTATATTTATTGGAGGGCATTTTCACCACAGGAGCTACTTCCTCCAGCTGTGATGGAAAGGATGCCAAAAGTGACTTTGAAACTGGAAGTAGTTTTCAAAACATCAAACATACTTTCTGAGTGGCTCATTTGAATAAACAGTGCCAGTGACAGTGAAAGTTTAGATACAAAGATTGATGTGACCATTGCTTGATACTATTACCCATCTACATTGTAAGAATAATTGTGTTCTCTGGACTTTTATATATACGAACTAATGAGATTCTAGATTTGGATGTTTACAGTGGTCATTTAGATTAAAATTTGTTGCAAAAACAATTATTTATGTAAATTGTAGCATAGATTTTATCAAATAAGATGTGGTTCTCAAAATTGTGGCTAATGAAAATACTGAGTTGCTAGTAACTTTGGAACTTAGTGAGCAGTTTCACCGTCTCCTGGTTTTGGCTCCATATTAAAAGTACGGACATGAGTGTTATCCATCCTTTCATCTGACTCTCAGCAAAAATTTAAGTCATGCAGTGAGTTTCTCAGGGCCTTGTCTAACTTTCTACTTTGTGTCCAACAGAGCGGCAAGAAACCAAAGAGGTGAGCAGAAGGAAAGTATTTTGCCAGATCACACAGCATCTCCTGGAAAACCATGAAATGTGGAAAAGAGTCATCGCTGCAGAAGCTCAGGAGGAGGCCCAGAAAGAGGACCCCAACGGCATCGGCAGCCCCGCCGACCCAATCACAGCCATTCACGAGGAAGAGGAGGAGCAAGCAAGCAAAGAGGAGGAGTCGACCGACGGCCTCGATGAAAGGGAAGAGGTGCCGGCTATAGAGGAGGACGAAATCCTTCCGCAATCAGAGACTTCAGGGGAAAAAGAGGAGGAACCAGAGTGATATTATGAACTTTGACCCCTCCCCCTCTTAAACCAGGAAGCTGAACGTTGTCTAAAAATGTTTGTTTCTTTCCTAAGTAAACTCTTGATATGGTAGCCAGCACATCACTTTGACACAACACTGTAGACGATGTTTTGGGTAATATGTGCCTAACAAAAACTGGGTTTGGGGACAGGGATGATGCCCAGTTCATGTGACAAAGGGAGAGAGGTGAAACCAGAAACAAGATGAAGTGACTGAGGAGTAGAGAAAGAAGATAAAAAAGAGATTTAATGATTGGGACTGTATTTGCTTTCGTTGTAGTGTTTGTTTTTAGTCTGGATCTGGTACCCTGCCCTCACCCAGGCTGCCCATCCTGCACTGTGGGTCAACCACGCTGATTCACAGATTCACTCCACCAGTGAGTAATACACTGTCACGAGCACCCCCCCACACACACACACACACCCAGCTGGTTGAGGATGTGCAACAAGCCCCTTCTCCTTGAAGACAATGGGATGAAAGCCAGGGGAAAAAGCTGTGTCCACTCGAGGATTAGCTCTGTGGATTTCAGAGGGAGACAGAATAAAGCGCCAGTTGTAGCACATTGTGTATCCACAAATACACCGACACAAGCTTCACACACACATGTACACACACACACAAACACACACACACACACACACACACACACACACACACACAGTGCTACAGTAGAAACACATTCCACACTTGGGACGGATGGGAAGTTTAACAAAGAACCCTGTTGCTATAAAAGCTTTATTCTTGCTCAAGGAAAAACATACAAAACAAGGTTTTTGTTCATGTCAGACAATGTTTGTCTTCAGTCGCATGTTCTCTCCTTTTAGTCAAAGTCAGCCCAGCACACCGACACATTTCCAGGCCACGCAACTCAGGAAGGCAGAAATCCGTAGAAAAAAGCAAACAAAAAGGACTTGCAGAGTCCACTGTAACTATTTTAAGATTTTGCTTAGGTGCTGATTGAGAGGTTATTTATTTACTGATATCCCCAAAGACCTGTGGTTCACTAATGTGAATCTCACTGGTCCCTGTGCTATAATACAGCAGCTCACACTGTAAATCGCATTAAAACTGACTTACAAGACACATACTAGGTAATAAGGTAATGTGTTTTGTCACATCCACATTTTTATGTCACCTCCCAGCTTGTTAGCTTAATCTAGAATTTGGCAAGAATCCTTCTTCTTCACAATATCATTTATAGCTTGGTATGTAGGCCAAATGTTTCAGAAAGTAAAGTAATCCAATAAGTCATAGTAGCCCAAGCCAGAGTTGACACACAGTTCCAAATCACCCAAAAGGATACACTGTACGTCAATAGGACAGAAATAAAACTTCCTTGAGGGGCCTACTTCCATCCAGGGGGTGCTGTGTACCCACAAGAAACTGTCTGCAAGTCTCAATCAGATCATGCAATCTGTCATTATTTTATATATATATGAGATGGTAAAGGAATATTAACTACTTTGAGCCAGAGAACTCGATTTATTTTAAGAAGAAAACCCAGAAAAAGGTGTATAAATGTATTATAATTCTAATTGTTTTATGCCAAAGTTAAATTTAGGTTTAAAAAAATGCAGAACGAGAGATGAAAGAATTTTACAAAACACAGTTAAGGACTAAAATTTACTTCTAAGGCGGTGTATTTTGGTCAAAAGTGCAATAGAGTAAGCAAAACCTTAATTTAAATGTGATCACAGGCCGGCAGACTTGCTACACCTGAGTCTGGATTTTTTTTTTTTTTTTTTTTTTCCTCCATTTGTAGTCCTTACTGATGACATCGTGCATGGCTTAGCGGGTTGTGTCAGTGCTTGACTTTGATGTCTTCAGAGATTTAAATTGGTCGTGATGGAGGGAAGTGTGAACCAGGAGAACAGCCTTGGTAATGAGGCTTAGCAATGAAGGAGGAGGGAGGAGAGAGAGAAGCCTTTTAGCTTGACTTATAGCTACTTATGAAAGGTCAGAGGATAATTTTCAAATTTCTGCAGATTCCTCTAGATGTGACTCTTTGAAGATGAGCCAGTTCGGTCAGATACAAAAGCATGTGACGATCCATGTATCCAGGTCTGCAAAATGTATTACATGGACATGCAGTATAGTACATTTGATGAGATCAGAAAAGCAACAGGGTCACTCTGTGGAATCTGTACGTTTGTAGCTTTTTTTATGCTTTGTACCTTCACATAGTGATCTTCACATACTGATCTGTAGCAGGTAATATGTGTCAAAGGTCCATTTTGATACAGTTCTTGGGTTTTGACAGCACTTTCTATAGAATCCAGATGAGATTCAAGGCTGGCTCACGAGGCAACGGAGACTTTACGCTATGTCTGCAGTGCCGTTAGTTGTAAGTAGCGTTAAAGTAGCACTGATCTGTAACTTTGCTTCAATTAGCTAAGGTGCACTATGTAACAACACTAAAAGCCCTGGAGAGATTTTTTAAGTCACCATAAACAGCTGAATTGCCACATTAACATGAAAATGGCAACCAAAAAACTATAATATAGAAATTTAAAAATGTAAACAATCGCTAAGGACTCAAAGTGTGTGATGCAACCAGTCCATAATCATTATTTGCATACGCTAGATAAAAACAGACTGTGCAATCTATCAAATGGGCTTGTTTGCCAACACTGTTTAAGTTTTTACTGGCTGAACTTGCTCTACTGTGACCCAATTTCTTAACTCAATTAGAGTTTTGTGAACGTTAATACTGTCTAAATCCTCGGCTGTATCCATTGCACTGTTATCAAAATGCCCATTGTGCAAAGAAGGGCTAAACTGTGCAACCTAATGCCCTTGACTGCTTATTCCCTGTACTTACAAAAGGGTGCAGCGATTGAGCTTGTTTTTACTGCTATGAAAAAGAAAGCCTGTGCTAACCAAAGCCTGAGCTTATTGTTTGTGTTTCACTTCAAATTGAAAGCTCTCAGTAGGTGTTCAAAGTCTGATTTTCTTTTGAAATTTTTTTTGGTAGCTATTGGAGACATTCAACAGGGTAACCTTTATTTTGGAACAACTGAAATGGGTTTCACTCTAAAACTGTTATCCTGCTAAATTAACTGATTAAAATTGAAATTTCCTCCGGCATTGATGTGAACCTGTACAGGAAGCCCTGGATAAAGAAAAAAGAGCCAATGTTGCCTAGCAACAGAAAAAAAGGAAAAGGCAAAGAGATATCTGACCCCTGAAACAACGTGTGTCTTACCGGCCAGCACAAATGGCAGCAGTGTATTTGTAGCATATGCAGCAAGACGCAGTCTCCTCCTGGACCAAATGTCTTCCAACGGCCTCTCCTTGCATTGGCTCGTCATGATAAGTCTACCTGTAGCAGTGAAAACGATTTGTCAACACCAGCTGATACACAACTGATCTACACATCTGTGGGTTATGTAAGTCATCGCCTGGGTTCTTTTTCATTGAGCATTTTTGACGCTCTGTACAGCAACTTAGCTTTCACTTGTTCTAAAAATATTCAAGACTGTAAAAAGCTTTTAATCAAACATGAATGAGCTTGAGCTCCATGCACTGTAAATACCCGACGCACCATACAGTATATCAATGCCTCACTTGCGATCTAATGTGCACATTATTGCAATGGGTTTTCTTTTGTCTCATGTCTCCCACTTGTTCCATCCCATGCTCTGTTCTCCGTCTTTGGGAATCTATGAACTCTCTGACACTCGGCTCGCTCATTCGCTTGAATTCTGTGTGATCAGAGGATTCAAACTCACAAGGGATTGAGCTTGTCAAAATAGACGCTTCCCTCCTCTGATCTCCCCTCCCAGCCCTGCCTCACTAACTGTGTACACGACAGTGCAGCAATCAAAGAGACTTAATCAAAGCTGTGATAGAATTTGGGGTTGCTATTTTTGTCATAAACAGTCCAAAACATTAGATCTTGTATGTGCAGCCGTTTAGGAGGGCTTGAGTGAAACATGTGGGAGTGGTCGACTGGGGAGGTTTCCTTTAATCTTCTAAGAACAGGTTTCAGTTCATTTTGCAGTGACATAAAGGACCATACCATTTTTGCAATATTTTTCCTTTTAACTACATGTATGAATCATGTACACGTTCATGTACATGTAACCTGTTTTCTGACCATTTTCTAACGCAGGTTTTACAGTTTGTTTTTCTTTTAGATTTTATTTTCCTTTTACAAGCCATTGGTGGTCAAGTAAACTTTTAACAGAAAATCTATTGGCATAGTCCACCAAAGTGAACATTTGTCTGCATTTATTTGCATTGTTTAGTATATAGTTATGAATGGGTAATAAATGGATACAGTTGATCAAATACATCCAAGTTCGTGAAATACGGCAGCGTTGTTTGCTAAATGGTCACTTGCAATGTAAAGTATAAGTCATTTAGTTAAAGGGTGTAATTATGCTGCACTGCTGGTATGGTCCCAGTGTAACTTAACATTAGTCTGAAGAAAAGTGTTTCACCATCCTCTACGGCTGAAACCTGCATGTTTGTCACACTCTGTTTCTCTGACAGGAGGTATGGGGGTCAGAGGTTTGGTTTGTGGCACCTGTAACCACATGCTGCAGTGATGTCATGGTGTCCTGAGTTCACACACGCATCACTGCAGCAAGGTAAGATGTTAAACTGCGGCAGTAACAAGGTTGTCAGGAGTTAAGTTGCTCTATTAAGTATCTGCCAGCCCTCAGTTACAGATTGAATTATTTGTGACAAATATATTTTCATATGAAAGATTTAAGCAGAGGTTGTCGGCCACCACAGCATAAAAACTCAAGTCATCTGTTCTGTTTGGGTCTGAGTCATTACGACAACATGGGACAGTTGTTTGTATTGGCAATTGCATGTTCATAAATCCCATTTTACAATATCTTTTTGTAAAAAAAAGAGACCACCAAACATACAGGGTGTACAACTAAATGATATCGGCTTGTTAAAGCCAGTAGCTATCAGTGGTTTCTTTGAAATGGCAAGAAGAAGGGGATTGCTGCACACTGGATTAACTTGTGCAAACCAAAGAAACTTTCTGAACTCTTTTTTTGTGATTTGCACAAAACGAGCCCTGAAAAGAGCATGTTTATCGCATCTTCTTATTTCTCAGTGTCATCCAGAACCTGGTGAGAGCGTCTAGATATACATAACAGGTCTCATGTGAAGGTAGGACAGCAACACGGACCGAATCTTAGCGTTCATCTAATAGACCAGAGTTCACGTCTTTACTGTCTGTTGTTATTACACTGCCGTATCAAAAGGCAGCAGCGGCACCACAATGGAACTGACCAAGGCGCTCTGTTCTCACACTGAAGCCCGTGTACTTTCTTTTGATGGTTTGAACCAAAAACATTCCTTTTTTGTATTGTTTGTTGTTTCAGCCATTTTGAAAAGGGGGCTATGCTCCTGTGCCATACCATTTTCACATGTATGTATGTATACACTGTTTGAATGCTATATCCATCAGCTTTCCTTGTTTGTCACGCAGGAAACCAAAACAAACTTTTTTTCACCATATTTAAAGCAAGACAAACAAGATTGGTATGTTTTATCTACTGCAGCTGGCACTTCACAGACTAAATTCTTTTCTTCTCTCCAGTATCTTGCACTTAACACATGTAGCAATACCTACAGGATGGGGAAATTGTGTGATTCACCAGTATTTGTTTAAGTGGAATATGACATTTTATTTCTAGATATTGTTTGACTTTGTATAAAAAAATATATACTGTACAGATTCAAAAGTATATTATAACAAAAAACTTTTAGAAAAATATTTATTTTTACTGTTTTGTAATTTAGACACAATACTGTAGCTCCTCGATTGCCAGACTTACTGGAAGTGCCTCTCGATAATGTATTACAAAGTAACTATACAATATATTGGGATTATTAGAACATGTCACTAGCAGAGCAGTGTTGATGTTGTAATGTGAATATTGTTGAATAATAAGATTTATAAATGCTGCACATGTGTCTGTCTTGTTTTTAAGCCATTTCTCCAACAACTTGTATGAGCATTAACAATTAGACCTCAGTTTCTTACCAAACTATAAAGGTCAGATTCTGATGAGATATCACTGCAAAATATGAGTTTGACTTTGTATGATTTTTTTTAACCAATAACACTGGCTATATGTACTTGCTTCATTAAAGCATCTTTTTCAGTCCCGTTGGTCTACAGGTCTACAGTAAAACCAATCGTGTAAGCCTGTGAAATGCTAAATTTACTTTTAAAAAATCAGTCACATTAAGTAATATTTAATGAAAAATTTATTTAAATGCTTGGAATGCTGCAATTGTCATTTGAACCTCTATATTATATTAAATACATTATGGGTAAATTCTTTAATTAGATATCAGGGCTAACAGTGAAGCCTCTCTAACATAAAACCCATCTCATCAACTGTGACCGGCTGGATGTGCCTTCTGTATGTTTGACTAATTATATTTACTGCTTGGCTGGACCTTGTCATCATTATTAACTTTCTCTCTAATATGCACATGGCAGGGGACAGGACAGTATACACATGTATACACAACATGCTGCCCATCAAAGAAGCCAAAAAGGGTCATGCACTATGCATCTGATTTTAAGGGACTTTGGTGACACATCTACACTGGTGGTTCGGGAAGCATGCCACTTCACTGCTGACATTTTGTCTTCCCTCAACCCCATCGCTCAATAAGCATACACTTGAAGTTAAGCATATCAACATTGGAAATGATTATTATTACAACATTCCACCTTCCAATCTTAAAACATAGTTGAACTCATAATAGACAGTTTAAAAACAATTATCACAGTGGCTGCAGCCAAAACAAAAAGAAAACCTACATTATCACAATGCAGCCTGAGTGCAGACTGGTTAATGTGAGATTTGGGAATGTATTGCCAAGGGTGGCAAATGTAGCCTCAAGCTTCAAGCAGGGATGACAAGTGAGGTGTAGAGTCTGGAAAACTCACTTCTGTCTAACTCACACCCAAAGTGTGGATTTTTTTTCCATTGTCAAAACTTAGTAGTCCTCAGACAGTGACATAATTTGCATAACATGCATGCAGGACTACTCCCCAAGACCTTCAACCTGCAACCTCTATGCAAACTACTGAAATATTATAAGTCAGTGCTGCCTAGGCAGTGGGCAGACAGATGGATGTGCTGTGACGATGCAAAAGTCCCCTAGAGTTTAGGAGCACTCTTTGATATTGATTATATTTCAAATAGATTCTTTGTGATTTCTGAAGTATTTTGTTCTTCAGCAGTTGTAATTCTAAATGTAATCCCTTTGGTAATCCTGTTCTCACTGAACCTGCCTCGTCCTTGAACTGTTCCTTGTCTGATCAATTTCGCCTCAGCCTTTGGGATTTAACAGTGGATGCGTTAAATAACAAGAGACATCTTTTCCTTCCATCCACTGCCTGGAATCAGACTGTAAGTGACTGCTGGATTTGTTCTTTGAGACAGACATTTTGTCCTTGATCTTCGTGACAAGCTGGGCCTCCGTGATATGGTTTGATTGATGGGGTGTATGCTGTCTGCCACAGTAAATGGGTAAGAAGTGCTACAGAAAAGCGAACATCCTCTCTCTTCTGTACACGACATTGATTCTGTTACAAGAACCATATATACACACAGTTGGGAGACATCACTGCACATGCCGCAGTCTCTTCCTTCCATTGTCTTTCTGTATCCACGGATATCTTGTAGCCTCTCTTATTCACTTTCATTCATACCTCTCTCTCAATAATCCATGCCCCCCTTAGATCTAACCTTAGGACGTCTGTGGATAATGAGCACACATGGGAATCAACACTTGGGGGACAGGAGGAGGGATCACCACCAGTAATGTCTGCTAACATGATCTCTGACATGTCTAAACAGGGCTATATTTGAAAACATCTTTACTGTAAAATGGTGTTTGTCATAACCAAACACCAGTCTTAGTTTGCAGGGTCTGGGTCATTTTCCGTAGAAATATGTAGCATTTAATATGGAGAAAATTAATTGTAATGCACATTTTTGTTGTTTACCAGAAGAGAGGAGGAAGAACAAACAGAGATTTACTTGTTCTAATACTGATATGAGATTTGAGTGTGGCTAGAGAACTTCAAAAACTGCTGAAAATATTGTATATGCCAAGTAATTTTTACAGAGAAATAGCATTTTTCAGATTTAGCCACTTTCAGTGTGGACATGGCCTAATTAATCCAGTTCCGTAATCCTCATTGAGCTCGCACCAAGGAATGAAATAAAGGAGTAAGCTGTTTAAAATAAGATCATGAGGTCTTACCAGGGCCTTCTGACCCCACGGTGGATTCCTATCATCGAACATTGGCTGATCTGAAAAATACAGGATGCTAGGAATGACAATGCTAATACTGTCATTGCCATCTTCACCATCTCTGCATGTTACCAATATGTAAAAAAGGGGTTAAACACTTTCATAAGACCCCGAATTATCAAACATCCAGTAATGAAATATTAAGTGATAAACTGGGTTGAGTACGAAGCCTGATGGATGAAGTAAAATGTATAAAATCCCAGAAAAATGACAAGACACAGATACACACCATTAACATCAAAGCATACAGCAGAACAGAGCTATTCAAATATGCACACAGTCACTAACACACACACACAAGGCTTTGTTTAATGTTGCATAGACATGGTAGCCTTGACTTGTTATCACTGAGACGACGTAATTGTACTCAGATGAGAGTCATATCAGCTTTGACCATGTGAGTGTTGTACCCTCAATGCCATCATCTGAATTAATTCCACAGACTGTACATAAACTTGATCTCTTCAGTGTGTTCAGGAAAACAGCCGTGTGCAGTGTTTTCACTCTTCCTGCGGCACAAGACAATGGCTATTTACATGAATGCAAACTAGCAGTCTGTTGGTCATATGATATTACAAATTAGCTATAATCCATATCTAATCGCATGAAATTGCTGCTTATATACAGGACAAAGCCATGGTCACACCATAAAGGAATTTCAGCAGCAGTCCAAGCAAAACCGCCTTGATCCTTTGTGAGTCATGCTTAACAACTACATGACTTGGAATATGTTGTTTGCTCAGAGTTTCACCCTTCCCCCCCAAAGAAATAGCCTACAGATAATACCATCTTAATTGTTATGTATAATTTATCACCATACATTACATTTATATGTGGTATACTATTATATTTAAAAAACAAAATGAAAAAAAATAAATTATAACGCAAACACTTCTTCACTTGAACAGAATGAATCACTACATACATACATAGGGCTGCAGTATCCACTATAATGCATCAAATGATGGGGTTTAGAGGTGAGGGTGCTACGTTTGTGCAACACTGTACTATAATGCATTAGGCAGTACCACTGTAGCTGGCCCGGTGTTATCCATTCATATTTCATGGACCACAAGTCACCATGGCAACAGAGAAACATGAAAGATTTGTCAATTATGTATCCTCACAGGAGAGGCTTTAAACAAACCCTATGCTTCGTTATTCTTATTCCTTTATTAGCTGCTCTTTCCAGAGAGGAGAGCTCTGTGGAATTTGTTTTGAAGAACATAAACTGTATGACTGTTATATTGTCTACCTTTGAACATCACATTGTGTAAAAAGCATTTATAGGAAATACTATTATTGTCTCATGACAGTTTTAAAATAGTTTTACAGTGCATACTGTAATCTTTACGAATGTCCTGGTTTAATCCAGACAAGCTGAATAACACATTCTGATTATTAAGGGATAAACAAGCTTTCTTAACTCTGTGAATATTAAATAAGATAAAGTTAATAATTCCACTTGTTGGGGCAGATTTATACGACACAGAAGCTCCCTGACTGAAGAGAAGTGTCAGCAGAATGAGAGAGCAGATTTGTGCATTAATATACTTTTACTGTAGCATAACCCCTCAAAAAAAAAAAAAAAACTCACCTGAGCTAGATATCACAGGGTCTGAACAGTCTGAGTGAAACATTCAGAAAATTCAAGGACATGTCAGTGTGTCTCTCTGCTTTCTGTGACACAGGACGTGTGACAGTTGTGAGTGTCAGTGCAATCAGATACAGCGTGACAGGACAGCTGGTACAAGAACATGGGGGCAATGTGCCGCCAGTCATCTTCTGTTTCCACGTGCTTACCTAACATTGGTCTGTCCTCCAGCAGTAATCGGATCTGGAGGAGGAAGAGGTTAAGGTGTTCACTGTTGTCAAGCAGGAAAATATGTCCACGTCACAGAGGGAAATCACAGCCTTGGCAACACAATGCCAAGAGGTATGAAGCTGACTCTCTTATTTCCTGTAAATAAGTGAAAGACCATTCATTTCACAGATGGCAATGCGATGAGACAACCGTCAATTTGCAGTAAGATCTCGCAATAGGTATACATCCTATGGCCAGCCACTCTTACCTTAAGTAAGGAAAAGAGGGGGACAAAAACCACAAGCTAAATGATGTCAGAAGAGGAAAATCCTTTAATTAATCCTTCGCTGGGGAAATTTACATTTACACTCTGTTGTTATACATTACATATAGGAACACACACACACATAGGGGTTCAGTGCTCGAAGGCACCTCGGAAGTGCTCAGGAGGTGAAGTGGCACCTCTCCAGCTACCAGTCCACCTCCATGTAGACCGGTCCTTGGGGGGGACTTCAACCGGCAACCCTCCACTTCTCGAGCCACGCCCCCACGGACTGAGCTACTGCGAAACGACTCGAAACAGCCCTGAGGAAAATCCACTCAACTCAAAATCCAACCGCCCCACCCTGAACACGCCTGAAAGTCAAAAGCCACACAACACGTGCTATTCCAGAAACCTCAAATCTTTTTCACTAAACAATGCCTACCACGTTTCCCCGGGAGTCAAAGCGGAGCTGAACAATTTCCGGTTTCACGCACTTGCCGACACCATCAGTGACATCACGTGTTAAGCCATGTGGTCGTTTTTGTGAGTGCTGAATATGTTTGTGTTGAATTGAATTTGCTTGATTGTAAGAATTTTTTGTTCCTAAAAGCAGAGGGATAATAAGCTACTGATGATTTTAACTAACACTTAGAGAAATACCATGGTTTTCCTCAAAAGAGCACAGTTAAAGAGGCCTTTTGTTTTTGTTGTTAGTTGAGGGAAAAGATATCCACATCACTTCAGCTTAGGTTGCTACTATTGCTTTCATTGCATTTTGGTTTCTCAAGTGCTTTTTTTCTTTTTATTACAGACCCAAATACTACAGAGCCGTGTAACTCTGCTGGGTTGTGGCTCCCTGCTTTGCTCCTAAGAGTCCCTGAAGACAACTGGGATAATTTCAGCGTGTACTGTGAAGTAATTGGTGGAAAAAACAAACTCGGCCTTTTGTGTCTTAAGTTAGGGGGAAATTAAATGAATGTGAAACGACCGGTCTGATCCTGAAGTTAATGACATAACACCGTCATGTGCCTGTTCTAAATTTGCCCAGAGTGGACATGTTATCGCAGAAAGTTGTGAGAAGTAAACAGGACTTTTATGAGGCTCGGCTGTCACAAGAGGAGAGGGCACTGCTGCCGGCTTCAGGGGGACAAAGAGACGGGGGTAAATAAACAAAATAAACCGTCCCATTTACGATCAGGGAGAAAGCGAATTAGCTCCAAATGAGGCGAATCGGGGAAATTGAATTCATTGAAAAACACATTCACTGGGTGACCATGACTCAGAGACTGAGAGAGGAGCATCACACCAGGAAAAAAAAATGCTATTTTAGGAGTCCGGATGAAAAAGTTGAACTTGAAAGGCGCGATGCTTCCACAGGACACCTCTCTCAGGCTGGAGTAAAGCGCAGCAGCTTTGAATGCCAAAAAAACGCAGTGACACTGTGAGTGTTATTCCAATAATGCTCAGCTGGATTGGGAAATTAGAGAGAAGTGGGAACACAGAGAGAGAGAGAGAGAGAGAGAGAGAGAGAGGCAGAGGGGGGGCTGGGAAAGAGAGAGAGACAGAGAAGGGGAAAGGCAAAGGCAGAGAGAGAGGGAGAGGGGGAGAAAGAGAGGCAGAGGGGCGGTAGAGAGAGTGAAAGAGAGGAGAAAACGAGAGAGAGGGAGACGCAGATGAAGACAGCTGTTCTGTGGCTCTGTTGATGCCCGTCCGTCTGTCTGTGTGCCTGCAGGGTCAGCGCGACGAAAGGAGGCAGCCGGGTCACTTCATTTCTTCTCCTTTCTTTCTTTCTTTCTTTTTTTTTTTTTCTTTTGAAGCGCGTCTAACGCACCTCATCCGCGCGAGCCGCGTCTCGCCGGTGTGCGCGCGCGCTCCGCTCGCTCGCAGAAGCGATGTCTCGAGCCCGCGAGATAAACATCCGCATTTGATCCGGACCGGCCGATCTGCCCGCAGAGTCAAGCGTGAAAAGTCGGCTGGAAATGAACTCTGAGGGTACGTGCCGGTCTCAGAGCGTTCATGATAAGAGCCGGCGCCTCTCCTCCTCCTCCTCCTCCTTCTTCTTCTCCGTCCACATGAGAAGTTTGACCGGAGCCGGCTGAACGGAGGCTGGACCCCGCGACCCCCCACTGGCTCTGCTCGATCTCTGCGGCTCGGGCGACTGGACGACTGTTTCTTCCTCGGGACGCTGAGGTGAGTGCTGCTGCGATCACACCCCCCTCCACCCCATAACCTCCCCATCCCATCACCCCCCCAAAACATCCCGATGTCTCGTCTGATGATTAAAAAAAAAAACAGCATGGATTTTCTTTCAGTTGTGTCTGCAGCATTATGCTGTCAAAATCTGACCTTTTTTAAAAAAAAAAAATTCCAGACTCGAAATAGTCAAACACCACTTGTTGAATGTAAATGTGTTTAGATACATTTCCCATTAAAGGGCTGTGATTCATTTTTTAAATGTGTGTCAGACAGTTGTGTTTTTTTTCTCAATGAATTGTCACACTTGTCTTATGGAGGCTTGTTTTATGCAGGTTGGAGGTGGTGGGAGGTGTGTTTTGCGTGATTGGGGGAGGGAGGGGGAAGGGGGTTTCCACATGGCACCTGCTGCACCTGCAGGGCTGGTTTAAATCTGCCAGGGGTGTTTCCTGAGTGTCAGGTTCTTGAAAAACGCTCATACTGAAGATTGCTTGGGGTGCACGATGAAGATACTTGCCACTAGGCATCAGCACTAAGATTATGGTCCTTAGAAATGCTAACAACATGCTAAAAAATCATAAAATTATGTCTTTATCGTGCACAAGTCTCAGGCTCCATCTCTGTTCACATGTATTTTCCACTAACCCTGAACACACTGGTCTGGGTGTTATTCACAGTGATGAAAGACTCGAGTCCACACACAGAAACTGTTTTATGAAATCATACAAAGTCGCTATTGAAGTCTTTTAGTATTTTATTTGAGTTACTGCTTAGAGATCCCTTGAAGTGGAATGCTGGGTTGATTCAGCTTGTGCGTTTGCTGTGCTGTGGTGTCATTCATCAGTGCCAGTTATCTCGATCAGCTATCCAGGAATCATTACAGCTGGCACCGGTGACACAGCCACACGTTAGCCATCACCAGCAGAGATGTTTGGGCCTGGTGTGGAAGGTTGCTTGGGTGCCAGCCTCTGGATCCCACCTGTTTACATGAAAACTGCGACCAAAGCTTTTTCCTTACCCCAACCACAATCTAAACATGACCATCTTGACTCCTCAGTCTGAAGCCAGTCTGAGAACTAGTTTCTACTGGTTGACTGCCTTTGGGCAGTTTAACATGTGACATTTAGAACAGTGTAATGTAGATATTTTAAAAAATGTAAATGCCTTTCTTGGAGAGAATACGTGTGTTTTTATGTACATGCTTGGTTTTCTCTGGCCTTATGTCTTTTTAAATTAATGGAGTTGGAGTTGGTGTTAACATTGGCTGTTGTCTATACATCTATATCTATCTATGTAATGCTATATTAACACTGGAGGTATAACAGCAGCTTCTTGAGGGTGATGCCCTTTAGCAGCATGCTAAGGATTCAGCGGGGAGTGCAATCACTACCCACAGAGATATCCAGAGCCAGAAGCTGCAAAGATGCACCACATGTTGATGTGGACTGCAGCGTGTTAGAGACCGGACACAAACCACTTTGAGTATTTTCATTAATGAGGAAGAGACGAAGGAGTGGGCAGGGCCAGGGCAGCACAACCAGTGGTCAGGTCAGGATCAGAGCAAATTAGGAGTTTAAAGCTCATCATATGATCAGAATCGGGTTTCAGAATCAATCAAAATGTCACAATGATGATGACTTCAGAATCATAACCCACGTTATGGCTTCTTTGGTGTCTTATGGTATCTTTTTATCTTCATAGAAAAGGAAAGGTAAGGGGAAGCGTAGTGCCAATATTAAAATCTGAGGGCATCATTTCATACTGGGTCAATTGCTCAACATGGAGTGCCATAAACCTGTACTCTCATCATAAGGTGCTTTTATTGATGTCCACATGTATATTTTATTATAGAAAGGAGGGATCTCTGGAATTCGGCACACAGTCACAGGGTATTTCTACTAATTACAAGTGGCCTTTAAAGGCTGCTTCGTTGGAAAAAAAAGCTAATATTAAAGGTGAGCTGACTAATGAAACTATATGTTTTTCTTGAGTTCAATACACAGTGGCTAGTGGGGGTCTTATCTGTGATTGAAAAAAATAATAATTTGTTTTCTATTTACTTAAAGACATAATTCTCTAACAGTTAATGCTTTGGAGGCAGCAGCACGACATGCCGGAGCAAAGCATAACTAGCAGCATTATGAGTGAATGAAGCGTGGAGAGTGACCTTTGATGGAGATAAACCTGACCTGCCTTAAATGATTCACTTCCATAGCCTGTGGCAACTGTTTCTGAAACTTCATAAAGAAGTCATTTTTTTTTACCAGGCATACACAGCAGTGACAGTACCACATGTTGGTACACAAGAAAGAGTGCCTCAACTATTGTGTGAGTGTGTGTGTGTGTGTGTTTTTTTGTAGCTGTCATATTGGCCTACTTAAAGCTGCTGTTGGTCTAATTCCTTGAAAGTAGGTCAAACCTGTTGCTATTAGCCAGCTCAATTGGTCTACTCTGCTCCTCAGGACTGAAAAAAAAATCACTCAGGGAGCAATGCAGACATGTTACATGCGGCATTAGTGGCAGTATTGCGGAAGAAAATGGTGATGCATTGTGTTAGTGTTCCCTGCTGCACAGCTATCAGTAGTCCCATCCCCTGCAGCCGTCACATTCACTGTTTCACATGACTACTGGAAATCGACAGAGGGGGGAGGAAAGGGCAATACATGAAATAAGTAAGACCAATGCAAGGAGGTAGAAAGAAAGAATTCATAGAAAGGGAGAAAAAGACGTCATTGAGGAAGAAATGAGGGACTGGGTGGAAGGGGATGTTGAGAAGGTAAATCAGCTTTTAATTTATTCCATTCGTTTTCATAAAGAAGAGAGTGGATTGGAATAAGTAAATACTTAATTAGCGTAACGTCGGAGTGTCACCTTATTATCAGGGCATACACTCTTCTGGTGGTTTATGGTTTATGATTAATTGTGTTGCCAAACAGTGACTTTTATTTACTGGTACAACAAATGTTTAGTTATTGAAAAAAAAGCAGGTAAATGTACTTAAATACAACAAATTAAAACTCAATCTAAACACATCTGGTAAAAAAACATGAAATAAAACAGCACCACTGGGAGATTTTATTGTGAAGGCAAAGGTGAGTTTTCTCTATCCAAAATAAATGTGGTATCATTTAAATACTTAATTAGCAAAGGTGTAACCTAATTGCCACTGAGGCTTCTTCCAGACTTAAAACAGATATTAACACTAAGATACATAAAAAAAATATAGTTCAAACAGCAGCAGCTCCTACTTCACACAGGAACTATAAAGTTACTGAATAGCTTGCATATGTGAGTGTTATACGTCATGCTTTTTTCCTTTGTTTGAGCCACTCTTTTGACCGTGATGTCAATATAACTCGACTGCTGACGAGCACTGTGTGGATACTGCTTAGGTTGGCTCAGGAATGTCCTACTGTAAACAGGCGATGGATCAGATCAGCACATCACAGTACACCTCAAGTGGGTTATACCATACTATTAAAAAAACAGAGTTAGTATTAAGTATTTGGATGGGAAAGACACAAAAAGCTAAATGTACATAAACATCATCCAGCTGTTGCTCAAACTGCCTCCAGCACAAGCATGTGTTACCTATGTATATATTTCCTTACATTATACCTTAATATTTATATATCGCATGCACCAGAGTCCAAAAACTGTATTCCACACATCACTCACACATGCTGGCCAGCCAAAAATAGACACAGAAAGATGCTGGATTTGGCCAGAATGTCTGTGCTACACAGACTAAAGCTCACCATATGAGTCTTCTACCAAATCAGATTTCTTCTCAAGTGGTTTATATATAGGGCATCAAGGCTTAAAATGATTGGTTTTCCACACTTCACAACCCGGGTTTATGCTTCATTGTATTTGGTCACATGATATCACTTATTGAACAGCACAATTCTAGTATCTAGCTGTTATGTGTAGGAATGTTTATCTCAGAGTTTTTTGCCAGAGGGGCTCACAATAGTTCACTGTATATTGTAAGTGCACATGTCACCTGCTTCATCACAGTGTTTTTGGTTGTGATTTAAGACGTAAGAGCTCCAGAACAAATACAGGGGCTATTGTTTGTGCGTTTGTGTGTCGGTCTCCCGGCTGCTGCAGACATGTTTCTGTTTTTGCGCCGAGGATGAGAAGTGGGTCACATGCTTGAATTATCCATTTGCAGGGTTGCATGCATCGCTGCCAAGAAATTGCATTACGTGGGAGACTTCTGCTAAGGAGACTCTGAGACATTTCTGGAGGATGGAGGTGGGAGCCAAGCAAGGACGCGCGCAGGGGAACGGACGCAGTGATGGCGCGGTCAGAGAGCCGCGCTCCTCTCCCTGCACCAGCCTGAAGGTACACAATTGCACGTCTGGGATGAAAGAGCTCCTGCTTACACCTATTTATCATATCAACATGGAGTGTGTGTGTGTGCCTGTGTGTGTTGGTTAGGGGGGGTCACATGCTTTCTTAGTATGTATGCTTGAGTGTATGTGTGTGTCCCTATGTGTTTAGAGGCTAGTAATAAGTGAATAACCAAATTACAGCGACACTCCCACAATAACAAGGTGAGTGTCTGTAACATATGCAGTATCTTTTAATCTGTGACCTTTCTGTCTTAAAACACAGGCAGTAGTAGTAGAATGCCAGAGGAAACGAATCATGCTTCTACTCATCAGGTCCAAGGTCCATAGTATCCCTTGTTTTAGGTCAAACTTATTCTGCCTCAGGTGTCAGTGGTTGATGAGCCTCAACTCCTTCAGTATCCTGAGAAAGAAACCTTGTTAGAATTAGAATTAGCTTATAGTGTGCACAGATCTGGTTTGAGCTCTGAATTTTAATAAGGCAGTGGATGGTTATTTCAGAAACTGAAGGAGGAAAGGCCCATATCAAGGTAAGGCAGTTCACACTGTGTTTTATAGGTGTTTATTTGATATTTGTTAGGTTCTGTGATCAATGCTTGGTGGTCACTGTGAGGGCCATATTTTACACACAGTGCAAATGCCATTGCCAGGTTCATTGTCATTTTCTTACTTAGTGGCCATGTTGTGTAAACAGCAAATGTACTTATGTCCATATGCGCACCCATAGGTATGTTGACATTAAAAATGAGTAACATTGTGGTCAGGCGCATTGTCTTGAAGCAGCAGCAGGCGACCATGATGTTGACAGAGAACACCTGGCAACACCGGGAGATGACACTGAGATTGACTTAATTCATGGTACCCACGCCCATTATTGATTAAAGAGACTAAATAAAACCCCTTGTGTTAAGTTATGACGTGTTCAACCACCAAACATGGGGTTTGGATGGAAAAAGCATCACGTATAAAGAACAAGAAACACATAAACCAGCACAAAGTCTCTTTTCATGATTCTGTGTGGCTGATCAGTGATACTTCATGAATTTATGTCCTGGTTGAGACAGGCTTCTCTGCACATCTTACGCGTCCAAATCAGGTGCTTCGCAATTCAAGGATAGCAAATTTCCAGGGAAAATAAAGGCACTAGAGCACAGTAATTGATTTGCAGCATTTAATGTGCACCAATTTTGCGCTGCTAAATTATAAATCAATCAGTCTCTTATTTTGCCCTGGAACATATTTAATCATTTCCTGACACAGTTCCTCAGTAGTAAAGCTTTGCCTGTATACACTTCAACCATCTAGGTTTTACACACGTCATCTAACACATCTAATGTATATAATGGCAAATATATCAGACACACATTAGCTCTGCTTTGTGGATTTTCCTCATGCCGACTGGTGACTGGCTCTCCGAGATTTTCTAGTGTAAACATCGGAGTAATATCGAGGATGGGGTGAAGACAAAAGACCATCTCTGCTTCCATTTATGTATTTGCCTTGACGTGGGAGAAGATGCCAAGACAAACTCATTCAGGATTTCAGAAACTGCAATGTTCTGTGTTTTATTAAAACTTGACTAAATCCTGACAGTGCCATTGAATCAAGGGAGGACACAAATCCTCTGGGCACCTATGGAGGCATAGTGAATGGGGTTATGCTTAGATCTGCTTCAGCTTCTTCTTCATTTTGGAGCTAAAGAAGCAAGAAAAGTGGCCACCAGAAGTTCTTCACCATCCTGCGGGAAGGACAAAAATTCCACCTACGAGCTGCAGTGCAACAGGCATTGGCACCACCTGACCAAGGAGGCGCTTTTCAAGAGACTTGCCAAAGCTTTCATGGACAGTGACTGCCTGTTTGTTTTCTCCCTGCTGTGGTCAAGGAGAAGAAACACCAGGCCAACACTGAGAGGTGCAGAAAGAGCTTCTATCCTGGAGCCACAAGGATTCGTTTAAGAACACAACCTAAAAAAATACTTTTTTTTTACTTATTCAAAGATACTAGTATATTTAGCATTGTTATTTCTTGCTTATTCCAATTCTTTATTCTAACAGTTCTACATTTCACCATGACAATGTACTTTTAAGCAGAGCTTTTATGTTTCCCAGAATTCATTTGGGAAAAGGCACAGCCAGTGTCATAGACAGTGACAAAGCAAAACTCAAAAGATACGAGAGAGGGGTTTTTTTTTCATTTAATTTCATTTCAGGTTCATTTTCAACATTGTGAAAGCAGTTCACATAAGAGTCACACTTTTAAGGCATGCAGTAGTTGCTGTTCTGGATCGATTAATCACATCAGATGATCTGAAAAAGTGGAGATCTGCTTGGATGTCATGCTCTTAGCACTTTCTCAGCCATGTTAGCTGAAAAGCTGAGTTTCAAAGTCTTATATTAACCTTGGAAATTAACAAATGGTGGTCCATATTTTAGCTGTCCTAGAGCTGTTGATCTTATTGTCTGATCCTCCTCAGTAGACAGAGTTAATAAAATTTGTTTTGTCCCTCAAAAAGGCTGATTCTTTTATGTTCTTGGGGAGTAAAGTCAAAGACCATTGAATCAACCACACTTGAGATAATATCTTTCTACTGTAGTATTTTTTTTATGTTACTCTTGTTGCCATAGTGAATATAGCGATCATAATGGTTGACAATGTTTCTTTCTGAAGATCAAGAAAATGAGGCAGGTCATGATCTCACTCTCATATTATGAATAGACCACCTCAGGCTGTCCTTTTTCCTTTCTTTCTACCACCTCAAACAACCTTTTCAACAACAAAAAAAAAAGTCTGGATACATGTCTTCCGCCAAAAAACATGAAAGTTAGTAAAGCCCTAAATGAGATCAGACGGTCTTGTTGTTTTCCTTGCCACATGAAAGTTATGCGAGACAATGGTGTTCAAGCAGCTTATCATAATACAGACTGCTGTGGCAGGACAGACTTCCATTTCTTCTCAGAATTGTTTGGTTCCCCCCAGACTTGCTGGGTGGGACATGACACAGCCTGTTTCGACTTTACGTAATCCTGTGCTCAATGCTATTCTCTGCTTTTTGTTCATTCCACTAATAAGACTAGAACTTTGGCGCTACTGTTTCCCAGGATTTTATATCCCCATTGATGTCACAAAAAAAAAAAAAACAAACCAAAACAAAAAAGAAAAATCAGAGGTCGTATTTTGTATTACATGATGAATTGTTTTCTGCTTTTGGAAGTTACTTGCTCACACAAATAATATGAAAGTGTGTCTGTGTGTGGCAGACTCCCATGTTAGTCTAAGCGCATTAAGTGGGTGACATCAATGAGCTAAGAGCAAAAGCAGGTCGCAGGTCAGGAGAAGGCTTTGTTTGAATTTTAAATGCTCTTTTTAGTGACCTTTATTCCCAATGAGGCCACTGCTCAGTTGGCACTCGCTAAAAAAAGTTAAAAGTAAGAAGAATGAAAATGCACAAAGCGTGCTATTGTTGTGCCGTAATGAGCATGTGAATGAGCATGAATGGGAAAAAAAGTTGTTCCTTACTTATAATTAACTTAATCTTTCTTCTGTTCTTCTGAAAAAGATTGATTCTACTCTCATATGTTTCCAGTGAATATAAAGCATACCGGAGGGTGGTTAGCACAAAGAACTGAAAACAACTTGCCTGGCTCTATATGTTGTTGTCGGTAACTAATTCCATCAACCAGGACCTGTTGGTCTAATTCTCCATTTAGGTTAAAGTGAACCCCCACCCAAGAAATGCGCATCTGATGAGTTACTTTTGTTAATGTCCCACAGATAACCGATTCTTACTCTGAGAGTAAAACCAGATTATCTTGTATTCGTTGTTCTTGTACACTCAATAGTCTTCTGCTCAAAGCTTCTCTCTAATTTAGTTAAGGTGGTTTTGACTGCGAGTGGTAGTATAGTCAGCTGCTTCAAATTCAACTAAATGGTCAAAACAGTATCCTTTTCAGTGTTTTTATGTGGATATACTGTATGTAGGTTCACGCTGAAGGTAAATAATTCTCTGCATAATCATAATGTGATTGCAATGTATAGCAGGTTAGGGGAAGCAGAACAAGAACCATGACCAACTAGCTATTTTTTTATTTAGTTAATTATTTCTTATTTTAAATTATGCAACCTAAGAGAGCCTTATCATACAACATGATAGAAACTTCTACGCATTAGGCCAGTGGTGGAAACTGGGCACAATGGGGAATCTTCATGATGGAACCTACCTGTCGTGGAACTTGAGCAGTGGAGGTGGTGGAGGAAAAGAGGGTCGGGGGCTGCAGTCCTAGTCCAGCTGAGGAAACGTGAAAACCGGCCTTCTCTACCGAGTTATCCTCTGGCTTATGTTCAGCCCCTGGATAACAAGCTGGATGAACTCTGGAATAGGATCGCTTTTCAAACTGTAAGCCTTGACCCCAGACTCCACCATTGTTCCAGAAGGACTCTCCATCTACCGACAGGACCGGACAGTTAATTCAGGTGCAAGGGAGGAGGCGTCTGCTTCTTAGTGACGGGGTTCTAACAGCAGGAGCATGTGGACCAGACTAAAAACTCAGACTACAAAAAGAAGATCAGCAATGCTGAGGTGATGTCTGCATCTATGCCTGACGAGCTGAACATTTTTAAGAGCAACTCTCCAGCTGTGTGGGTGCAAAATGCTCGAAAGGAGGACCACTGCCCACCTGTGATATCCAGGGCAGACACACGCAAGGCATCCCCGGCTGAGCTCTTAAGGTGTGTGCAGACCAGCTGGACGATGTCTTTGCAGACATTTTCAACATGTCACTGCTCCAGTCTGTAGTCCCCAAATGCTTTGAGGAGACCTTCATTGTTCCTGTCCCCAAGAAAACCAAAGTCCTCTGCCTGAATGACTACTGCCTAGTAGCACTCACCTCCACCATCATGAAGTGTTTTGAGCGGTTAGTCAAATCTTTCATCACTGGATCCACTTCAGTTTGCCTACAGGGCCAATAGGTCAGAAGATGCCATTGACTACAGTTCAGCATTCAACACCATTGTGCCATCCAAAGTCGTCACCAAACTCAGAGACCTCGGGATCAACACCACCCTGTGACTGAACCCTGAATTTCCTGACCCCAGGCTGTACAGATGGGCAGCACCATGCAGACTCTGAACACCGATGATCCCCAGGGTTCTGTGCTCAGACATCTGCTGTACGCCCTGTTCACACATGTCTGCATGGCCACCCACAGCTGCAACGCCACTGTTATTTGCTGATGATATGACAGTCATTGGCCTGATCACCAGTGACAGTTAGACGGCCTATGGAGAGCAGGTCAGAACCCTGACTGATCCTGAACTTCAGGAAGAGGCAGAGAGAGGAACACGCCACCTGCGGTGGAGAGAGTCAGCAGCTTCAGGTTCCTCCTCATCAGTGAGGACCTCACCTGGCTGACTTTATCATAAATTCAGCCAGATAGCGGCTCTTCTTCCACAGCAGGCTCAACATGGACTCAAGGATACTCAGCAGCTTCGACAGGTGCACTACAGAGTGTAGCCCAACTGGCTGCATCACTGCCTGGTGCAGCAGCTGCATGTCGTCTTTCTTATGATGTTATGTGTGTTTGCGTGAGTGCTGTTGGAGCACTTTGTTGCAGAAGCCTATGAATTAACATTTCCTGTAGACTTGTATTTGAACTTTCCATACATTAATAATCTAAAGTTACTGTAGGTACCTTTGTACCTGAGAGAGATTATATGACTTTGTGCATTTTCAGTTTTCTCGCTGGACAGCTGTAAAGGTCACCAGAGACAACGAATAAAAACCTTCTGGGGGGATTATCTCTTATAGGCAAGGAGGGGGAAACATGTGACTCTAGATTAGATTAAATTAGTCTACCATTCCGGGGCCCCTTTCTTTGTATATAGATAATCGAGTTATTGAGATTAGAATGCTGACAATTTAACACAGATTTTTTTAGTTCCTTGAAGCTGGTCTACAATTTATCTTGGCCTGTTGTTGTAGTGACAAGTCCAAACCAGCAAAGATACAGGGTTATTGACTGAGTTAGCAAGATGATGGATATGAAAGAAATTGCTTTTTGTGGATTTATAATGACTGAGTGTTTTATAATGTTGTTTTTTGGAGATCATGCAGGTTTTTCCATCATGACGAGGTACATATATCTGATAACAGCATGCTAGCTTAATTAGCTATCCATGTTAAAACAACAGGGCCCTATACACAAATGTGGTATCTGTCATCTTTCACAGGAAGCTGGGTTTAACACCAACAGTACACAGCTACAAGCTGCTTCAGTGAAGGTGCAAATGACATGACAGTTCAGCACAGTAGTCTGTTCAAAGTAAACAACATTTCAGTTCGGAAAAGGTTTATTTTTTGTTCCCTAAGAACATTTTATTTAATTTGTGGATTCATCATCTAATGTCTCCGTGAATGCTAGTAAATGTCATAACACATCCAGCAGACATAGAAGGAAAGCCGCTGATGAAAATATGTCTTCCTTTAATCTAGAGCTCCTCAGAATTTTAATTGTCTTCAAAATGTTTCATATCTTTCCAACATGACCGCCTCAAGGCAAAATCGTAACTTTCTCAATGGCACAAAATCTCAAGGAAACAGAGGAACTGTAGTCGTGACGCAGTGCCGAGCAAGCACAGAGTCCATTGTTGTTGAGTCTTTAAATTTTATGGCTCTCTCCTTTTTCTTTTTAATGCTTCAGATCAGAGGTTTTTCAAACTGGGAGGCCTGCCTCATTTTGTCATTTTATTCAGTTTTGTCTCATTTGATTTTAGGTCAGGACATTTCCTCCTTAGTGAAGAAAAGAAACTAATAGCCAAGTTCTGACTACTCTGATGTTAATAAGATAACTTCATTTCTCTGGTATTTTGGAGCCCTGCCATCAGCGAATCTGTTTATTAGATTGCCTTTGGTTATGACTCTGTGAGAATCGTTGATCTGGGCCCAGTTACCGTTCGTGCCTCATCACTCCTTGGTTGCATTATAGAACAAATTAACACAATTGAGATGAAAAAAAAAAAAAGCTCCTTTCTTCTCTGGCTTTGACCAGCCTTTCACATTTTCTGCCTAGAACTTCCATCTATTTCAGTTCCTCTCTTTTATGAATGAATTTCTTATTTTCACTCACTCCAGTATAAGCAGATTATTCTCTCACGTTATTCTCTCATGTCAATAAGTTCATGCTATCTGACCTAGTATGTGTTCATCTCCACCCCTTCCCCTCCCCTCTGCATCCCTTCTCTCATCTGAACCCCCTGTGATTCTTGCACTCGTTAATTAGTGAACATCAGACCAGCAAAAGTGGGTTAATGAGGAGAGTTCAGGCATCGTAGTAACCACAGTGATATCACACAAGTGCCTCTTTTTGTTTTTTGTCCACACTCAGCATTCAAAATATACACATGAACATCACACAACCAAGCAGATTCCTGGTAGTGACAATTACGTTAAAGCTTGTGTGGTTTTTTTCCCCCATGTTTGTGTGCATTTAATGTAAAATCCCTTTCTTTGTTTCTCTCTCCTGCCTTTTCTCATCTCACTCTCCTCTCCCAGATGTTTCTGGTGGCTTTGTCCTTTGCCTATTTTGCGAAGGCTCTGTCAGGGAGCTACATGAAGAGCACAATAACTCAGCTGGAGAGGCGCTTTGACATCCCCAGTTACCTAATAGGTGTCATTGACGGGAGCTTCGAGATAGGTGAGTCGGCTTGCCAGTCACTGCTGTTATTTTGTTGTTCCGTTAGCAGCCTCTTTGTCATGGGCTCCCCTCCCTTCTCCCTTCCTGTATTTGGGACGGAAATATGAATGGGTCACAGAGGTATTCAAGCTGCAGATAAAGGATTCATCAGGCTTCCGAGAGGACAGAAGGGTGTGTGCGGGTGTGTTCGTACGTGTGTGTGTGTGCGCATGGTGAGTCATAGTGTCGAGCAGGGACAGGAGAGCTCCGAGCTTTCTTTTTGCCATGGACTTCTTGATTTGTAAGGTTTTGTTATGCAACAACCTCTCTGTAATTTACCCCCCCACCCCCAGTAATATACTTAGAAATAAGATGGCATTTACCAGCAAGCAGAACGACCCTTCAGGCACTGCCAAAAATAATTTGTTGTATAAGTGCAGCACAAACTGCACAGATTTATGAAATATCACATTCATGATTTTCCCACCCTGCATGTACAACTGATACCCACACTGGGAGTGCGAGTTATCTTCGGGACAAAAATCCTTTCAACTTAAAAAAAAACCCTTTTATTTATTCAAGCCTGTTATTTTGGATTTGCGGATATAAGCAGCCAATTTGGACCCATCAAAGATACGTGTTGGTTCATAAATAACAAGAAATTGCTGGGAAATACCAAATATGTGTGATTTTGAAACACGTTTTTACCAATCCCAGTCCATCTGGTAGACTGTTCTTTCAAGAACCTCGAAACAGAGCAGATTTATGAGACAACTTCTTTTTTAGAGGAATTCCACTGATTTCATGCATCAAAGTCTGTTTACAGATCTTGGCAAGCGTTACTGTATGTGTGGAAACAAAAAAAAGCTGAGGTACCTGTGATACCAAGAGTACAAGTTTGAAAAAGAAAATAAAGAAGCAAGCTCACCCAACCTCTGAGGCACTGGAAGCACACACCACAATCAGACCAACCAACCGAACTGTTGGTGGTTTAATTACGTTATGAGCTATGTCGCAGTCTGTAATGTCGAAGAGCTTTGTCAACACGCCAGGTATTGACAAAGAGGAAGAATGATTGGAATAAGAAGGACAATGTATATCTTCGATCGCATTGATTTTTTGTTTTTTTAATAACTGTCCATTGTGAGTTTGACAAAGTGAAAGAAGTGCAGTGATACATCTTTGGAGAACTCTGCACATTATATACAGTATTTATTGGATGCAGACAATGCCGCAGGGAATACAATCATGGAAATATAGATAATCACTCACCGTTGTGATTTAAAAGTGAAAATCAGTGAATGCTGTTTTCCTTCAAGCTAATTTCAGGTTTTCACATCCAACATATCTCATACTGTTAACCGTTTAAAAGACCTGAATTGCAGCACTAGTTGTCTGATATCACATAGAATACTATTTGGATTACAATTACATGAACAAACTACAGTACATCTGTCTTGCTGCACTAATCTATACGCAAACCACACCACAAGTACATGTGTTCCCAGATTTTCCCCTGACCGATTTCTAGGCCAGTTATGTAAGGCTCGTCCATTCAGCTGAAATGTCTCTTGTAGGCTATAAATCATACATAGCTTGCAGAGCGAGATGAAACCCAAAGAGACATGATTCGTACAAGATAAAAGTCATCATTCGCTATCAGCCCCTCTACTTCAGTTCTTTTGCTGCCAGCGAGGAAGTTAGATGGTAGTGAGAAAAAAATTAACATTTTAACCTTTTCCTTCTGTAACATCATGTGCCACCCGCTGATGTTATGACGGAGGTATGGTGTATTTGCTGCAGGGAAAGGTGAGGATGTAACCTCCACCACAGTGAGGGATGAATACCCCCAGATCCCGCTCCCTCCATTTCTCCATCTTTCCGTCTCCCGTGAAAGCTGCTTCTCTCGTGTGGCCTTGGCAACAAGCTTTTTCTATAGGACCGTTGCCAGGGTAACATAGAGGCAGAGCAGGGCAGCGTGAAGAGGAAAGAAAAAAGAAAGGAAAGTGCAAGAAACAAGAGAGGAGAGGAAAGACAGGAAAGAAAGGAAGGGGTGGGGGGATGCATAAGAGGAAGGAGAGTAGACAATGATATTGATGGATGCCAATCTGAATAGTGATCACGGCAGTCAGCCAGATGAGCTCAGCATATAAGCATATGCAGCATATGTTCTCACACATATGCCATGTGATTTGTAGCATGTACTTGGGCCATAATGTACATAAAAGTCCTCATGAATAGGACATAATGTAGTAAGTTTTAAAGGAAACAAAGATTTCCTGTTTTGCCCAGGAAGAGTATAACACAGCCACTGTCCTCTTGTGTAATACTGTGTAATACTGTAACATCATGAGCACTACTATGTAAGATACAAGCTTATAAAAATTCTGATAGCCATGCCAAAAGGTTACATGCGTGCATTTGTTCATAATTACTTGACATTTCTCAGCGCTGGACTCATATACTCATATACACACACACAATACAAAACAACAGTAGATGAGGGATTGTTGGGGGGGGGGGGGGGGGGGGGGGGGTGGTGATGTCAGATGAACCTTCACAATAGAAAAAAGGTCAGACATCACAGCATAAGCTTATCTTTCTAAGTCAGTTTTCCACTTTGTTTACAGTTTCACTATAACCGATCATAGGCATAAAAATGAACTAAAAAGGTAACAATAGACAAAATTACTATGCACCTTCCCACCCAGCATTGTTAAATTCGTACACCATCTCACACCTTTGCTGCTATATGTGGTAGTATGTATACACACATGCACACACACATACATATAGAAAACACATACTTTATATTTACACATTCATTTTTCATCATAGTTTCAAGTGACAGCTCCATCTCTTCACTTGGTAATTAAATCAAAGTATAATCTAATCATATAATTGTAAAAAACACAAAGTCACAAAGACTAAGTTGGGTAAAAGAACCCTAAAATGATTTGTCCCATCTCCTTCCCTCTCTCCATCATGTGGGGATGTATAGATGCACTCTAAATATTTCTGACTCATTCCTTCTTCCCAGGTAACCTGCTGGTGATAGCTTTCGTCAGCTACTTTGGGGCCAAGCTCCATCGGCCAAAGATCATCGCAGTGGGTTGTGTGCTGATGTCTATTGGCACCTTTATCATTGCACTGCCTCATTTCATCATTGGGCGGTGAGTGAAAGAGCTAGTGAGCCTGACTAGTGTTTGACTTCAACTACATTCTCAGATACTCATTTATTTTTAAAAGCATTTAAAAAAAACATTCACCACCAGCAATGTTCACGTTTTCCTACGCCTCAACAGTTGAACCAAAGCAACATCTGGGGCTTCACTTCATGTTGATGTGATGTAGTTTTTCATGTCTATTTTCATGATCTGGGGTTTGACAGGAAATGTGTAGTGAGGCTGTTTCTGTGCACATATCATTTCTTTATAAGCTATGCCAAATATGCACGTACCAAATTATATCCACAAGAAAGACTCATCATACACTGCGTCACTAATCAATTCAAGCTCTATTCACACAATATTCAGTATGTGAGATGCACAGTGAGAAATAATTCAGGAATACTTTGCCTTAAGATAAGAGGCTGCCATTTTTTCCTCATTCTATAATATTATATTGCGCTGTTCCCAAATTGCAAATCCCAGATTGCATCCTATAATCAAGTAGTGTGATTATTTTATTCTTGTTCTCTGCTTTTTAACAAATCTGTTTGTGTTTTCTTTACAGCTATGAATTTGAAACATCTGTGCGGTGGGTAGTGAACTCAACACTTAACCCCTCTCCTTGTCCAGTGGGCTCACCACCAGGACTGACCCAAGATGGTAAACTGCCAGAAGTGCCGGCCACAAGTGAGTTCTCTCTCTCTCTCTCTCTCTCACTCTCACTCTCACTCTCACTCACACACACACACACACACACACAGCCTAGTGTAGACAATTAAAGACGTCTGACTGCTCTCCTTTTGTCCTGCAGGTTGCGAAGGCGAGTCCAACCTGTCGATGTGGATCTATGTGCTCCTGGGAAATGTCTTGCGGGGAATTGGAGAGACACCTGTTCAGCCACTTGGGATCTCATATATTGATGATTTTGCTACAGAGGAGAACGCTGCTCTGTATGTTGGTAAGAAAAACATCGCTTGTGAAAAGTATATATATTTTATCATAAAAATCGAATTTTTAAAAAGCGCAGCTAGACTTCTGGATCGGCTTAACTCTCTCAGCATCGTCCAATATGTATGAATGTTTAAGAATAAGGTTTCTTATCACTGACCTGACATGGGAAGTACACATTGGCTGCATCCTGGACGGTTTAAACCCACAGCATAAATATGCAGACCGCAGGAGTTTGCATAAATACAGTCAGTTGAATTAGAAGTTTACATCTGTTGAATGTATCAGTAGATATTGCACAGTACAGCAGCAAATAGAGTAAAAGGTCTATCTCTATGTTAACCAGGAGCCTTTGGTCTGGTTTAGAATAAGCTTCTCTCATTATTTGAGCTGTTGATCATGGCATGGCACCAAGCCTCGACCAGCAGGCAGTCTCCAGCTCTTGTCGTCAGTTGGTTGGCACCACAGCACACTGCTCAAACACCCTAATCTAAATGGAGACCAAGGCTAATAAGTCAGGTCTGAAATGCAGCCAAGAACTGTTCAAAAATACGGTCATTTCAGGGTAAGAGCCCTTTAAGAACATAGGCATGTGACATGCTTATTGCATGAAACAGTAATTAAAATTTGGCTGCAGCTCTCACATGATGTAGCAAACACAGACCTCTTCAGAGCACATTACAGTATCTCCCAGTAATAACATGCTCACTGAAAGCTGCGCCATGGGCTATGGCTGCGTTTTGCTCAAAGATGAGGAAGGCAATAAATCGAAGTGTAAATTTACGTGTTCTACAATAGCAGATTATGAGCATTAATGAAACAGAACATGCATACAGAGCAAGCCTTTCACACCCAAATGTAGTTTAAACAAATATGTATTTAAAAATCAGTGGTAAAATGTGTGTGTGTGTCTGTGTGTGTGTGCACAGTGTTAGTTAGCTGTTAACACAGATTGTAGAGTCCTAACCTCTCTGTGTGCTGTGCATCTCTTTGCGTGTGTTTTTCATATCTCAGGGTGTGTGCAGACCATTTCAGTGGTTGGCCCCGTGTTCGGATACTTGTTGGGCTCCCTTTGTGCCAAAATCTATGTGGACATTGGCTTTGTGAAAATGGGTAAGTTTAAACATGAATACAGCCAGACAATTGTGTAAAGTGGGCGATTTAATGTCTTTAACACCTCATCATATCAGATCAGACATAATATTGAAGCCTTCCCGTCTACTTGCATTACTGTGTCAGTACGTATGAATTAAACTGTAAGCTGGAAAAAATCCTATCCAATCCAGCACTTATTCCAGTCAGATTCAATCTTCAGTTTCATAAGTCATTCTTAATGTCATAATCACTTATTAGGCTACACTAGTCTGATGTAGCAGTAAAGCAACCAGTGCCTTGACAGCTGACGTACAGCAGTCTCTTAAGGACAAGAATGACATATATCAACGAGGAGAAAGCTTTCAGAGTTTTGTAATTGCTCATTGTCGATCTATTACGACTTGTTGACGCTCTGTATTGTTATTAGTAACGCCTGATCTTTTCCAGTCATTGCGGATCAGACGCTCTGTTTTTCATTCATAAAACTGAGGCAGGATAGAATCAGGTATAACGCAGGCAGCACATGCATGAGTCGCAGACTCAGAGCAGGTGTACGGGATTAGCATCAATTAGGTAATGAACAAGGCGCCGTGAGCAGAGAGAGGAAGGACAAAGGTATTGTCACAGGCTGCAATCAAACGGAGAGCAGGAGAGGGAGAGAGAGAACAAAGCGAAATACGGGAGCAGGAGAAAGAACCGAAGAGAGGAAAATAAAAAAAAATGTAAAAAATAAAGAGAGAAACAGGGAAAATAACAACGGTGTGTCTCCTGCCCATGAATTTTTCGTTGGAAAATGAATCAGTAATTCGTTTATTTTCCACAAAATATTTAACTATATTTAAAGAAAAGGTACATCTGTTGATTTGATTATCCAGTCAGTCGTATTTATGATCGTTCAATAAGTGTGAAAAAAATATTCACTTCAGATCACATTATAAACTACTATAGTGCCCATCTGTTCATTAAAATGTAGCACAGTTTTAATCACGCTGAACATCACATGAGCATTGATTACGTGTCTTTACCACCCAACACAGAAACTATCACCATCACCCCAGCAGATGCCCGCTGGGTGGGGGCCTGGTGGCTGGGCTACCTCATAGCCGGGGTCATCACCCTGCTCTCTGCCATACCATTCTGGTTTCTGCCCCGCTCCATTCCCATGTCAGGGCCCCGGGGCCCAGAGAAGTGCACACCAGAGCAGACAAGTTTCATTAAAGACTCTCCCCTTCTGAAGCACAAGTATCCCGCAGATGACAACACTACTTTCGTAGAGATGGCCAAAGGTAAGGACGGACTGACAGGTTTGCTCAGTATTTTTCATGCTCTTCAGAGCTGGAACGTCGCCCTTCTCTGGAGGGCTATCTGAGGTGCTGAATATTTATTCTATTATGTGATTCAGATGGTTTTTAAGATTCTATCAATGGCCCCTGTAGCCGTGTAGCTGGTGTTCATAAATATTGATGGATTCAATATTTTATAGATATGAGATCCCTATAGGAATAAATGAGTTGTAGAAATAGCTGAAAACAACAGAGACTGCACTGTTTTTTACTTGGATTGTCTGGATGTTTTTTCCCCACCAATATAATTATATGCCATCATAATAAGTCACAATACTGTAATTATCACATCAAAATTCTACACATAGGTTTCTCTAGAATTGAGACTTCTTTTTGCAGGAGACACTGTGTATATGCTTATATTTAACAAACGTGTTTCAGCAATAAATAAATAAATAAAAACACATTTGCCCACATTTACTCTATTCATAGTGTTTTTAGTTCTTCATTTCCTGCTACTTGATGGAGAGAGTCTGCATCTGTAACATTTTCAGATAGAAGGTTTTCAACTCAGATTCTTGTCCCTCTGCAGACTTTATTCCAACCCTGCGAACTCTGCTGGGACACCCTGTGTATCTGATCTACCTGTGTGTGACAATCATCCAGCTGAACTCTCTTATCGGCATGGTCACCTACAAGCCCAAGTACATTGAGCAGCACTTCAGGCAGTCTGCCTCGAAGGCCAACTTTCTGATGGGTACGAGCACATTGATACTTCTCTGAATTATCTATGTATAACAACCTGGAAAATCAGCGCATAACAGATAGAAAGGAGGCGTTTTCTGCTTGGTTCACACTGAATGGGAGAAGTGTCAAGTGTATACACAACATACAATGTAAAGGTTACACACTCAACGTATGATGACGAATAATTCATGGGGTTTCTTTTAATAGAGCATCTCACTGTATCTACAGGTCAGCATTATTCCCCAGTTAATCTATGGTACTTTTCATTTGCTGAATGAAGCAGGGAAAGGTCTTTGGAGAGGGGATATTGTTAAAGGAAGCAGAACTAGGTTGGTTATGTTCTAATTCAGCCTACTAACCACCACAGCTGCAGAGATGGGAGCTTTGTGAATATGAAAAGTGCTTTGCATATAAAATAGAATATATAATGAGGTTGATAAAATAAGATGAAAGTATCTACTTACATGTGGTCTCATCAAGGGAGATGCCAGCACTGACCAGACTGGCTGCATATGAAAGGGAATGCGGTATGAGTGACCAGAGCTAATGACATGGATATAGATAAAAGACCGTGTCTTTGCAGTGATGTTAAGTGAAGGTATAAGAGACGGGACAGAAAAAAAAAAAAAAAGTCAGGCTCTTTTTCAAGGCGATCAAGGCGACTCTGAAATCTCAGTGGTATCTTTCTCTGACACATTTGCATGTGCCAGAAAGATGAGAGGCATTTTTCCATTAAAATCTAAAAATTTAAATTACAATCTAAATCTGTCCGTCTTCATTCGAATATAGGCAAAATGTCACCGCAGTTCATATTCATGATGCGTTTTGCTGTTTCTCTTGGTCTTAGGTGTGATCAATATCCCAGCTGTAGCACTGGGGATGTTTTCTGGAGGTCTGCTCATGAAAAGGCTGAAGCTGAACATCATGGGGGCGGCCAGGTTTGCCTTCGGCACGTCTCTGATCGGTTACATCCTTTCTCTGTTCTTCTTCGCAATGAGCTGTGAGAATGCCAAGGTAGCTGGAGTGACACTGTCATACAACAAGTGAGTCATAGATAATCACATGGTGTGTTGGGGTTGCTGTTATCAAATTATAATTTCATGCCAAATTCAGCATAATACAGTTATTGATCAAACAGACCTGACATATGCCTCATGAGTTTATTTTTCTGGGGTCTGTACGATTAAGTAGCTCTGGTTGGAGGAAACAATGAAATGCAATTTATCTTTTTGATTTTTTATATTTCATACAAGGAATGACTAATGAGAATACATTACTTGATTTCTGATGTACAAAGACAGAACCAAAGTCCAAGCAAGTACCTGAAAAATGTGAAAGAAATGTGAAACTAAGAGTGAGAATCTGGACTGGTATCTAGGTAGAGTTGAACCCAAATGGGCATAAGTTTCCATGGAGGACGAATGAAAGCACCGTCAGAGAACTCCTAACAGAACAAGCAGCAACATGCAGGCTTCTGTTCCTGCACCGAGGCAACCAGCAGGTGATCACAAGCATCAACCTGGCCAGGAATAACATAACAGGCCAACAAGAAAAGTTTCCTCTGTGTGTGTGCCCAGCACACTGCTGAGTCTTAAAACCGAGGTTCAACACAGACACAAGTGAAGTGACACTGCTGACAAAACAGATTAACGCAGCCAGATGGGTGCAATGAGCTAATGAACCTACTGTGAATGTACTGAAGCTGGCACACACAATTAAAACCCAGCAAAGACTATAAAGATTTCTCCTAAAGGTCCATTGTCCTTTTAGTCCTGCCAAATGCATTACAACTATTTCTGTTTATGTTGCTTTAAGCTACATTATGCTGAGTATTTTAAGGTATAATGACGTAAAACATACTGTAGGTTCTTAGATTATGATTTACAGATGTTGGTATACGCTAGTATATAACAGCTTGATAAGTAATTGCTATTGTCATTTTTGCTCTCTCGTCCTTCCAGCATAGACACAATATCTTACGATAAACACTCGGTGTTCACAGCCTGCAACTCAGACTGTTTCTGCTCAGCGAGTGAGTGGGACCCAGTCTGTGGAGAGAACGGCATCACATATGTTTCTCCCTGTCTTGCTGGCTGCACTGGCTCTGCTGGCTCAGGAAAAAACACAGTAAGTTCACGAGCTATTCAGACTATAAAAAATATTACACATGGAACACTGACTTATGGTATTAAAAACCATAAAAGCGTAAAGTCTTCCCCAGTCTGCATGGAACAGCTTTGGCACTGGTACATGTCCAAAGCTGAACATTATGTGTAGTTAAATACACATTAGATGTTGTTGCCATTTGTTGATCAGATGTGAGTGAATGATCCAGGGGGCAGGTATTACTCTGTATTGTATTATAAAAAGTGGTGATCATTTTAAAAAAGAATAAGACTGAGAAGGTTATATACATACTGTACCACTGTTATCATTGTTATCTAGTAACTTTATTTATTATCCAGTAAAAGTCATAATTGTAATCACACTAATATGAACTGAGTAAAGTATCCACACACCTTTCTGAGTTAAGGGATTTTGGTGATCTGTAGCAATATTTGGCAACATCAACATTATGATGTCATGGTAGCAGCAAAAACCACAAAGGGTGGAGCTTTCACTTAAAGCTTCACATAAATTATGAACAGTGAAAAGTAACCTCCTTTGGTAGTTATTGTTGTTCTCTTAAATGTGACAAACACTAACACTGGGATAGATTTTGAATATTTCAGGCGCTTATTTCACTTCAGCCTGTTTTCATGTTCAAGCGTATATGAGTGTGTGTGTACATATACAGTACCCTGTAGGCATTGCCTATGCCTGTGCATCTTTGCCTCGTTATACATGGTCACGTGTGTGTATGTCTTCCTAGGTCTTCTCAAACTGTAGCTGTGTCGGTGCGGCCGGCAACTTTACAGCCAGCACAGGTCAGTGCCTTCACAAGGACGACTGTGACAGGATGTTCCCGTACTTCCTGGCTCTCTCAGTCATCACTTCCTTTATCATCTCCCTCGGGGGCACACCAGGCTACATGCTTCTCATAAGGTAAGATTAAAAGATATTACTTATGAAAAGCACTCTGAAGGAACTAAATAGCTATTTCTCACACCGTCATTAAAGAGTCACGGTAGTCTTAAGGCCTTTGTGTTCACCTTTCGAGGGCAAGCTGTGGCACTATGGAAAAAACATTATATAAATACTGCCATTTAACATTTGTCCTTTTCTTTTTCTTATGATTTTTACAAATCATTCCCATCAGTTTATGACATAATTCGATATTTGATGTATTGATTCAACTCAATGCAAGGAGAAGTAGGTAACTAGACATATTTGCTAAAACTGTCACCATCTCCTGACAGTAATACATGAGACAGATAATCAATGGGAAAAATCTGACTCCTCTGGCTCCACCTGCTGCCTCGAAGACCATTTGACAAGAATCCAGATCAGTGTGTCTAACTGATCGATTGCTGCTCCTGCACAGGCTGCAGACAGCATCGTTCCACCGCACACGCTCTAACTTAGAGTCTGCACGAAAGATAACTAAACAGAAAGGGAGGAATAAAGACAAGCAAGCTAAAAGGGCAGCTTTGGAGGCAAACTGGGGAACACCGTAGAGAGAGAGAGGGGGAGGAACTGGAAATTGGACCCTCTCTGATTTTCAAACAAAATCCAATGTCTCCTAATCTTACTGACTGTCACTTGTATTTCAGAGGCTTTAAGAGTTACGGTCCTTTAGTTTTTTGCTTGATCTGCTATCCGGAAATTTTATTTTGCTTTTTCAGGGATCAAAGTATTCATAAACAATGCCTTGGGCCATTTATAGCTGACTTACTGTTGCTGGCAATGACTACGTGTGTGTGTGTGAAAATGCATGTGTGGATGTGTGTCTTCATGTGTGCGTGCTGCTCATATAAACAGCGGTTTCATCAAACAGTTTAAAAATAGGCTGTTCCCAATCATATGATTCCTTGTGGTTTAAAACCCTTCAGAATCAGAGCACTGGGTAGGAGGACATGGTCAGTTGAGAATCCCTTTGCCCACAATTGAGGTCAGTTGAGACTTTTGAGTTACCAAATGCAAAGTAGGGGAAAAAAACTGTTATCTTCTTGACCTGCTGATTGTGTGGTGAGGGCACAATGACAACTGTGATATACGGAGTGGCTGTAATATAAGCTGTGATAAAATACCATTAATTGACACAATCAAAGTTGAGTTAAAGAGAAGGCTAGAATTCATTGTGAGTAGCACCAGGCATTTTAAAAATGTCCTGATGATTTTTTCAAATTAGAAGTCATGAAGACAACTTGAGGATGTTGTGTGTGACGAGAAATGATGGCGGGGTTGAAGCAGCGAACAGTGAATCCACCCCTCATTATGTTCTGTAATGACTGGCCCTTCAGATTCAGAAGAAATGGGTCGTGACAATCAGTTCTTTATCTCTCCCACTCATTGTTCTCGAGGGGGCTGCGAGACCATTGGTTGGTCTCCCATGATTGCATTGGTAAAGGGTCAAGTGAAAGAAACTGCCGTGTCATCATGACGTGGAGGCAGCTATTTTCATGCAGTGGGTGTGCCTCGCTGTATGCTGGTCAGCGCTCGTGCTTTGAAAGCTGATGTTGCAGAAATACATTTCAAGTCCTCCTGGATTCAGCTTTTCCAGACAGATGAGTAAGGAGCGAACGCTCCCCGCCTGTTCACTCCGAGGCCAGACTTGATAACACAGGGGGTTCCCTGAGGAACATGCACGCTGTTTCTCCTGCCAGCAGCTGCATACTACAGTTTGATGGGCAGGCAGACCCAGACACAGTCTGACTCATGCACCCACAGCGGTGATGCTTTAAAGAAGATCACATCAGGCATGACCTTTTTAATAGCAGGCCAGCATTTTCGAATTTTACCAAAGGTACTGCATATTCCCTTACTTAAAAGCCTGTATCGTGACCTTGACACAGATTCTCCTGCAGCACAGCACCATCTGCTGGCTGATACCTCTGACTTACACAAGCTTCCATAGAAATGGGACAGCACACCCTCCGCTCTGCACTCCCTCTATCTGTCTGTATACTGCTGTGTATTTTCTCACATGAAAAGGTTTTATTGAGAAATTTACACCTCCTCCACATGACGTGCACACACACAAACCTAGATACACACATACAAGATCTTCTAAAGCCAAATCAGCTGATCCCACTGGAATGCACCAGCCTCACTTGAAAGAATTAGTTTACTTCCCACGTTTCTACACGCTCTGTTAATGTCTCTGTCATGTGAAATGTCATTTCTGTTCATCGTTGTATTTAATGTTTACTGCTGCTCCTCTGGGAAATTATAGGTTTCATCTGCTCTGCTCTACTGTTAATGCCTATGGATTAATTAATCAATTAAAAAACATTAAAGTTCTTAGGATCTTTAGCTAATAAAAATGAGCTTTTGAAAATGAGAATATGTACTTTTGAGGCAGAAAATTGTCTCATTCAAATTCATCAATAAATCTGTGTACATTGGTTTGCCTGCCTTTAAAGAATAAGAAATTAACTTTAGTTAATTTGGCCTTTGGTCTTTTGTGTTTTAAACGTCACTGATACTTTCTAATAATTTTCAACTAGTATTTTCATTTCAGTTCAGTTTTTTTTTCCAAATAAAGAAAATGTCTGCGATTTGTCTTTTTGCAGGTGCATCAAACCACAGCTGAAATCTCTGGCACTGGGTTTCCATGCTCTGGCTACACGTACGCTTGGTAAGGCTCTTCCAAAAGACATCTTCCACTCAACATGATGGAGTGGCTCGGGGCTCTGATGCAAACTTTGCTGTCGCTTGAACCACCAGATATGCTCCAAATTGCAGAATATTTGCAAAATCACATTGTGTTTCAGTTGTGTGGGGATGCAGTTGTGAAAACATGCTTTTTGTCCCACAGCAGGGATCCCAGCGCCCATCTACTTTGGAGCAATCATTGACACCACATGCCTAAAATGGGGTCAGAAGAGGTGTGGAGGCATCGGAGCCTGTAGAATCTACAACACCACTGCATACAGGTATCATTCACACCCGGACACGGCACAGTTTCAGTGTACGTAGGATACAGTAGAGTAGGAAAATATTAGAGGGCAGTCATTCAGGTTCAGACTTTTTTGTGGTAGGTTTATATTTTTGATGGCAAATTTGAACCATTTTAATAAAAACAACCACTGAGCACTTTCAGGTTGCTACACATTTGACACTTCTGTTAAATCTTAACTGATATATTTGATAGCAAAACCATATATGTAGTTAATCCTGCTATGTATACCACAAACTTAACGGAGTAGCAGCAACTGTGACTCACAGCTCACATCATTGTTAAGGTCTAATGAGTAGGATTTGCTGTTTGCATTTTGTAAACATAGTATTCAATGCAGGGTCAATGCAGATACATACACCGCCACACAAATCCGTCTTAAAGGTACTTTAAAGCTTACCACTAGATCGCAGCAATTTGCTTACATTATATAGCCCTTCATATATCAGCAAAATGTTAACACACGTTTTAGACATCATATTTAGACTGATTGTGGATTACACATTATGAATGGTCTGATTAGAAATAAACCATTTTAAAAGTCTCATTTCATAACCTGAATTTGTCTGGGAATCATGACTTTTGTATTCTTCAATATCAAAGTAATGAGTTGATAGTTTTCTCTTCATGTCTGATTACAATGCAAACAGGAACTTCGATTAGCTCATTTGTCCTGCTTTAATGGAGCAATGCACAAGGTTTAACTTGGATTATACAGTAACTGACCCCATGCCACCATTACACTTCCTCTTTACATCCCTAAAGCCCACAAATTATGTGAGCTGTAGTTCCTGGTAGTAACCTGTTTGTTCATTTTAAACTGGGGGCCACAGTGTCAGATTGCTGTATTTCCTCTCTCTGCAGCTCATGTGCAACTTAACAACATTCTGATGACATTTTAACCTGAGTTGTTTTTGGTAGTAGAAAATTTAGATTTAGTCTTTGGACAAAAATGCTTATTAGTTTTAGTCACATTTGAGTCATTTCTAGATGTGATAGTTTTAGTCCAGTTTTAGTAAACAAAACTCAAAAGGTTTTCATTTAGTTTAAGTTAAAAAAAAAAAGGAAGTATTAGTCTTATTTTTCCACAGTAGTTAATCCTGCTCAGTACACAGACAGCATTATCAAGTATTGCTTACCTTTAGAAGTAGTCCTCGACCTTTCTTCCTCCCTGTCCCTGTGTAGACATTTTCCTCATTTTGTTCACCGAGCTGAGGCAGCTAGCTTGATGCTAACTGTTGTTAGCCTGACATGCTAGCTGAGGTTGTGCTAACATTAGCCAGCACAATATCCTCCGTCTCTTCTTCACTCAGCTTCGTTTCTTTCTTTTCGGCGTTTTTCATTAAACATGCTTCTTTCTTTTACTTTTTTTCTTTCTTTTGGCAGCCTCGCTGAGCTTTTGATCATTTTCCGCTTATTTTCGCTGATCCAGGATCTGTGCCATGTAAACCACCTGTTCTCTAGGCCCGCCCACCCTGACCATCAGCCAATCAGCACAGAGCATTGCCACTTGCTTAATGCCAATCACTGCTGTTTCATTCATTTGATTGGATAATTACTTTTTTCTGTGTGCCACTCACTGACATATTCGTGCAGTTTCATCTCATGAAAACTCAGCCATGTTTGGCTTGTCACCATCTCATTATCGTCATGAAAAAAAGGGGCGTCAACGAAATCATTTCGTCATCATCATTGCTGACGAAAACAAAACTGATTTTACCCAAATGAATTCATGTTTTACTTCCTAGATTTCTGATGAATGAACATTCATTATCTAGTGTGTCCAAAATGAACGTTTGTGCTTTTTCAAAATAGCCACTACCTATTTTACATATAATATTTTAATATATTTTTAACATTTAATTTCTCAGGATAGCATACCTGGGTCTGACCCTGAGCCTGCGGACTATCTCGTTCATTATTTGCATCCCGGGTTTCATTCTGCTCGGTCGACAGCTGAAGAAGGAGGAGAGAAACGCCCTCCATGGGGCCCTGGCCAATGGCGGCACAGAGCTGGAGGCACTCAGGAAGGAGGAGTTTGTAATTTCCAATTCTGACCAATCACAACAAACCTCAGACAACAGCACAGACAGAGAGACGCGGCTGTGACTGAACTGACCACCCCGCTTGTCTCCTTCACACACACACAAACACACACCACAGATGAACATATACAACCACACACATACAGCACATATACTCCAGAAGCATGTGCAGAGTGATGCTGTACACGTGTGCACACACACACACACACACACACACACACACACACACACACACACACACACACACACAAATGAGATTTGCAGGGAATCACGTTATATCTGATCATCTCATATAAAAGCATAAATTCTATATTTGTACTACTGGACCTGTGAAGGCTTTGTGAATTTGACAGAAATTTGATATAACTGAAATATTTCTTGAATGTACAGTACAGGCTGTTATTATTTTTTTCCTTATAAAGAAAAGTATAACATTATTTTTCTGTTTTAATGGTGGCACAAAAGATTAGATGGGAAATGTGACTTATACACTGACTTGACTACTGCAAAAACCGTATCATTCTGAAAACCAGCACTTGTTAAGCTGCCTCTTCGGGTGTTTTTCTTTCAAGCAAAGTTTTTCTTCCTGACATCACTGTTCCTGAACAGATGAGGAGAAGTGGCCTTCTTAAATGAAAAACATAAATGATGACGACAAGGAAAATTAGGCCGTCAACAAGACAGGAAGCAAGGCTTTTTTTTCCTTTAAGAATTTGAAATAGAAAAGGACAATGTAGAGATATGTGTTTGAACACGTATCTGGCAGTTGTTGATTAGACGCATGTGCCTCATTCACTCAAGTTACCTCTAAATGATGTGTCGCCTGTGTTGCTGGTAGAAGAGAGCATTTTCGTTTTAACATTGTGAACAGATCTCATTTCATTTTGACATTTCAGACCGAATGTACATCTTTGTACTCACTAGAACCTTTGTCTTTAAATTCAAGCCGCCTAGAGTCAGGTCTGAATGTATTACAGTTTGTGTTGTGTTTTCTGGATGTGAACTTGTTCCTTTGGTATCCATGCTCACTAAAAAATGGAAAATAGTATTTTTTTTTTTTGTGAGATGTGCTTACCCGTTTAGTGTACTCTGAATACAATCTGGACAACGTCCACAAGGAGGCAGTACCAACTAGCACCAGCCCCATTTACTCTTTACCTAAATTTGGATTTATTGAAGAGAAAGATTTTTATCAAGAATATTACACAGCACACTAAACCTTTGACACTAATAATTGGGATTAAACTGAATTTGCCCCAGATATTTCAATGTGCATTAGCCATGAACAGCCATTTTTGTTGGACGCACAGATGGGGTGTCTGGTTTCTATCTGCTGTGCTTTTTTAGAGGCAGAATTTGCATCACTGATAAATGATGTACTGTGTTTTGTCCCAGTCTTCAGGCAAACGGTGCCGCTGTGTGCGAGGTATCACAGCAGGAAATGTGCATTGATGTTACTGATGTGTAGAAGCTCCTGCCACCGAGTCGCTGGTCATGTTTTTCTGTGTATTTCTGCACATGTATGAACTCCTGTGCCAAAACCCACAAACTGAAAAAGCATAGTCTATTCTCAGGTGTTTCCTATCAATTTTATTCTCTTCCAGCAACTTCATCCCCAAATCAGGATCCATGTTTTTGAAATCTGTTAAATTCCTCAAAGCAAAATAAATCAACTAGCTACTGTATCTCAAGACTTCTGTTTTCAAAAACAATGCTTTCATCTTTGTAAACGTATAACATTATCATTTTGTAAGGCTTTTATTTCCCAAATTGATATGTACCATGTTGGCAACTTTGAGTTGACTATGGTCTTTTGAATTCAGGTTCGGTTTCAGGCACAGAACAGACTCAGAGAGGAGCGAGAGGTAGAGGAGGGAGGAAGTCATTATCTCAATAATGCAAGGCATTTGCTTGCATTGAAGAAATCAGAATGTATATAATTTTCTTGGATTATTTTTGTAAAATTTCAAAGGATATCTTAAATGTTATACTAAAATAAAACTTTTAATATCCAATCAAATTACGTGTTGGTGTTATGTATTCAAAATCAGGCAGGGTGTACAGGAATGTATCTTTATTAAACAACATGTACTACAACCAAATAAAAAGGCACTTCCATCTGATTTCTGTCTTAAAATATTAATGTCAGAACACAATGTAAAGAGGCATTTTTGTATTTTTTTTCCAACAACCTAAAACTTAACAGTTTAATTTATCATAAAAAAAACTTTGGGAACGTTGAAGCATCTCAGGGTCACAATTTCAGCAACTCTTTCACAGTGACAAGACTCTGTCTGGATAACGGAAAAATAACAATCCATACAACCCCTTTTCATGACACATAGTCCAACTCCAAGTGCAACTCTTGCACTAACCCATAAATGAACGCTTTAGATACACAATGCAGCAAATATACAAGAATCTGGACCTTCCGTGGCTCTGTAACATCCACAGGACTTATTTTAACTCCTACATTTGACCCAGATAAAAATGATTATGTTGCAAACGTCAAGTAAGATCCTAAGTGGTTGAAACAATCTAAAAAGATATTCATGACATTACATCAGATGTGAAAGGAATTAACCAGGAAACTAAAAGAAAAAAAAAACAAAATGTATGGACTAGGTGATGAAAATATCCAACTCTTATCATAAACCTACTTTGGTTAAAAAAGAAAAAAAGTACAACAAAAACATGAAGGTGATTTGGCCGACTGCAACTGTACATGCAAATTTTTGCAGAGCCATGCAAGCGCAGACTGAATTTACATACTGTTGTTAAGCTCCAAGTGGGTGCAGCAGGAAAAAAACCCCAAACCCTTATAATATCAAAATACATTCGTGATCATTCACAGTAACAGAGTGCTCTACCCAAACTTCACACTCCAAACTGTGCACATGACTTAAACAAACCCGTCCTTGTTACATAGTTCTTTAACATACGAAGTGCTCTGTGATCAGACCTGGGTCGATTACTGGCAGAATTCACTCCTATTACCTTGTGCAATTAATCTGCCTGATAGAGTGTGTGCTCGAAAAAAGAAATCCTCTTAGTCACACTGCACCAGGCAGAAAAAGGAAACCATCAAATATTACAAATTTCTATTTAAGACAGCCTGTTGCCATAGCCAAATTCTCCTCCATGCTTTAAACCCATTAGCCAAAGTCCCCAACTCAGAGGAGCAAATTCTGGTTTTGTGATGCGTGCCGCGACACACGGCGTTTGATGAAGGTTATGTGTGCGTTGCAGTAGCTCTCTTGTGATTTCAAGTCGCTGTGCACAAACTTAAGCCTGCAGAGACTTTTTCAATTACTAGTCATCCTTTTTGTTTCCGCTATCTTGAAGATTCTGAAAAGATAAATAGAAAAGAAAATGTGAGTTAATGTGTCATATGATGTATTTTGTGAGTGAACAGTTTTTCTTTTATCAAGATCCAGTAAATTAAAAGATATAAATTAATGGTACTTTCACAAGAAGTAACAAGCCCTACTTTTTAATGTCTCAACAGAAAAAACACTGATATGCTCTGTCACTTTTTAAATAGATTTTGAAATGATAATGAAATGGGAAGGCTTCTTCCAACATGAATTATGGACTTAGCCAAAAGTCCAGCCTGTCTAATGTTGATTAATTTGAATGTTGCCCTGGAACTGTTATATCTAGGTAGAGAGAGAACCAATACGTTGTTATCCTGCTGTGTTTAGCACTTGGCATCACCTGGAGCTCCTGATGTTCTTTCAACAGCCTGTCGTACTCCCTGGCGAGGCCCTCCATCTGTTTCTTCATCACATCTGCCTCTGACTGGGAGTCCTTCAGGGCTAGAGAGGAAACAAGCGCAGATGTCTACAGTTCTCATAGAAACTTTCCCGGGGTCAGAACATTAAAACTGACACTAAAACATGTGTAAAAGCAACATAAACGTTACAGGTTGTGTTAACGAGTACATGGATGCTAACCATCTCCTGAGGTCTTCAGTTCTCCTTTCAGTTTCTCCACTTCCTCCCTCAACAGCTCCAAGCCCTCTGCAGTAGCCTTGTCTCCGTTCCCTTCCATCAGAGCCTGAAATATATCGCATGACATGAGCCAAGTCTAAATACAGTTTAAATTGCAAGTAAAAAAAACATTATATTCAGGTTTATTTGTCCGAGAGATACAAATCCATCCAGGACAGATGTGTTAACTTGACATATTTAAATGCCTGATGTAGATTATGGTTTATCTAACCAGCCCAATATCTTTGAGTCTTTACCCAGCCGATGTGAAGCTACCTGTTTCAGCAGATCATTGTCCTCCATGTATTTCTTTGCAGCCTGGTTAGCACCGTCAGCCTGTGCCTGCAGAGCTGCCGTAGTGGCAGACAATGATGCCAGCTGGTTAATCAAGGTGACCACTCGCTTCATAACCCTGCAAAAAGGCAAATAAATAATACATAATAGGATAGAGAAACACTTGACTCAAGGGATAGGATCTGCTTCCGCAACTGACTAATTTTTTTATCAATTATTAATCTACTGATTTCTTTTTTGATAAGACATGTTTATATGACAGAGCAAAGTCTCACAGCCAAAGGAAGACAGCAAAGCCAGAAATGTAGAGGTTCCTCTGGGCTCGAAAAAGCTTCATGTGCAGGTGGTCAAACATGTTCGGTTGCAGCTTGGCATCTGTGCCAATGTCTTTTGCTGAATATTTCCTCACCTCACGCACTGCATCTAGAGAGACAAAAAAAAAAAATCAGCCAAGATTGACAAGCGATACAGGGAGTCTTTGGTTTACGACGTCCTCGACCTACGGCATTTTGTAGCATGTCGCCACCTGCCATAAATTTATTAAGAAAGTCTTATTCCATCATTTCGACATACGGTGTCTGCAACACCAAGATAAATACAGTACAGTGTTTTTATGTCCTCGATTATGATTTTATCACTGTGTTAGCAGAGGTGAGGGACATAGAATGGGTGTATGAATGGTGTGTGTGTGTGTTTGTGTGTGTGTGCTACACAGCATTTGGACTTTCATTATTGTGGCTGTTTGTTCGGCAACACCTCAATAAGTTTTTAACATCCTGTGCAAGTATGTTTGTGTCTGTCACATGTGAGTTTTGACTTAATAGTGAAAATCATGTTACGTCGTGTCTGTAGTGAAGCTGTCTGATTCTGTTACAGCATCCCATAATACACTAACTTCCTGTTGACATTTCACAACTCCATCTTGGGGTTATTACCTCTGGTAAGGCATTGTAAGAAAACACACACTCTCCTTACAGTCCACTTACCAAGAAAGAGGACAATAAGTATTATGATCATCGTGAAAAACACTTTGTTCCAGAACCTGGCCATCCAGCTCCAGATCCTCAGCTGGAAAATACTCTGCCACCTGCAACCAGACAAACACACACACAAACATGTAAAATCACAAAGAGACTCTTCCTGCTTTGTGTTTTTGTTGCACTAGCTATGACATCATGTTGTGGCTATGGTTTGATCCTCAGCTACAGTCTGCCTGTTAAGAGGTCTTGGACTAGCTATTAACCCCCTAATGCCCCCTAGAGCGTAAAAATCTGTGTATATGTGGCTGTGTCCATGATTAGATCAAACCCTGAAGATCACCTTATATGGAAGCCTTTGCCATCAGTGAACGAATGTGTGACAGACAGCGGTAAAAGGCACTCTTAGTAGTCAGAAGATGAAAAAAAGCTCTATAGGAGCATGTCAGTTTATCATGTTGTGATGAAAGACACAAACCTGACACACACACTTCTGGGACTTACCGCCTGGCTGAGATGAAGGGTAAACAGAGGATGACGAGGATGCCAATCTCCACATAGAGAAACGTGGCCACGGCAGTCCATTGCAACGTCATCTCTACAGAGGGTCTCTGAGGATACAGACACACAGAAGGCCTCACAGAACAACAGGTAAACACAAACATGTGCTTTCTTTTCAGGTTTAGCCAGCGTTTAGGATCTTTTCCCTACTTGTGCAACAACACAGCCCGTATTGAGAAACGTGACAGCTTGAGCTCCACTCTGCTCAAAGTTCACACACTTTAATGCTTTAACACAAACTTATACAAAAAGTAAATGAAGTGATGTTATTGAAATTTGCCTAAAACGTTACGTCCCAAACAGTGAGGGCAACAAACGGCGCGATGCTTTCTCTCCCTCTCTCTCTCTCTCTCTCTCTCTCTCACTCACACTCACACACACACACATACAGTAGCTTGTTAAAAGAAAACATCCAAAACGTTTTATTGGCGATAACTATCTTTTAATCCTCTGTCGGTGTTAACATCCTAATTGCTCCGTAGACACGAGCTAAGTAAAAATGACGTGGCGTTTTTAAAAACGGAAAACTAATAAAGATATTTTAAAGTGGCAGTGGGATACATGTGAGATAACATACTCAACCTACCGACGAGAAGCCCAAATGCTGATAATTAGAGAGAAACTTAGTTGAACTTCTGGTGTCAAACACCTCGTCTTCCTTGTTCTCTTCCTGTCGCAGCAAGCTCGTGCGAGGCAGCTGACTTCCGGTACCACATTTCAAAATTAAAGCTGTTTCAAGATTATATTGCTGTTTGATATCAAAATTAAATTGATCGTTTTTAATTGTCATTTCATTGGCAAAATATATTATGACTGGGAAATATATCAGTCGTTGTTAATTTCTCCGTAAAAGCTCAGTATTCACATAAAATAGTTGAAATTAGATTAGTTTGAAAGCAAAACTGCATTCCGGTAGATTACTTTCAAAAACTATTGGCGAAACAAAATTTGCATTCAATTATGCTCTGACTTGAAAAAGGTTATAGGCTGAGTAAATGGGTCATTATAAAGCAAATCAGTTTTTTTAACTGTTGTCTTGTCAGATAAAATATCTTTTGTATCCATGTTACATGTTCTAAATATTCAGTGAGAAGAACACGACGAGTCAAAAGTTTCGACACGCCTTCTCAGTCAATGGCTTTTCTTTATTTTCTTTATCATTATTTTATTATTAGACATTATAGATTAATAGTGAAGACATCGAAACTATAAAAGAAACATATTCTCGTTTGTTTAACACTTTTGTCTTTATTACATAACTCCATATGTTTTATATTTCATATTTTTGCATTTTCACAATAGCCACCTTTAGATTTGAGTCTCAAACACATACAAAGCTGTCATCAAATTAAAAGGTGGCTTATTTGAACAATCTAAAATATAAAATATATCCCGTTTTGTTTATCACTTCTTTCTTTACTATATAATTAATAAATAATTCTGTCCCTCTGTGTCAGCCCTGCGAGCTGGGATAAGCTCCAGCATCCAGTGACGAGGAATAAGCAAGTATAGAAGATGAATGCATGAATAATTCCATGTGTTTCTTTTATAGTTTTGATGTCTTCAGTAATTATCTACGATGTAAAAAATAAATAAAATAAAAAAAACATTAAATTAGGTGGCTCATTTAATGTTTGTCCAAACTTTTGACTGGTAGTGTACATCAGTATGTACTTGCATGCACTTAATACAGAAGACAGGCGTTAATAACAGCTAGATGTTGTGTTTAAATAGATACAACTTTACGGTTTAGTTAGTGGTTGAGAGGACAAAACAGACATCAGCAATACAGTTGCAACTTTGAAGTTTTATTTGGCATAAAAATACAATAAAAAATGGATAAAATCACATATGTAACATTTCAATACGTTCATGTACCCAAGTCGTGCACTGAGCCGTATGTATTCTTGAGGTAATCTATTACAGCAGAGGTACTGGACAGAGAATTGAAAACCTTTCTCTCAGGCTGGGAGCTAACCCTCTCCAGCATGTAGATGAGGTGATGGTGGAAGCAGGTGAACGGAGTGCCCTGCTCCACAGAGATGTCCACCCAGTCCCATATACACTCCAATGGAGTATCCTCATACCCAGTGAACATGGCCGGGTTAGCAAGCAACCCCCGTGCAGCCATCACACCTATAAGCAAATCCAAACAAACAATAAATCAACTAATTTAAAGGTCATTGTCACATAAGCATCTGTCATGACTTGATAACTGCGCTTAAGAAAGAAATTTGTTTAAAGCAAACATACCGTCGACACCAGTGAGCTGGTAAGTGGACTCCACATCACGGAGATACTTTATATCTCCATTGGCAATGACAGGGACAGATACGCTGTCTTTGATTGTCTTTATGGCATCATAATGGACAGGCTGGTGGCGTTCCTCTGATGTACGGCCATGGACTGTTATCCACGACACCCCGGCTGCTTCAGCCTTCTGGCACAGATCCACTGTCCGTCTCAGGTCCTTGTGAATTCTGTGGTTGAAGAGAGTTTCGTTGTTGTTATAATTATTATTTTCATTATTATGTAGTAACCCTGATTTAAGTTAGGTCTTAAATTAAAGTCTATACTTTATATGTATTCTGACAAATGCAGTGTTATGTTGAGCCTATATTGTTTGCAACTTTGCAGATTTCCATGTCTACCTTTAGTATAATATCAATTTGATTCTGGACTTTTACCTTATTTTGATGGATGCGGTGTAGTTTGGATTGTCCACTTGGTTTCTGACATGTCTAACCATGTCTTTCACAAGTTCAGGTTTGTTGATGAGGCATGCACCATACCCAGCTGCCATAGCCCATCTGAAAAGACAACAACAAAGCTTACCACACAACCTACATATAAGATTTGCAAGCACATTTAAAAGACAAAGAGTTTGGTATTACTTGCTGAAATACATATATACATACATACATGATGAACATTGAAAAGGAAATGGAGACCAAAATGTACTTGCACCTTTGGGGACAGCCACAGTTGAGGTCAACTCCATCCGAGAAAGGTGCCACCACACAGGCTGCGTCAGCCAGAGTCTGGGCATCATGGGCAGCGAACTGCACTATCAATGGGCGGTCACCTGCAGAGGAGGAGCAAACTGTATTCAAAACACAGTGCAGCAAGGCTCATAACATCCTTGCAATATTATTTATATCACGGTCACTTACATTTTCTAAGATTATGAAATAATTTATTGGTCACTGAACATTGCTCGTCACTTTACTTTAGTGACAGCTGGTGAATTTTACATTGCAATATTTTTATATCATGTATATCTCACAGTATTATCTATATTCAAAACAGGGTCACTTACTTTGCAATATTATTATTTATATTATTTTTTGCATATTGTCTGGTTGAAGGTCAAGACTTTTTATTGTTGAGTGTTTACATTGTTTTTTCTTGTAATCATGCTACACGTCTGTCTGTTTGTTGTGCTTTTTGTTGATCCCCCACTTTTTCTGCTGCTGTAGCGACTGAATTTCCCCATAGTGAGATTAGTAGAAGTATCAGTCTAATCTAATCTGATCTAATTTAACATCACATTCATAATGCGGCAAGCCTGACTCCTTTGTAAAGACGCGGGCAATACAACAGTATAATTGTACAGCTCATATAGCAATAATCCCACTCACTCTCATTGGTAGTGAATTCACTGTCTCTGGCTTTGACAGACCTCATGAAGTCAGCAGCAACTATCATTGGCGTGAAGCATATATCACAGTTGTATTTCCTCACCAAGGTCCTGAATGCAAGTCTATGGATAACAAACAAAAAGATCTTTTTAGAGCTCAGTCTGAAAGAGAAACACAATAAGGGTTAGCAGGACCTACAACAGGTCTCATATTTAAGACAGAAGAGCATCTTCCTTTTCACGTGGTTCAGCGCTGCAATAACAATCAAAACTAAATGTAAAATGATAGAAACGAAATGGACTCCGCTTACTTTGAATATCGGACCATTGGGGCGCATATTTTCAGGACCTTTCCCTTTTCAAACATGTCCATGATGCCGCTGTTTCCATTTGAAGTCTTCATCTCTCTGAAGCAGCGCTGTTAGCCAGTTAGCATCACAAGCTAACCGACCAGCTCGATATCAGTGGCTAGAGTTTGGTTGCGGGTTAATTTCTGTCGCCTGACATCTATTTCAGTGTGTTAAAGACGAAGAAAGACTTTAAATGTAACGTTAAATCCCGCACTATCGCATAAATATACACTCATAGGTCGGTTTACTCCTGGACAGCGTTACATACCAGCGCTGCAGCCCACCATGCGGGTCGACCTCTGAACTCATACGTCACAGAGCACGATGTGTTTATTTTTTTTTCTCTTTCTCTATTTTTTTTAATTAAAACCGCCAATATACTTAATTTGGGCTTTACGTGAGAATATAATATATTATAAATAAAACGAATGAGACAGTTGGTAAATTGTGTTTGACGTCAGATCAACGTCATACCCATACGCTCGATGCTGCCTTCAGGTTCTGTCGGGAAAAGGTAAGACTCAAGCTTTCAATCGCTAAAGCAGAGGTTTTAAGAGACTGGGACTGTGGGTCTCCCATCAGACAAAGCTGGGAGAAGCACCCCTACAAAAAGCCTAATTGTAGATATCAAACAAGATAACAAAAATAATAACCATGAAAAATTTTCCACTAAAGCACAGACTGCATTAACTGTGTGGCCTTAGAATAACTTGCTGGAAATCGGTTCCTTATACAAACAGTTTCAGTGTCTTCAGAAAGTTAATTTCTGATTTGATTTCAATGGTGAATAAATCAAACTACTTTTTTGTACATGTGGAGTTACATGAGAGCTATACAATATATAGACACCATATAAACAGAGCACACGATGGAATACACACATCCTAGCAGTTTAGTGCTATGCAAGTTCATGTTCAATATTTAGCTGCCTTTTATAAATGATAAACTTAATATGTGGCAGGTTGTGTCTAACAGCCCCATCAGTGCATCAGTGTAGGGCCAATACCAAAAGTCCAAGCTATGGGTCAGTAATGTGTAGTTTACCCAGTTTACCCAGTACCTACTGTTCTCAGCTCTCCTTAGGTCAAGACTGCCAGTCTTCTGAGGAAACCCCTCTGGCACAGAAATCAATCAAGAGACACTAAACCAATGGAATCACAACAAGCACTGCATTTTTTTTTCTTAAAAACACACTCTAAACACCATTAAAAAAATCTGAGGAATGGACTCAGTGATGATATGCTTATAGAAAGATTATGAGATGGATGAAATGTTTCAACAAAACAAAATGCACAAACATCTGGCAGATATCCGTCATTTCTTCTGTCACTGTGAAACCCATAATCATTCAACAGTTGTAAATGTCACTTGCTCATCATGTGGCATCATTTTGATACTGGCTCAGCTGAATCTTACCCCAACAAACCTCATTTCCAGCATCTCCAATGTGTAGCTCTAAGGCAACAGGAAATCTTTACAAATCTAGATTTATTAGTACTTTCTCTCTCTGGCCACAGGAGGGCATTAAAGTAGCACAAGTGCAAGTTGTTTTGCCGCCTGAGCACATCAGCAGCACATCCAACTCTTCAGGTTGTTTTTGTGTCATTTGCTGAGGTTTGATGTGTTGATGTGTTGATGTATTAACAGCACAGTTGGTCGTCTGCTCAATGAAACTCAATTTGTTGCACTCAAAGCACCAAAAAAATCTTCAAATTCATGGACTAAAAGTTGCAAAACTTCCATGATCTCAAACCATGTGAAGAGCTTCTTTTTCCTCCCCTGTCAAACTTACCTGCATTTCCCAGAGTAAAGGGGGAAAATCTTGTCATGGTTTCCCATTTTGAAACTCTATACATGCCATTTCTGTGGTCAAACTTGGTCAGTGTGCTTGTATAACTATTCTCTGTTGGGTGTCACGGGCTATTTCCTCACAAAACACACAACTGCTGAATTAATGAACACTTTATTTCAAACAGGCACTGAATGAGTGACTAATATAAAAAAAAAGCATACGTCAATAAGGCACAAAAGGGCATCACAATAAAATATCCCTTGCTGTGACTGTGGAGAGACCCGTTAATCAGCTGATAAAAATCTCACAACCTAAAACTTCAAACAGAATAAATACAATTTCAGTCCAAGTCAAGCCGAGGAAAGTGATAGCAGTGGAATGCAGCTTGTTATTTTCACTAGTCTGCCAGTGAGTGAAATCAAAAATACTTCCCACCCCTTAGTAAACTCCACACGCTCTCAATCTGTCTACACTACCTACTGAAATCAGTTTGTCTAAGCTTACACGTCACAGTGACCTGAAAGGTTCCCTTAATCTACCAACATTAACATAATACATCAGCGGCCGGAGAGAAGGCTTGGAAAGAGCTCAGCTTGTGCTAATGTTGTGCAGAAATACACAATACCCTGTGAATGAACAACAACACGTGTGAAGTATTTTCGGCCTTTGTACAGTGTGGATAAGTTAGTGATTTCATAGCATGCACCCAAACTCCAGCAACACATGTGATTCGCCTTCCCTCGCCCCCTTACATCCTAGTCGCTTTCAACTGTGTTATAAGTTAATATTTCTAAAAGCTTTTCTGTGACTACAAACTACTTCACTACACTGAGGTGGGCCCCACAGCTCACACTTAAAATCTTTTCTGCATCCCTGACGAACTCGATAGGACGCGAGAAGAGTGACTTTGCTGGGGGGCAAAGCGGTATTCTCCTCAGCTCATTCAATGAGTCAATAAAAACAAAAACAAACACGAGTCTGCCTCTGCAAACCAACAAGCTGCAAAGTGAAGCTTTTAATACAACATCCGTGCCAACTTATAGATCTTCCATTGGCGGGCATATGAAAATATCAAGACACGGACTGAACGGGAATTTCATCCAGTTGGTCCACACCTTGTCATCTCTGATATCTGTAACGTCACAGCACAGACGCTTCCTGTCCACAGCTTGCATAGGGTGCTTAAAAGGGTAACAACTTCAAAAAGACAAACACAGCAGGTCGGTGGCAGCCTTGGAGAGTGAAGAGCTACAGTATGAGGGGGGGGGGGGGGGCATGGGATTGACCACCCTCACATGTCCCCCAGCCACCTGCGCCTCACTGAGGTAGCCCTCTGCGGCCGGCCGCCTCCAGCTCCACACTGGAGAGGAAGCGCTTGGATAGTCGGTGACAGTCGTAGCTGAGCTCCGTGGTGTAGATGGCGCTGGTTTTCTTGGGGTAGATGATGGTGGTGCTCTTGAAGTGCTGCGGCCGATGGCGAGGCTGAAAGTCCAGCTGTGTCTTGTAGTGGCGCCAGGTGCTGTGGGGCACGGCCATGATGGTCTGCCTGCAGTGCTCGAGGCCCTGGCCCAACGGCTGGAGGGCCACGCCCTGAATGAAGTGGCGGTCCGAGTCGTAGTGCACGGATGAGGTGTATCTAAGGAAGAGGGGGGAGAGCATAGTGGCTTTAGTTGGTGCAATAGTATGGAGTGAGATGGGCCTACAGTGCGATGCCTCTCCAAGTCCACGGTTTTACCTGTTCACTCATGTACACGCCTTGCAGCCACCGGCCATCTAGGTACATATTAAAGCAAAAAAAATACAACTACAACTCTTCACGGAGAGGCCTTTTTAATGAATATCCTCCCTCCAGCAGCGGGTTTAATGCTGTACAGAGTGGGATACATCAAAGCCAACCCACCTTATTTCCTTGGGCGGTAATGGATCAAGCGCTATGCCTTCCCCAAAGGACAGCGGGTGTAGCTGCTGGAACGATCCGCTGGGTACAACTGGAACCTGAAATGAGAAAAAAGAAAAAAAAAAAAACAGTCAACAGAAGTCCTGCAGGTCGTCACAGGGCCGGCTCAGTGCTGAGGTGACCCACTTTCATCTGTGGGCCAGAGCACGCAGGGGAGTGCTGAGGTCCTCTCAGGAACGTTTGAGCTCAGCAGAAAGAGCGGTGGGACTGTCAGAGGAGCAGCAGACTTCCTGTGTGCAGGGGCCACACACACACCTCTAGAGTGCAAGGCAACCTGGGGCTTTGCAGGATACGGCGCCATAACATTTCCTTATGCATGCTTTGGACGACCATCATGCGTGTAATGCTAAATTCCTACAAGCGTGCCAAGTCCTCCGCATCGAATTGCAGGTTATGGGATGTCCTGGCATTTAAAATAAGAAATGTGTCTACAGGAGAGGGAGGGGGAGGGGGGTGGGGGGTGACACAGATTGTTTCAGTGCACAGCAAGCAGTCATCAAGTGGTGGTGTGATGTGATTACCTACCAGCGAGCCCCGTCCCTCGTCCTCGGACACCGGGCTCACCCCCCCGGCCTTGTCCGCGCACGCAGGCAGCAGCCAGGCGCTGGGGCTCGGGCTGGGGGGCAACCCGGAGTCTGGACTGTCGAGTCCTCTGTCAGCCCTGCAGCTCATCTCCAGCGGGTCTCCTTCACACACATTTGGCAAGTTCAACCTGCCGACCATCTCCGGTTAAAAAAAAAAAAAAAAAGAAAGAAAAAAAGTTGCAAAACTCCAGCGAGCGACAGGCGGATTGCGAAAGAAAAAAAGTAGTTCCGTGTAAAGTTTTTTTTTTCTCTCCTCGTCCTCAGGTTTTGCTGCAAAAGTCCCCCACGGTGCTCCTGCAGAGCTCCTCCCGGACAGGATGCACGTCTGCCCCGCTGGAAAGATCATCAACGGGGGGGTAATTCAGTGCCCCGCCACCATCCACAACCCACCACCACCATCCACCACCACAAACCTTCAGACCGCACAAAAAGCCCCCCAGCAGCCCTTCACTGTGACATGCAGCTCTGCGGACGTGTGAGCCGACCCCACGCTGGATGTGCGGACGAAGTTTCCGCAGAGGGAGGATGTGAGGAGGTCCTGCTGCCCGCGGCTCCTCTTCAAACCGCCCCCCCTCCTCCTCCTCCTTCAGAGGGGCCTGCAGATCGGCTGACACGCCACAGGAAACGCCCTTTGAAGCTTTCCACGGGCTCCTGATTGGAGAGAGAGAATAAGTGGCAACCAGAGACGGAGCCGGTCATGGGAACTTTTCCAGCCCCCCTCGTTCAAAATTGGCCCCCTCAGTTATAAAGAAAAAAAAACAGGTTGATGTGTTTTCCTGGTATTGTGCGTAATAACGTGCAAATTGAAGCAGTGTACACCCATTTGATGAAGCACAAGGGGAAGTCGGTGGCAATGGTTTTAATAGTGTTCAACAGTTGCCTGCACACAGTTCAGACAGTACAAACAGGTAACATGTTGCCTGAAGGCAGGAATGTGTACACTAATGCAGTTACATTTCATCTGCAGCGACACCGCGCTGAGAGCCATCAGAATCAGTGATCACAACCAGGGCATCCGCTTTAAATGAGCTCAGTCTTTTTTTCTTCTTTTGCTCACTGATGTGCTGTTGACATCACTGGGGATATGTGAGGGAGCAGCTTCAGACACTCGGCTAACTGAGAGACTGACCCATATTGTTGGGTCTGTGTGCATCTTTATGACAAAAGATATTTTTCAAACTAAAATAAGATTGTAGATATGGAGGGATGGACAAATGGTAGCACAAAACCTCATTTTCATGTCAGTGCGAAGGAGACTGAGGATTAAATTACCAAAGAATATTTTGGACTTGCCCTGCACACAGTATATATAACCTGTCACCCCCCCTCAAGGCAATGGCTGCAGTTAAAATTGAGGATTAGCTGGTTCTAATTTCAAGTCAACCTGGAGGGATTTCAGATGTTAAGACATAACTGGCCTCATCTCTGACAGAAGATGCAGGAAATCTGAAGATCCCCTTCACGCAAACACGCCCAACACCTATGACGCACGTCCACTTTAAAGGATGGCAGAGATGTACACAGAATTAAACTCGGAATCCCCCGCTTGAGGTCAAAATAGTTGAGGAAAAACCCTGGCTATCCTGGAAACTCATTTTGTTCAGAAAACATCAACTTTAATTAAGATAACGGTGCCTATAATCTTCCTGGATTAGACACGTCCCAGAGAGGCAGCCAGAGGCTCTCTGAGCAGAAGTTAGTTAACAGCACTACATTCAGGTCTTCTGAGTGCAAATACACTGTGCAACAATGTACTGATGTTACAAAGCTCAGACATTAGTGTCATCACAATTAGATGGTAAATCACAGAATGACATGTCTAACAACAGCATGTAGCAGTTGAGGAAGTTTCTTCATAATCCCACGTCACACCTCGGGCTCATTTTACTGTCAGTCAGAAAATTCAGTCCACTTTTTCTGCAATTTCTCCACAATAACTGAATCGAGCGTAATGAAGTCTTTGAGATGAATGACTGTGAAGGAGGCAAAGGGCATCCCATCCCGCAGCCTTTTTTTAATTCTCCGTGTCTGCTCACAGCCTCTTCTTGATGAGTTTCTCTAGTTTACGGATGCGGGAGGACTCCTGCTCAGGGGTGGGGGCACTGAAGGACAGTGAGAGGCCGCCGTCAGCCCCGGAGGGTGGAGTGGGTAGTCTCTGCCTGAAGAGCTCCAACATGCTACTCTGTTCGCTGCGCTTCAGACCCTACAAGCACATCAACAGGAACACGGGGAAAATAACACAATATTAAAGACCTCTCCAAGTATATAAAACAAGAATGTGTTTGTCCATGACAATAGGTTGGTTAATATATGTAAGCAGAAGTGTGTTCATATAACAGTTTAAAACAGAAGCAAAATATGTGATAAATACCACCCTCAGATCAGAATGAAGCTGGAAGTAGCAGCCAGTTAGCTTAGCTTAGCATAAAGACTTGGAACATAGGGAAATTGGGGAAGCTTGCCTGACTCTGTCTAAGGATAATATGATCCACGTACCAGTACCCTTAAAGCGTACTTATTAAAACACAGAAGCTTTCTCTTTTAATCTGTAGACTAAAAACAACATACAAATTGTGTTTCTTTGGGTGCAAATGTTAAATCATGTGTTAATGGGTGCAGGTGGGCAGATTCCTTCGGACAGAGCCGGACAACTCATTTCCCCTGAACCAGCTAAGTGAAGATAACGAGCTGCTCGGTCCAGCTCCAAGTGGTATCAATATTTCCACCCAACCTTCACTGGGAAAGCAAATGTTCCTTTAAATGACAGCATCAAACCCACTGACCTTCATGTCCAGAATCTTCTGGAAGGTCTCAGGGTTGCCATCAGCCAGGAGCTTGATGTAGTTATCGACAAACACCACTGGTGGTTCATGTGGGGCCATCACCACCTGCGGAAAAGTAGAGTTTAATGTTGGTTTCAGCCCTCCCTCCTTTTCCTGTGAACCATCATGGGACAGCCCAAGAGATCTTTAAATGATCCCACATGAGGCAGCCAGGCAACCCAAACGAGGGAGAGGGGGGGCTACCACTGACAAAAGCGAGTAGTTCGAGCTGCAAACAACGCTGAGATGATGGTTCTATATTTAGGAGCCTGCTTCTCACTCTTTTTTTCCTTTTACACACCAATTACTCCATGCATCAGTGGGCAAGAATTAGTTTCACCGGTAATTATTTTTGGGTATAATGAGTCTGAGCAAAAATCAGCATTAGCCAAGAGCAGGCAGAAAAAAGTTTAATAGGGCACAAGTCTTCACGTCTTTCTGGATTGGACGTTCTCAGTTGTTTTTTTTTTTTTTTCCAACAACAGAGACTGAGTGGAAAACGTGGATCGGATAGGATTTCTGCAGCCGCTACAAAGCAGGCAGACCAACACATGGCTGACAGACCCCCACCTCCTACCTCATGCATACGCATGCACACAGGGATCATCTCACAAAATGTTTCTCCTTTCCTTCACTTGAAGAAAAAAAAAAGAGCCAATCTGTCCTTTCAAGCTTGACTCCTTTCTTTTTACTCAGGGTAAAATATATGAGAAGGAGCTGCATAGGGAGAGAGAGGGTGGATGAATCAGAAGCAGGAGAGAAAGAGAGGGAAGAGCAGGCATGAAAGGCTCAGGATCGTGAGGAATTCTTTGCCTTCTTACTAGCCCTGCTGACTGAGTGATTTACTTAGCAACTGTCCTGGAGCCACGCCAAGGGAAAGGCCTGTAGGGACCTTGTAAAAAAAAGAAAAAGAAAGAAAGGGGGAGAGGGAGTTTAAGAATGAAAACGGGCATAAAAAGAGAGAGAGCTAGAGACTGAGGAGGAGGGATGGGGGAGCGACATTCGGGCTGAACAAGGGTGGGGAAGGGGGGCTGCCTTTTAAATACTCCCCAGAAGAGAACTTCAGAGGTGGGAGAGAGAGCTGGAGCTGTGGTGGGCTGGGCTGGATGAGCGTGGAAAACAGCCACGTCTCACAGGCATCGAACCGGCCAGGAGAGGCCGTCTCAGACAGACAGAAAGAATCCTATGTGCTTTGAACATAACTGAGCACTGGCTCATGCAACAGACAGCCCAAATATGTTCATCTTTTACACTCAAAGTAGATAGTTTGACAGCTGCAGAAATATTTAAGGGATAAAATCTTAACTGGAAAAGTAAAAAGTGACTTGCCAATAAATATTACATTAGTTTAAAAGTTGCACTTATAATGTTCTTACATTGACAATGGATCAAATGACTGAATGAATAAATGTATAATCACTTGACTCCGTAGACACCCCCCTGGATCTTTCAGCTCACTGTTTTGGTTTTACAACACTGAATTTTCTCCATTTGTTTCATTATTACCGCTCACCTCGGTGTAGTTTGATGCAGCTGGCAGCTTTTTTTGTTTCTGGCTCTGACAGACCCACTGTACACTACCTGCCCAGCACCACACAGCAGATAGTCAGCAACTAGCTGATGAACGCTGTGAAGCGTTTAGCAGCTAAAGAGCTGGATATATCCCTCAGGAGTCAACACCACAAACTCTGAATAAATGATTATGTCAGTCCATGTTTGCAAGATGTGTAAATAGCCAACTGTCTGCTGGCACATAACAACTTTATAAGGTGATAATATGTCAATGTTGTGTTTACAGCTTGTTTTGCTGCTCCCAAGTGGCTCCTGCAAAAAAACTAAATTAAGTAATACTGCTTAAGGACAGTAATAGTTACTTTACATCTATTTGCATTATACATACACAATCATTTGGACTGAACTCTAGAGATGTAACACAAATACAAAATGCTTTGTATATGGCCAATAATTCAACACCAAAGTCTCTAGCCTGTATCTGGGGAGTAATTATTATTAATTCATTAATTTTCTATACCTGCTTAACCTGAGCACACAGGGTCTCAGGGGTGCTGAAGTCCAATCCCAACTATCATTGGGTGAGAGGCGGGGCACACCCTGGACACCACTCACTGGTCAAACTATTATATTTGATAACAGCTGATTTAAAGAACAGCTGATTTAAACACAAGCTTTTCTTACAGTCCTATAGATGCCTGACGATTTTCTATGTAAATTCTCCAGAGCATGAATACTACAAAAATATACCGTTTCAGTTCAAAGAACTTCACAATTTGCAAGAAGCTAATCTGCTCAAATCTCAAAGTGAGCTCAAGTTGTCCCAGTGAACTGCAGTTTCTGTGTGGAGGTAAAGCCAGATTTAATGTCAAGTCACAGCATCACAGGGTGTAATTCAATACTATTGTTGAGGCTAGACAGAGGAATTCTTTTATTGACCTTCTTTGGAGGGGTTTGTCTTTCAGAAGAGCCAGTCTCAGCTCAAGGTGGAAGCAATTACCTGTGAGGGACCTTGATGTTGCACAAAGTTGATGGTTAAAATGGCCATAGTACAAAAGCTCCTCTTTACTCATGCTGCCTTTTTCTTTCCAAGGCTAAAAGTGTTCACAGAAGAAATCTTTGTGTGGTTCTTTCTAAGGGATGCAGTCCAGAGAGCTCATCCTTTTATGCTTTCTTGCTACCACAGATAATATTTGGTTGGATATACATTCATATCACATTCCACATTATGACTGCGTTTGAATTCTGTTAGTGCCTGTATCATTTCTCTATCATTATAATGATTACTAGGACTTTGCCTCTATTGGATGTTTCGCTGTCAGAATTTTTCTTCTGATACTTCTTGTAGTATCAGATTTCTGCCCTCCACAATGATGATTTTGTCTTCCGCTGTCTCTGTAATGCATCTGAATCACTCAAGGGCCTTCATGCAGTGTCAGCCACGTCCACGAGAGCTCTTCAGAAGCCATATAGATCACATTCCAGCTGAGGAGGCCCCGCTGGCGGATGAAATTCAGAAAAAACAGACAGTAGTGGGCTGATGTGATTGCGTTGTATAATTCTATAATGTGAAAGCCCCTTTAATGTGTGGCAGATGAGTGGAAATTCGCATTTTTCCAGGGAACACAGACAGGCCCTACACATATGGAACAGTGTGTATCCCAGTAAAAACAATAAGAAGAGGAAATCAAATGTGAAATGGGAAGAAGGGTTTGCCAGACAGTCGATGTCTACGACAAAACAAAGTCAGTGTATCTGAAGACCCAAGTCTGTGACAAGGTGTCATACTGATGACAATACCATAAACTGAAAATATTTGCCTGCCATCAATGTTTTCCACAGTGAAGTGGTGGCGTGATTATAGCAGGACACACTAACTGCTATAAACATCAAGACAGTCCAACCACGATCACTTCAGGAAGGAAAGAAGGCCTCCCGGGAGCGCAAAGGAAATCAAGGGACAGGCAGGCGTGTAGTCTGTATGTCCTTGTGTGTGTGTGTGTGTGTGTGTATGTATGCATTTCTCTACACTCTGGGGACAGTTAATTAGGGTGGGGTTAATCTGT
>JAOXYL010000059.1:14002191-14019282 GCA_028564955.1 Terapon puta
GAGAAGAATCTTTAGAGTTGTTACACACACATACACACAGGCACAAGCACGCGCGCACACACACACACACACACACAGAGGCACAAGCACGCGCACACACGCGCACAGGCACAAGCACGCGCACACACACATACACACACGCACATACACTTAGAGCTGTTATTGACAAGAGTTCCCTGGTGTGGTTTACCCTCCAGCCTTCCACCAGATAAAACATGCTGCCCTGCTCTCCTCTGTTGTGTCCTCTCCTGTTTTATTCTGGTGTGCTGTGGTCCTTACTCTGTCCTCTGCCTGCCCTGCTCTCCTCTGCTTTGGTTAGTTTTGATCTTTCCCATTCTGTTCTGCTTCATTTTGTCGCGCTTCTGTCTCTGTCCTCTGTCATTTTGCCGTGGCGCGCTCTGCTCTGTGTGTTTTTCTTTTTTTTTATGGTTGGCCTGCTTTTGTATTCTCTTGTCTGTTCTTCAAACAACACAAAAATTGAGTTACTTTCAGAATTATACAAGGTAAAACTATCTCCTTCAAGAAAATATCATATAAAAAATTTACATCAGGTGAAGACCTTCTGTTGTGTTACATATTGTTTCGTTATTTTTTGTGCATTGACCACTGCATTTTGGATCACAAATTTTTTGGAGAAACATTTCTACTAAAGCTGTTGGCTTTGAATGGTGCAAGACAGAGTGAGGCAGGTTTATTGAGTGTTTCCTTCATGTATAGTGAAACAAAACACTCTCATGCTTGCACTTGATACTGTTGCCAATGAGTCTTCAAACAGATAGTTAAGACGTGCAGCTGTGTTTTTAGTAGATACAGTGGAGGAGCCCCTTCAAATAAACCCTCCTCTAGTGGGCCTAATAATGAGAAGCTTGTTTCTAAACACTCAACAGACCAAAAATTCTGGTTCTGGTTTGTGCTGCAGGGAAGCTGGAACAAATAATGGTGAGCCGTTTCTTTAATGGTAAACTTATGATCCCCTGCCACAGAATAGGCGTTTAGCACAGGCTTGATTTAGATAATTACCCATTGGCAAAGGAAAGCGGTACACAATGTACAGTCCACAGCTCATCAGCCAGTCCCGAACTGGCCTTTATTGGCGGTTTGCTTAGCCATGTATAGCCACACAACCACAAAGAAGACGCCATCATTTCTTTAACGTGTCCCTGAGGACTCTTCCAAATTTATCCTATGCTAAATTGCTTAAGCACCCCTATAGCAGAAAATGTGAGATTATAATGTTACATTTGAACAGACGTGGATAACTCTATTCATCGCTGAAGTAGATCACACACCGTCCACACACACAGGGAACAGGTTGTTGGTACTATATATCCACATGGCATGTGCTTTTTTATTTTTTTCTCTATTTTCAAATCCCCGATCAGCATTTAGGCTTGCAGCGATAAAGTTCAGCTGTCTGCAGCCGTCACTCGTAGGAGAAGAGGTAGCACTTGGATCCATCAATTACTGCCATGCATTATTCAAAGGTTCCAAACATTTCATACCTAAATATACCCCTTGTGGATGTCTGTCCCTGTGGAAAAAGAAAAAAGTGTAAAGTGTTAAATGGTGTTTTGAATGCTGGCCCATTCATAGTGTCGGTGACTAATTTAAAAGTCTCTTCCCCTCATTCCCCTCACCTCCTCTCTTTCTTCCTGGTCCCTGTCCACATTCTCTCTTTCTGTCACCACTTTTCTCTGTTTTGCCTCTCACTCCATCTCTCCTCTCTCCACACCCAGCCTCTCTGTCAGCGGTGATTTCTCCATCTCCTCCTGTCAGCCGTCCCCTTCGCCTCTTCCTGTTTTCCTGGCTGTCAGTTGGTCCTTTCCCTGGAGGCTCAGCTGGTTTCTAAAGAAACTATTTTAGACAACAGACGATATGGCTGTGGAAAACACACACACACACACACACAGAAAGGGAAAGAGAGAGCGAGACAGGGAGATCAACATAGAGTTTATCCTGGGAGAGGAAAAGAGAGAAAGAGACAAATAAAGATCAGGAGATGCTGACAGAAAGATTGGGAGTACGGAGAAAGAGGACCAGAGGGTGGTGAGAAAATGATGTAAAAAGGTGAGTGAGGAAATGAAATAAGAATCACTCTGGTGCAGTGGAAATAAGCCACCAGCTGAAGCGCTGCATTCAAACACTTAACCGATGGCAAAAAGACGGTACTGAACCCTGTCGTTGAACCAGTGTTGAGAGAGGCAGTTCACATCCTTTTTCCTGAACAAAGTGCGGAACAGACTACGATGAAATGCTCCATCCAGACTCCATCACTGACGTCTAGACTGGTCTGAGCTGTTCCGATCATATTAAACATATCTGACATTTACAGGGTGGGGCTCAGTCATGGGTGGGTTACCATGACCACAAGCTCTGGACAGAATCTTGTGCCCACTTTTCCACAGTGAGGTAAAGTGAGACTTAAGTGGAGTGATTACAAACATTTTGCCCATTTTCCACAGTATGCTACTTTATATTAAAATGCATAATATAGGCATGTATACAAGCTGCTGATCTTCTTCCATTCTTAAATGGTTTTGATCTTATTCACAATCAACAGGTAATGCATGAAAAAATAAATGCAACAGTTCAATAGTTCAGTGCAGAACTTTCATCATCATAATGAATAATTCATAATGTGTTTTTAGGATTCTAAGTCTTAGTTATTTAAACTACACTGGCTTACTGGCTTACCTGTAACTTCAAATGTCTGGCAAGTCAGTAGTATTAAATACCTTTTCCCTTTTTGCATAAGCCTATTACTGTGAAGCATTCCCCATACATTTTTTCACCTCCTTTACTAATTTACATTAAAAAACTAACAGTTTTTAGGTTGAAGGTATGACCTAAACAAGTTGCTGTTATGGGGGAAAGCACATGAATCAGAGTGGTTGGTAGGTCGAATTTAATATTGACCTCTGTTCTAAATATTCAGAAATCAACAACTTAATAAGCTACATTCGAGTTTCTGATATATGTGTGCGTGACAGTAAAGAGAGATATTTTGTGTACTTGAATTAACCCACCTATCTACCGGCAAGAAAAAACATATTTCAGATTGTGCTGTGAAATTGCACACTACAAAATGCTCAACTGACAAACATCCATCTTTTTATCCACTAGATAACTGTGTCCAGCCCTGGCCTTTCTCTGTTATCATGCTGTTATTGCTAGATTTCATTCCAAAGGAACAAAATAACAAGGTCGAAAAGACTGGGAGAGAGTCTCGCATTATTGTTCCTGTTCATCTGCCGCGTTCCTGCCATGAGCCCAAAACTTTAAGGTAATCCCAGTTTAACCTTTAGGAGTTTCCTGCTGGTTTATATTAGTGTACGCTGCAGAAGAGCAGACGAGTGGAAAGCATCTTTATTACAGAAATGGACCGGAATCATCTGTCAAGCAGCCAAGAAATATGGTGTCACAGAATAGCTTGTTGATGGCGAGACGGTATTAAACGTGGTTACAGAGAAAATCCCACCACGGCCCCAAAATGACCTTTGTCCATGGGCCTGACAGGAGAGTGTGTGAGACTAAAAAACACATTGAAGGGACTCTATTATTTCCTTTGTTAATAGGAAATTTGTAAAATGTTCAATTTAAAGTATACACTAAGTAAAATGATTGGGATGGTTCTTCTATACATTTTTAACTACAAGTGGAGTCACTGAAACAGCATTTGCTTTGGCTTGTGCACGTTCTGTCGTCTTAGGTTTGTACCGGTAGTGTCGACACTCTGTGCCTCATAATGTAAATTTTACCGAACAACCTCCTCGCTAACTGGAGCAAAGCTCATAAATCAGGCCTCATAACTCTAATCATGATTCATCTTGAAAACAGGCCATTTATCAGAGCAAAGTTACAGCACTAATATAACAGTTATTATTAGTATCTCAATTACAAAAAGGAAAGGGAAAAGAAAGCAAAGGTCTAGAAGAACTCAACGGGATGACAAATTTCATCAATCACCTGAACATTCATCATCAACACACTTCCAGGGGAGAGTGGCAATTGAATACCAACTAATGGGGTCTATGTTTTCAGAAACCTAATGAAAATGTCATTAATGTGGTTTATTATAGTTGAGGTGGTTAGCACCTTTTTTTGTACACATCTGTTTGTCAGTGTATGCATGTGTGTGTGAGAGAGTGTGTGCATCACTGTGGAGAATATCAGAGTGCAGACCGTGTAGCTGAAGGTCACTCTGAATGGGGGAAGATAAATGAACTAGAGAGACCAACAAGCTTATTACAGTGGCGTGCCTGCATAGCGCACACACGCACACACACGCACACTGCAGAGACTTATTACTGCTACTGTAGTGACATGAATTGCTCCTCCTCTGATTCCCTCTCCCTGCTTCTCTCTAAATCTCACTGTGATAACCTCAGTTGGTGAGACTTACAGCCACTGATACAGAGGGGCTGGAAACAATACCAGGAAAACCTACACAATATAAAGCAATCCAGTTCAAAAGACCTTCAAAACATTCTACTTTAGTGAGGCTAACAATGTTTTCAACCCCATGTTTTTGGCTCAGTACATCCATACAGTACACAAAAAGTGATTCATGTCATTGTACTGGATTTAATGAATACAATTATAACCAGAACTTAATGTACTTTTATATTTATTTTCACATACTGGCATTCCCTTAAAACATTTTCATATGAAAAATATAAGTAATCTACCATTTATGCACATGGATATGATGCATGTGCATGTCAAAATGTACTTGCCAAATGCATACACGGCTAGCCCGGATTTCATATTCAATTAAATTATTTAAGTAATAATATACTTAAATTATTTGAGTGTGATTACATTACCATAAAATGTAAAAAAGTGAATTCTACTAATTTGCTTTAAGTTAAATGGCCTTAAATCAAATAGGGTTTTAGTCATGACCACATCCCTTTATCTGAGTATTTCCTCTCCACCAGGCAGCAAAAGAGTCACTTTTCCCAAGTGGCAGCTGCAATAAGAACCATTTTCTGAAGTTCACAAAAATAAGTTTGTTTTTTTTTTACTTTCTTTACAGCCTACACATGCTTATATAGGTGAAATGTACAGATAAACAGACAGGTCTATATATATATATAAAACAAAGACAAAACAATATAAATATAGTCTGTGTTCACATTTAACTACAATGCCGGTATGTTAGATTCAAGAGTATAAGTCAAAATACCATTTTGCTGACAAGAGAATATAATGTGTTGTGCAATTTGCTGTATATGTGTGACGGTGGCACGTAAACCCTTTTGACCGCTAAACAATCTTTGCCGATAAATTCAGCTTTTCTGCAACCGTCACTGGCTGTGCAGGGAGGCAACACCGTTTATTTGGTGTTATGTGCGTCTGAGGAACTGATGGGTGAAGGTTTGTTTTGACTGTGTGAGCGGTGGAAATCTTCTTTCCGATTTTAGCAGTCCGAAGAAGGATCTGCTTTGGAGGGTCCAAGAGCCGGCCTGCAGTTCTGCCTCCACCTAAGCAGAGAAAAAAAAGGCACCAGTCGGACTAACAATGGTGCACTGTGTCTGGTGAGTGTCTTTTAGGTGATGTTGGATGAGAGTGAGGCCATTGATTAAATTAAGGCATAGAAAAAAGTCGTATCTTTATAATTAGCTATTGATGTAATAACCATATCAGCTTTTATAATATAAACTTAATCAGCATTAGCCACTCTGCAGGGAAACAGTCGTAATGCACTCAGAAATGTGAGAGTCTCAACATTTAAAATGCTTTGGGAGTGTAAGCTGTGAAAAGAGATATACACAGCTATTTAAACGTTACCAACTAAAACATGGCGGTTATGCAAAAACACAACCATTTCCTTGTCTACATCAGGAGTGTCTGAGTATGTTTAAAACACTAAATGCATTGAAAGTGCATTTATTCCACAGACGTATGGGTTAATTTAGCTTGCGGGTTTGTTGAATGCTGTTCAGAGACTGGCTTCTTTAATCACCTGCATTCTGCACACCTAAAAGTAAACCATAATGTCAAGTGCCCTTATAGAGCCTGTAACTTTGAAAGCTGTTTACTCCACTTTCAAAGTAAAAGAGTAAGGTACACAAAGAACCAAACTGGAAGAGGTTCAAGGTGGAAATCCTTGGTGATAACTTTGCTAGCCATGACAGTTGCTGCACAAGAGCAAATATCCAGACATGACAGATGATTTGAGCTCAGTCTTTATTATCCAGTCAATGATTACATTCAGTGTAGTTTATTTCATGTGGACCATCGGGTGATATTTTACTACAGTGTTATCTAGCTGCCCTGACTGTGTTCATGCTTGTAAATCTGTTTCTTTCTTTCTTAGGATGCAACTGATGAGGACTCCTACCGTCAGGTTCCAGTGGGAATCCTGTGTGTTGTTGAGGGAAGTCCCCAGCTGAACCCATCCAGAGTTGGAATCGTCTTGGAAGGAAATGTGGTGATGGATGAGCTTGCCAGCCTTCCTCAGGCCTTCTGTGTGATTTTTGGACTGATTCACTCCCTGCACTTGGACTACCTCAAGTATTTGAAAAATACTTTCTATTTTGTCCAGCTGGTGATGCTCAACCTGGGTCAAAGTCAGTTGGCACCAAATATTCAGACACTGAAAAATCAGCTTGCAGTTTAGAGCAGTGTTGTTAGTAGTGGTAGCTCTGCCATGTACAGGTATCAGGTGCTTTATTTTGTTTTGTACGTTTAGTAATACATGTGTTTGTGCACTGTTTGCTCAATCCTATGGCTCTCGCACTGATATCATGGTGTAATGTCCTTATGATGTGAACCCAAAGGGATCAGTAAAATAAAGTTGAGTTGATGTTACAGTAATTTACACAAGTAAGCAACAGAAGTAATGTTGTTAAACAGCCAAGAAAAAGGTCTTTTTCAGCTTTTATGTGAAAGGTTCAGGAATTTATGATTCATGGTTGTTGGAAAGCACAGGGCTTCCGATGTGTAAAGGTAATATGCTGGCTTACTTTGAGGGAAAGAAATAAAACAGAACAAAAACAATGCATTTTTATCATGTGCTTTTCTTGTATATTAGAATTAAATATTTTTTTGTAATGACCTTAAGATATTACGTATAATGGTTGTAAGTCTTTAAGTTGAATTAAGTAAAGTTTTCATTTTTCATTACTTAAATTAAATTAAATTAAATTTTAAGGCAACTGTTTTCCTTACATATTTTGAGTAAGTTAGCCTTATCCGGGGTTACAGTGAGAGCAATTAGTGGATAATGGCAATTCCATTAATTTGCTCATAAAGGGTGCTCCTGTAGAGCTATCAGCAGCAAGAGTTTTTTTATTATGAATAGTCATTGTTCATATCCCTCTTTGAGTGACACCACAATCTGAGTCCAAATTCCAACAAAACCAAGGGGGGACATTGTGCTGTCCAGACACTTCATGTGGTTTGAGTTAACAGTCTAAACTGTTGCCAGGAGACTTTTCATTTTTTGTCTGACCCTACTCCCTGCTGGCAGACTGTCACTGCAGGCTTAATGACAGGAACCAGATAAAAATGGCTCTGTTTGACACAAGATGGTCAACACAATACAAAAGCATCCTCTCCTTTTATCTCTCTCTCCTCCCTGAGTGCACCAATATTCAGCATTTATTTTGATTATTACCCACTACACAACATGCATCGTGCAAGCTTGAAACTGAATTTCAGGGTAACCTGTGAACGTGCCCTCTTAAGATTTGAGTGAGCCCTGAGCTACAAGCAAGTGAGACTGACCTGTGTAACCCTGCAGACCTTCTCCATGCACTGAGAGAAAATGTGTCAGGACTTTGCTGTCAATTTGACCGTTTTGAAGCAGGTGCGAGTGGGACGTCTCCGATAGTTTGTGAATTCCGACACACAGTGGGTGACAGGGCCAAAAACGACTATCTGGGTCCGGAGTGTGAAATGTCTTGTCCGGTTGAAGTTTTCCTCAGTGGTATTCACACTTGTAATTGACAGCGTGTTGGCTGAGCTAGACAGAAGATACAGCTCATATCAAAATGCTCAGGTGCATTTTAACTTTCCTTTGAACACAGTCAGCTCTGCCTTTGCACTGGCGCCAAGGCCGCAGAGGAACTCTTGGGCTGGGCTCGACTCATAGAAGTATTTGGGGAGTTTATTGTCTAATAATATCAAATATGTCTTCCAATCAACTGTGTGAACTAATAAGAATATTGCACAGCTTAAATCTCCAGTGCCAATGCTGTTCTTAACTGAATTCATGTCATTTTGATGTAGAGTTTCTCCCACCAGGATCAAAATGCACAGAGTTACATATGATGGTTGTGGTGGATAGTTGAATGTGAGGTTGCGGGGATTAGCCAAGCACTACATAAGCAAACAAGACCAACAAGACTGACTTATTTCCATCAATTTCAATGCCTGCTAGCTGATCTTTTTTGTTTAATGCCCTGGGGTTTTCTCCAGCTGATTTCAGGTTGCCTCACTCACTAACTGAAGGTCTGTCTTCAGAGCTGTTGCCTCCTCCTGGCAAGACATCTATAATTGATTAGCGATGCTGAGCACGAACATAAGCCTGATCCTTTGATTTATGTTTTATGTCACCTGTCAAACAGGCATTTTTTACTTGTCAACTCTCTGTCTCTCCTCTGCTGCGCTTAGCTCGTTGTGTTTAAATTAAATTGCATCTATATGAAGGTGGGGGATATGACAGCTCCTCAACAGCCAAAATATCTTGACCAGCCCAGGTGATTGGCTCCAGTAAATCACAGTCAGAAACGCCACCCTTTTCAGATGGGACATGGGTGTGTCAGATACATTTTTCCCAAAGGTGATTTCTGTAATTTTAGGTAGTTCTCCCCACTTTTTTCTATGATTTCTTGTATGGGCGTGACCTTGATCCCGAGGCTCCATCACTGATCTCTACTGCCAGACTGAGAATATTTTGGTTCAGTTTTTGTACAATGGGAGGAACTGGAGACAGGTTGTCCATCTTTATATACAGTCTGTGGTGTAAAGCCTTGGGTGCTTTCCATGAACTCCCTCTATGGACAGCAGCAGACTTGTAGAGTCATTCATACTACTGTCGGTCCATGTCTTTACACTCACCAGTCTAAACAATAGACTGTAACATTAGCTATGGCTGGTGGCTACTTTGATGTTCACCATAGAGATATATTACCTTGCTTGCTATCTGCACATTAATACACACACATTTAATATTGATGCCTTGGATCAACGTTTGGGGCAAACAAAGTTAAATGGGAATTTTGACATTTCTTAATTTTTGTGTGTTCCTGTGCCTGCATGAAGGTGCGCTGTATATTTATACATTTACATGTGTTACCAGAGGAATGTGCAAATAAATAAATGAGTGAGTGAGTGAGTGAGTGAGTGTGCTTCCTGTGTTACAGCCTTATTCTGTGATGTTGATGATGCAATGCAATGGAATGTGCTCCAGAATAACAAAGACAAGCCAATAGGTCAAAACATGTTATTGCTGCCCAGTGATATTTAATTTATTCACTGAAATGATTGCTTTTTCCTTTTCTTAAATAGAAGCTATGTGGTGGGTAATATATATTTTTTTATTGTTGATGGACTTCTTATTTGTGTTTGCTGTTGTTGTCTTATTGTTGTTTGTTGGTTGTGTCCTTTGCGACCTGAAGGGTGATTATATTCTTAGGAGTATCTTGTAAGCTGGATGAATTCCTTTATCGTCTTTTCTGGGTGGTCCCAGATCTTTTTCAGGAAATGTCAGCAGAAACTAGATTGTCATGCTGTGTGCTTGGAGGAGGGTCAGGAACGGCCCCTTTCATTAACTTGTTTTCTGTTGTGATGGTGGTGAGTTGGTTTGGGAGACTGTTTATGGGATGTTCAGTGTTTTATTTTACCCGGTGAGCAACTCTGCTTGTCACTCCGGGCAGTAATTCAGATAAAAGAAATTTGGCATTGAGTTCAGAATTTTTATTTAAAACTCATATAAACATTTCACTCAACTCTGTGCGGCATTGTGTTTCAAAGGTGGATGCTGAATGAGTATTTTGCAGTTTAATGGGTAGTTAGTTGTAGTTATTTGGCCTTGTTTTTGCCGTCCTCTTTTACCCTGTTCATTGTGTAAATGTGGATGAAACACTCGTCAATATCCTTTTACAGGTTGATTGGCTGTGTAGATCAAACCAAAAGGAATCCAACCAAGTTATTTTTTCTTTCCTTCTTTTTTTTCTGTCTTGCAATCAAGTCTAATGAGAGTTGTGTCATGCAGGTACAAACTGGTAATGAGACCAAACAGCTTAGGTCACTGTGAGAGTAACAGACATGAACCCTCACTGACTTCCAAGCTGGATGTGGTGGAGGCAGTATTTTACTCCCTCTCTGCAAACAAAGCAACAAACAAACAAACAAACAAAAACACTCTTAATATTTATCAAATATAGTTAATACATAACATTGTTTCAATTCCTACAATGGAAACACCTGCACATATTCTGTTTATTCATGCAGACGTGATTCTGGCTTTTTCTGAGCCCCCTTTGAAGAACCCCAAACTCTTTGAACTGCCATGTTACTCTGCTTGTCATGTCTGTGAGGTAATCTTTCGGAGTTAAAAGTGCAAGAAGAAGACAGCCGAGGAATGATTGTATGGCAGGGAAAAAAAGAACAAATATCAAACCCCACTTTATAATTCCACCCCTAGTTCACAGAATCTAAAAGAGGCCCTTAGTTTTTGGGAACACGATGATCTGGATCCTCTTGTCTCTCCGTTCAGCCTCATTGTGTCACATCTTGGCTTTCGCACAGCCCTTCATGGCCATGTCCCAACAACCAGATTATGAAAAAGATTAAGCAACATTTTTGACAGTTCTAATAAAATCTGATAAGTGGATATGTTATGCTTGTTTTCTGTTCTGTCTTGTTTTTGGGAAATGGGAACAGAAATAAAAACAAACAAAACATTTTCGTTTTTTAAAAAAAGGCACATTTTTGAGTTTTTTTGTGATCTTAATTAACAGAAACATGGAACTATTGTGCCAGGTTTTTGAAAAATCCTGTGCATACAGTGCATGTACATATAAAACACGTGTTCACAGAGACGGCTTGGTGGGAATCGATTGAAGTTAGTTTTGTGAAGTGACAGAAGATGGATGTGTTTTGTTTTCTCTGTACTTACAAGTCTCTCTCTCTCTCTCTCTCTCTCTCTCTGTGTGTGTGTGTGTCAGAGAAGAAGTAAATCCAAGGTAGCCAGATATGCGTCACTCCATCCTGAGAGCCTGGAGGGTCGTTTTTAGAAATAACAGACTGGTGAGTGTAGGAGGGTTCTCTCACTTCTCCTTTCTTTTCCCCTCTCACATCTTTCTCTTTCTTACTTTCTCTGTCTTTCTTTCTGACCACAGGCCCTCCTCGCACTTCCACCCACTTGCATTTAAGAGGGAAGGCATCTTAAGAGAAGCTGTCTTCCTTTTCAGACCCCTAATCCCTTGTCTATTCATCTTCTTTTCTCCCATCCTCTCTCTTTCACCAGACACTGAAATGTCAAACACATGATTATCTGCCTTCCTCTTCCTTATCCCTCCCAGCTGCCCTTCTCTTCCATCTTTCTTTTCTATCAGCCCTCACTTCCACGTTCTGGTTACTATGTCCCTGATGGTACCTTAATTAAACCCATATATAGCAATTCTACCATTGGTTCAGTGGAAGTTTTCTTGATATTAATTACAAGTTGATTTTCGACTTGACAAGTGCTAATTGGAGTTTTTCCAACAATACGGCGGATATGGTTTTGAAGTGGGTGTTGAAAACTAGGTCAGACAATTATAAACACTGGCATTTGATTGATGCAGTTTTCACTCTGCTCACATTAAACTGCACTGACTTGTCTGCACGTCAACAATGGAAACAGATTATTTATGTACATGGTCTAAATAGCAACGAACACCCTTTAGTGACCTCTCGCGGGCCAGTCACAAACACTCGATTTGCTTTGCAGAACTGATGTGAACTTGAGTCAGATGTGAACAGATTCTATAAAGCTGGATTCAAGGCTGGCACATTTGGAAAATGGAGAGGAAGAAGATAACGAACTATTAGAACTGGAGTTACAACCAGGCAGATTCTTTTTTGGGTGTATGTCCATTAAAATGCAGTCGTGGTTTGTATGTTCTTCCGGTCTCCACACAGCATGTTCAGGGCCGCTGCAGCTCAGATGTGTAACCTATGAATGCAGCACCACATCTACGCTGTGCCGCTTAGCGCACAACTTTAAACTTTAGATTAAATCCTAAATCCTTCTACACTCCTCCGTTGCTCAATCTGCTCAAATCCTGTGATTCCCAAAGTGCTCAAACGGTTGTGTCAAACTGTGGCAGGTTAGAGGAAACAGTTCAAATGGTTCGGCAGGAGTTGTCCTTCAAGGAAGGCAAGGTGGTGGGAAGCCCTTGGGGAACAAAGCAGGAGTGTTTCCACCTAGCAGAGATGAAAGTATTCTGCAGAGCTGCAGCAGTCCCACCAAGCTTTAGAGGAGGAGATAAAAGCTCTTGGCAACAAGCTGAATGAATCTGATATTGCCACAGTAAATCCCACCCAGAACCTCTCACCAGACAGGGTACTTGAAGGGACTGTTCAGAGCAAGTTCCACCCTTGTGACTGTATAGCTGAGCTGTACAATGCAACAAGCTCCCATACACCAACCAGATGCATCAGATAGAAAGTGGGCTGTAAAAATTCACAGTCACAGAGCCCATCAAGCCTTGAAATACAAGCCAATTCCCTTTGAAAAAAACATTCATAGGGCATTACAAAGAGGGTGATGACCAAACAAAATCTGTTACAGGAACTGACAATCATTATAAGCTCTTTTATCACCAAACCTTGTCTGAAAATCCTGCCTACCAATCCACCAAAAACAACCATTTGTAACCATTTGCACGTAAATGCATCAAAGACAGGACTTCACATGTGGTCTTAAAGGTAAATTAGTGGCAAGCAAAGGAAAATATGTCATGGTTCCAGATAGCTCATCCTTTCCAGAGGGAACTCTGATTATTTTTGGCCCTGATCTCAGGTAAGCCAAAGTGTCAGACACTGAAATAGGCCACCACTGAATATTATAAATTCTTAATCATGTTCGGATGTATTCAGAACAACAGAGCAGGGCACCCAAGACTAAACAGAACAAACTCCACAGGATGTGCTCACCACTGTTCAGGCATTTTCCAAACAAGAGATGAAGGCAGCACAACAAAATCCGGTGACTGGCAAAATATTTGACTACGAAATGAGAAATAAGGGACCTGCTGCACACATACCGAAAGGTGAGAGTCGTGATGCTATAGTCAGGAAGTTAGGCATGCACAGAGTGATTAGCACAGATGGGACCACGCACAGGAAGAATCAAACCAAATGGCGGCCTGTGCTTCCAGAAGTGCACAGCCCTCTCGTTCTAAATGAGCTGCATAAACTAAATGGGTCACTTGGGCAAAGAAAGGCCATTAGAGTTGATTAGGGACAGTGTCTTTTGGACCAGAATGCAAAGAGATATAAACCATTTTATTTCCTCCCAAAAAAGAGGCTCAAGAACAGAAAGCAAACAGACAGGCATGTGCACCTGTGATGGGTACCAAAAACATTTCTGTCAGTTTCTCTTCACTTTGTGCATCTTACAAAATGTACTGTGGTTGTGAGAAGACACTTGTGATGATGAACCATTGTAGTTAGTTTCTCACAGTAAACTGAAGCACCAGCGAATAAGGTACATCTAGTTTTTTTCAGAAATGCTGCACCACAACTTGGGAGGGGACTCAAAGAAGTCTTTAACATCAAGTCTAGAGGACAAAGCAGAGGTTTAATGGAATCATTTTCTTTATGTTTAGAACACTTACTGATGAGCAGTAAGTCAGCACACACACACACACACACACGCAGAGGTCATAGTTGCCTATAACGGCACAGCTAATGAGGTCACAGACGACCCCCTATTTCTCACATTGGCAGGCCACCCACACTCCCAGTAGACCTCCAGTTCAGAATTCAAAGGAGGCTGCCCGGGCTCCTATAGCAGAGGAGATAGAGGAAATTGACAATATAGCATGTCTTGCACTTAAAGTAGGCAGCCAGGTCCTGGCGAGAATGACTGAGAGACTGTGCCATTAAGGGTCAGAAAGGTGACAGCAGTCACAAAAGACCTCCCTCTGGTTACTGAGAAAATGAGAACAGGATTCGCTCTTTGACAAGGCAAAGACAAACAGTTACAAACACATGCCAGCCGTGCATATACAGAAAAAGTGGCAGTGAAGACAAATTAGATGATGATACTCCTGCGATGACAGTTGCATGATCTCAAGCCAAAACATGCTGAATGGAAACATGGCCGTAGCCTGATTGCTGACTTGTTAACTTAGTACACATTCAGTATTGTTACTTCCCAGGCATTCAATATATATGAAGGTATGACTTAGTGTTCAGGACAAAACTGTGTTCAACAGCCTTCATTTGCATTTATAAAGCTGTTTTTCAACTGGATTTGGTGAATTTAATTAATTCAAATAGAAGGTTCATCATCTTATACGTAATGAGTTGACTTACCCGAGTCCATATGACAGATGTAATGAAACTGAGTGCACCGTAAATGTTGACAAAATTCTGCATTGGGGATTCTAGACTAATCATGAAACTTAAGCTAAACAGGTAACATTATACTAAAAATACAGTTAAAGCTACAGGGTGACAAAGAAAACTCACTACATGCTTCACCCTGGCACATTCCCACATGTAGTCTGCCAGCCTGAGTCTGGAGAAATCCATCAATATATGTTTTTTTTTTTTTTTAACTCAAGTAACCTTTCTGATAAAAGTAGATTTGTGTACTCATGACAAGGTTGACGGCCTCTGCCTCTGGTAGGTGTGCTCTTGAAAAGTCAGGGAATCTGGTCTTAAACTTGGCCAAACTGCTTGAAACGAACACTTTTTGGGTGGCAGTGCCAAGGTATCGCTGACTTTGTGCAAATCAGCCAATACACACCCTTGTGGTCTTATAATATTGCTTAGTGATTGTTATGCCAAACCCTCTTTCTTAACTCCTGTCTTTGACAATGCCTGATAGAGGGCATTGGAAGCATAACGTGAAATTGTTCCAGTATCCTGAAAATCAAGATTGTAGAGTGTGATTTGTGACATTCACATGATCCTGAGCTTTGTGCAAGCGCGGCCTCTTATAATCAAATAAATGATGAAACTCAAGCACATTCTCATTATTAAGGGCCGAAACTGAAGCCTCGGACCTATTCCGACTTGAGTTTTATGACGGACCACTGGGACTGATGGTAGGTTCAGATCTCTCGGTAGGCCTGTCAGACAGCTAGCCTAAGCCTGCTGTCAGCTTTTTGATAAGTAATAGTACCCTAGGTTCTTTCTTAGCCTCTTCTCTTTTCCTCTCTCTCTCTCTCTCTTATGCCAGACACCATTTTCCCTCAACGGCTTTGATGTTTCTCTCCTCCACTCTTCCCTTCTGTCCTTTATTCTAATCCACTTAGTCTCCCTTCTCTGTGTCTCTCTTCCCTCCCTGGCTGTTCCTGTCTCTCCCCAATCCTTTCGTCCCTGCAAAATTCAGGTGAAACTTCCCAAGTTAAGAAGCTGCTCCCTTCTGCACTCCTGTCTTCTTATCATCCTTCTCCTTCCCCTCGCTTGCTGATTAGCAGCTGTTCTTCCCCACCTTTGTCCTTCCCTCTCACCCTCTGCTCCCATGCTGAGAAATTATCCTGACTTAGAGGGAAGCATGATATTTCAAATAGCAGCTCGACTGAGAGAATGAGCTGGAGAGACGGCGGAAAGGCTGAGAGCAACCGGTATTCGTGAAAGGGAAGACGAGGGGAAAGTGGATACTGATGAAGTGACAGAGAGAAGACAGAGGAGCAGACACAAAAATCCGGCTGTGCAGACAGTGACAAGGAAATTGACAGGATAACCAGGATCAACAAAGTTAAATGCAGACAAGCGCTCAGACTGACAGAAAAACGGAAAGGGAGACAGTTACAAGCAGATACAGACACATAATAGACATGGACAACAGAACATAAAGGGCACTGGCTGACAGACAAAAGATGGGATTGGCAGATAGACATTTTTAAATGCACTGTTTTACATTTTAGACACATTGCTAAGGGACTTAAGAACAACTGCAGCTGCAGAAATAAGCCCTAACCAAAGTTCCAAAGACAGCTTACATGTGAATGGATAGACACATGTGAGGATGAAAGACGTGTAGGCAGGTAGACTAGAAGCCACGCTTTATTCGGATGGCACATAAGCAGATGCTCAAGAAGGCAGGCAGGAAATTTCAGTGAGAGAACAGAGACAGAAATGCAGAGCGTGCAAACAGTCAGACAGACAGATCCGTTTGGCAGACAGGCAACAGAGGTGTGCAAATACGCAGGCCTCTGGGTGGGCAGACACACAAACAAACAGAGAGGCGAGCAAACTTTGAAATGAAAAGGCAGATACACAGACAAGTAAGCAAACAGGCACAATGAAAGACACACAGGCAGGGAGAGAGAGACAGAGTGAGAGAGAGAGAAAGAATTGGAGATGGGAGGAATATTCACTCATCTTGTGACGGTATTACTCGGCTGTTCTTGCTGTCATCAGTCTCACGCGCGCACACACATGCTTACAGACACAGGCACACAGCCAAGCAATCCAGTGCTTACCCAGGCATGCCAGGCTGAGTGCCATCAGGAACCAGGGAGAAGCAGCGTGCATCTTCTGAGTGCTTACACACACACACACACACGCACACACACACACACACAGAGAAGAGAAAAAGTGAGAGAGAGCACTGACATCTGTTACTGGCTCTAGTTCAGGCAAATCTACTTACGCCATGGAGGAACAGAATTCACATATGTTATTCCTATGATGTGAAACTGTTCATACATTCAGTCATTTTTTTCAATGACACCAACCCTCCACCACTGCAAACAGTGGAGCAAGTACTTATTCGTGGCTCCAAAGAACATGAACAGAAATGTACAAACAGCAATTCATAATTCAAGGAGTTTCCGAGAATCATCCGCAAACTAAGGTGCAGGTTGCCAGAAATTGTTGTTTTGAACAGGGGTCAAATATATATATATATAT
>JAOXYL010000059.1:14019382-14055116 GCA_028564955.1 Terapon puta
GAGAATCATCCGCAAACTAAGGTGCAGGTTGCCAGAAATTGTTGTTTTGAACAGGGGTCAAATATATATATATATATATATATATTTTCCATTAGTACTTCCGTGGATCATATTTTGAAAAACGACTGTTTCCACCCTGGCCTCACTCCTGCACTTGACTCTGGCACATCATTTCCAGCGAACCATATGCTGATCCATCAAAAAAATGGGCCAAAAACTGAATTTGCTGGAGAGTTTTTTTGGGAGAAAATGAGCAAATGACGAGATGAAACAGCAGAAGCGTTGCAGACTATGACCAAGAAGAAAAGAAAATACCAATACCAAGATTCCTACCAAAATTATGGGTTCATCGCAAGTGACAGACAAGCTACGCACCGGCTTTTACTGGAACCCCGCACATTAGCGTTTTAAGGCATGGATGTCTTTTATCTGTCATATTATTTTTGTATATTTTTTAATATTTTATTTTAATCTGTAAATTAAATTGCGCTCAATTTAGCAAAACTGATCAGTTAAAAAAATACCTTGATCTGTCCTGACACTGACACTTAGATGAAATTCAGGGCATCCCTACTTAGTAAGTGTATTTTAATAATTTAGGACAGACAACCTACAAGTTGTCCCCTCATCTTTGTGTTAAGCTAAGCTGAGCACTGACTTTGGTTCACTGTAACTGCTCTCATCGACCTTGTATTCCTGTCACATCAGACAGCCATTTTTTGTGGAAGAAAAGCTCTAAACTACCTGTCTGTCCCCCCTTTCAGTACCTCTTCCCCAGACCACTTCATTGCCATTCCATCAGTGTTGACCAGATGACCTCAGACTTTTTGTCCTGTCCCAGTCACCTCACTCAAAATACACCTCTTACGCAGCCAGAAAGGAGAATAAAAAATTAATAAATCTATTTCGCACAAGCCCCAACTCTGCTGACCCCCCAACAACCCTCCCCATGACCTCACAGAAAAGTTGTTCTTTCAGCTACAAGGACTTTTGACATCCTCTGACTTTTTTCTCTCTTCCATGCACCTTCGAAGTAGGTGAAGTTTTTGAACAGATTTCTTCAGTGACAAATGGCAGACAGCGTTAGTGACTAACTGGTAAACTGGTAAGAAGAGTCACTGGCAGCTAAAGCGACAAAGATTTCTCCAGCTGGTGAAGGTCAAAGGCAGCAAATACAGGTGCCATTGTGTCTGCATCAACGTGATCATTTCCTTATCACAGTGTGTTGTTGTTGCCCAAAATGGCTAAAATATAATGAATGCAAATCTAACACAGTAGTATCTCATCAATTCCCTCATCTCCCTCTTAGAAAGAATTAATTCATTTGTCTTTTAAACACAGCGACTTCCCTGTTGATCTTTATTAAATCTGGAGGCTGCCCTGAAGCCAGTAACTAAAGGCCGATAAGTAAACTGCAGTGCATTTAAAGGTTGCAGAGAGAATGCCACTGAACAACTGAGAACATTTCAATCTTAACACAACCATTTATTTTTCTACATTGTATGCTGTTCGGATTTAAAGTAAATAATTCCTTATTATTACCTTATATTTAATAGAGCAAATTAAATCAAGGATTAACAAAAGAGTCGCAATTCGTGCTGTCTTAAGAGCTGTGTAACACATTCAAAGTCACTCATGATATTTCAAATTGAAACTATATAGGTTTAATATTTCATCCCGAGCATTGACATGGCACAGTCCACCCAATGATGACTTGATTTCTTTTAAATAAATTAAATTAACAGGGGAAAAAAACATGTTCTCAAAATGTTGAAGCGTTTCTTTAACTTATAAGCTCTGATGGCTTTGAGTGTGTTCAAACTAGATATAGAGCAGTGGTAGTATCTGTCATACCATTGGTATCCAAGGTTTCATGAATTTCTCATTTTGGTGCTTTGGGAAGGACTGCTCCTCGTGTGCTTCAGCCCCGAATTTAATTCAGACTTCCTCTTCAACAGTGTAGATGTATGTTGTATTTTCAGTGCTCCTACAGGCAGTAGTGTATATCTTATTTTGTTGCTGCTGCAACGACCCAATTTCCCCACAGGGATCATTAAAGTTTCATTCATTCAAAATGTAGTGCTGAATTTAGGGATTGAGGTGTGCTCAGAATAGAAAAATAACACCTGGTTAAGCTGCAGCCGTCACAGTGCTCCAACACTTTTATAGACATTTTCAAAAAAGCTGTCAAATGTAGTCACCAGGATGCTGGACTACGATTGTGCTCGGATATCCTACTTTGCTGTGTTTGTCAGGTCTGCGAAGAGATAAGGTGAGTCCTCTTACTCAAATCATGCCTTCTTCTCGAATATTGCTCACTTACAGCATCGAATCTCTCCCTCTCCAGTTCCGCTGTAATTTTGGTGTGAACTTCTATATTTGCAGCCGCTATGTTCTGCCTCGCCTTCTCCCTTTATGCCCATCTCCCTCTTCTCCCTCTTCTCCCTCTTACCCCCTCAGGCGGAGAAAATGATCCAACTTAAAATGAAAGTGTGACATTTAAATGAGCAAGAACCAGAGCAAACAGAAGGAGTAAAAGAGAGAGGGGATGAAATGGATGGAAAAAGTCTAGGGGAGGAGGCTGATAAGGTAGAGGCAAGGACTAAGTGGAAAGAATATGCTCAGGGAATAATGGTTGAAAGATAGCGAGCCTTTATGAGGCTCTATATGAGAAACTCCAGTGCAAAAGTGGATGAAGAAACAATACAAGCAGAGCTTCTTTAGCTACTTGTTAGCTATGTGTTAAATTTCTTTAAATTAAGGCTCTAGGTTTAGAGTTAGAAGTAATTTTTTCCCACCTTTACGCACAAATAATATTTCCTTCCTCAGAAAGAAGAAAACACAACTAATGCTGAAATAATTGCGTCACAATGAAAAATGCCATCAAAGTCCATGATTCACTGAAAAGCCCTTGGCCAGCAAAATAATGCAAATATAAACTCTGAAAATGTCTCCCAAGTGACTTATAAACTTGTGTAATTATTTCAACTTACATAACTTACAAGTGAGTAAATTTCACCTGGTAATGAAGACATTGTGTGAAACGTGTGTCTGTGTTGGATACATGAACATGTGCGAGGAGATTTCCTGGTCTCACAAACAGACAAAGATAGTTGAGAACTCTAAACCAAATCCATTAGAAATAAAAAAAAGATTTTACTCTGTAGCACAGAGAAAGGGATGATCATCCTTCTGTCAACTGATGATCTTTGTTCAGACCTAGCAAAGTTGAGAGAGAAGGAACACTCAGCGAGTCGGAGAGCACTTTAAATAATTTCTCTTCTCCCTTGTTATATTTCACACAGAGAGGTAAAACATGTTGAACTGTCTCAGGTCTACCACACTCAGATAACCCTCGTGGATGTTTCCTTATGATTTGTACTTTACACAGCCCACAGTGTCTAAGCCTCAGTGTGGTAATCTTGACAGTATCTCTCCTTTCATCTGACATAAAGACATTTTTTTTCGGATTGAAGTTTTCTGCCAAGGACTTCCCCTCGCTGTTCCAGTTCTCCCGTCTGCATCAGCGAGCTGACACAGCTTAATTTAAAGCAACAAGGGATATGGCAACTGTATGTCCTTTAAAGGTAGCGCATAGTGTAAGTAAAACTCAAAACTGGGATTACAGTGGGTATAAGACAGTTGATATTTGTCATGATAACTTAAATCTAATGCATGGAGCTGGTTACAGAGATCAGTACTTCTTTGAAAGTATTAAAATATGATCCTGAATTGGCCCTCCTAGACAGGTATTTTAGCCATTGCATTTTATTTGCAAAAGGCTGTGTACAATCCATGGTGGTATAATGTTGTATAATGTAACAGTGGAAAGCAATGTAAAACAACTGGATTATAACATAGTTTTATGTTGGCCTTGAAACCAAGCTGTGTCTTAATGTCGGCTTATAACAATGACAGCATTTCCCCACACAGAGGCTCTAGTTTGGCTGATTCAGGTAGATCAAATCCAAATTTTGAATTTTTACAGAGCCCTGTTGACCAGCAGCAGGACAGGGCCTAACCTATGTGATGGCAGCATTGAAAGGTTGGAGGGTGGTCCAGGGTTCAGGCCCTAACTCTGCAACTGATAACTGAATATTACCACCAACTCCTCCTGGTGAGGAGATGGGAACGTGTAACTTTATGTTCTGTGTATGAAAGGTGCGAAAACAAAATATGAAGTATAAAAAAAAAGAAAGATCCAAGTAGACGCTTTAATAACTAAAGATATTCTTCCCTGGGCAGTAGGAATGAAGTCAAAAGAATAATTAGATTCTTACTTTAGGCCTGTTACAAACAAAATTGCAGATCTTGGAATTCCCTGATTTCCAAATGAGCAAAAGGATTGTAAAATGGCTCACAGGAGCTTTTATGAGTTAAACAAAGTCTCTATGAAGCCTGACAATTATTCTCTCAGTCCAGAAGGCCAATGTTTACTGAATACTTGCAAGTGTTTCTGCATTTGTACACTGGGTAGCCACATTATCAAACAGATGCTTACACATGCTAGCAGTATTGGTGGATTTAGTCTACATCAACACGAGAGCTTTGTATTGAGATTGCCATTTGGATATACTGCACTACACATCATATTTCAGACTCAAATGCTTATTGGCAGTATAATGTTGACATACATGAGAACACAGACATAGAAAAAAATCCTCTCCACTGGGGGTTTAAATTTCTCAATAAGTTCTTCATTTTTCTTTTGTGAGATGCCAACATCTCCTTTTAGCTCTTTATGGTGCTCAGGGATGTAACAAAAACATAAACCCGGGGATCAGACATGGCTGGAGGAATGTCAAATTCTCTAAGTACAGAGTAAGCCAAGACTATTTTTTTGTAGTCTTTGTAGCTCAGTAGACGCATGGAGTATATATGTGGCATGCTGCGGGTGTGATTCTGGCGTATAATCTCATGAAGCTTTTCTGGAATTATGTGCTGTCTAAAACACCAATACATGCTGTATGATAATCTTAACCTACTTTGGTGCCTGATGGAATGAAGGACTTCTTTTCAGACCAACAAAGTTTTAGGCAATGTATACTATCCATTTACGTTTCCTACTCTGAAACAATAGATTAGTTACATTATGCGCGGACACCTAAGGTGCCAAAACACCACAGAACACAGTGGCTCATCTGTCAGACAAGCAGACAAAACAGTTCAATCTGTGAGCGAATGCTTTAAATGTATTAAGATGTAATATAAATGCGATTGCTAAAAAAGATAATTCAGTTTTTCGTGGCTTATAACACATAGATGAATAATGAATAAATAGTGAATCTATAGATGCCTTACTCCAGAACAGGACTTAATCATGCCTTTTACAGTGATCAAAGCTAACAACCTAACACTGCTCTATCACAACAAGTGATTCATGTTTTAACTCCTTTTTATACCTTCAATGAATTAAAACCAAACTTATCAGCTACATTCAACAAACCTCAGGATGATAAGAGCTATGTAAAATGTCACAATAATACCCTTTGAAAGGTACAAGAACAGTAACTATGCTGTTGGTCTCATAATAGATCAATAAAAGATGTTGTTGACCAAATCTCTTACTGTTCCACTACACTGTTAGTGTCTATGAAATTGTACTCAAGTCGTTTCAGTTTTGAAATACTCCAGCCTTCACTGGTTCTGTAGTTGTGGGGTAAAAGTCTACATTACATACAACACACAAATTGAGATAATTTGTGTGTCATAATGAGTAGGCTGATTTGGCAAGTGCAAAGAGGGAATCAGTTAGCTTTATGACTTCTGAAGGCTTAATCCAGAGGGTTTTTTTTCTATGTTTCTTTTTATGAATTTGGGATGTATTCTAAAACCTCCTTCCTGACATCCTAATGACGTTTTGTTCTTTATACTCTAACACACTGACTGGCTCAGTATTTAGCAACACTTAATGTGACTGTGTCCGACAGCAGACTCTGAAAAAACAGACTTTTTGTTCCAAAATTGAATATCGACCATTAATGTCAGTTAAAGAAAAACATGATTTAAAAAAAAAAAAATACAAACAGACAAAATGCATAAAAGTATGAATAGTTTTGTTTCAGAGAGAGAAAATACAGGTACTAAGGCAAAGACATCTCTGTCTGATCGATTCATTTATGTTCTTCTCCTACATGAAAAAAAGTCCCACTGCTGACAATAAAATCTCTATGCCTATAGTAACTAGATTTCATCCCCATTCAGACTGCCTTGATACACTGTAGATGGGAGTAGGTCCTCAAGTACTGAAAAAAATAGCATGCCATTTGTGATATGAAGCAACCTTCTTTGTGCTACAATGACTCAGATGGTAAAAAGACAAAAGAAAGATGAAGGAAAACATAAGAGTGGTGCATCTCTCAGGATTATAGAGATTTATGAGTTTTCCACCATAGAATAGATAGATACAGTCATTCAAACATCTATGGGTGATATCAGACATTTCTATGATATGGTCGACCATGAGAGCAACCAGTGACGGTGCAAATATGCCTGATTTCTTAAGCAACTATGGAAGCTCCCTTATAACTAATGGGAATAGTCTGCTTTGCAAGGATCTCCACTGCACGGCTTTCAGCAAACAAGCTTACTGAAAACATCTACAATCAAATACCAGAGGTAGGAAAGTCAGACAGCATGTTGTTAAGACAATCTCTGGAACATAAGAGAAAAAGGAAATGTATGAGGATAATCTGATATGGTTCACTGCAGATACAACCCCTGGTGAACCAGATTCAGACTTATGTGCTCTCACTTCTCTGAGCCTTGAGGTGTGGGGGAGAAAGAAAAAGTTTTTTTCTTATCCAAACCAATACATGAGGAGAATCGAATTGTTTTGTCTATTGGAATCCAGCTCAACAACCCTCTCAGAAAATGCTTTCTTTCTTCTTTTTTTGTTATTGGTGTCACAGGTGAGCTTATTGAAACAGAACAAGATAACCTCTGAGACAGATACTCTTCTCAAACAAAGAGGAAAGCAAACTTACATTTACATTTGGTTTAAGTTACGAATGACAGCAGTTGCACTTTAATCTTTGAGGCAGTTCCATTTTCATATTTTAAAAGATACAATGGGGGAAGTCAGGCGTTAGTCACATTTAATGCCCCCATCTCTCCCTAACCAGTGCTCAAGCGCTGACCCTACACAAATCAAAAGTGTTTCAAAATCCAAATAAACCATACAAACTATTGTGCGTTCCCCTTGCTCTCTTGCTTGCCATTTTCATCCTTTATGCACAAAGATCAGAGCGGATGCTGAGCATTAGTTCACAATACCCCCCTGTTCCCCAGAAGTCCCTTGTATGAAATTACATTTAGAGTATGAGGCAACATCAAAAGTGAAAATATTCCCTTCCATTTTTAAGATATATTATATTTTGTAGCCATGAATATGTTGCTGCAAAGTTGGTACTTGCTTGTGTGTGTGTGTGTGTGTGCACATTGCAGTACCATACAATCTGTTATCTCTCAGTCAACAGAGTGACAGCACAGGACTGACACATGACTGTAAGGTACCAACCAGATGCCCACTAAATGCTCATACTGTTAAATGGTGCAGTGATTTTGGGGATCACTTTTCTTCAACAGGCCTGTTGTTACTAATACTACTCTCCATATAACCATTTAGAACAACGCATTCTGCATGTTTTATCCCCTTTTCTTTCCACTTTATATTCCTGTAATTGTCTTAATAATGCATTTCATTTACATCTGTTTTATCTCCTCATTTCAACATGTCTCCAGGCAGTGCACTCTGCTCCACAAGTACAATCAGTCAGGTTTCCCAGGTCAGCGTTTACTTGCTCTCAGAAACTTGTGGATACATCCAGACAACACAACTAAAGCTGCTGACTTCTCTGAAGCGTATAACTGCACTCACTCATCCAAGCTTGCAGGCTGGCACAGTTGAGAAGGTTACCTCACTTCCATGAAGTGTAAATGCATTGCTCACGATTAAACTTTAAAAAAAAAAAAAGATGCTGCCACATACTGTACTGTGTAGCATTATGTTGCAATATTCTGTAACATATTGCAACATGCAGTAGTAGACAGTCGTTACTGTCCTAAGGGGTGAAACTCAGAGCCCATTGTCTAATCGCAGGCAATCCAGCACTGACAATAAAACATCTCAAGTTTTACTCTTGAGACAACAGTTTATTGCCTATGCTGGCATGTCATGGCCGTGAAATGTAAATCTCACAACAGAGAAAGCTGTAATTTTCACTGTCAGGTGAGGTTCAGCGTATATCACTAGGTTTATGCATCAGAGCTGATGGCAGCAGAGGACGTGAGTGGTGGCTGAAAAAAGCAAAGGGTGAAAAGAAAATGCAAGAGGGCGCGACACTTTTTCTCATTTTTCATAAGGATGCAAGACTCACTTGGACGCTGACAGGTATGCTCCTGAGCACTATTTCCATGAGCGTGCCTTTGCAGTGACCAGTGAGAAATGCTACCAACCTACAGGAAAAAAAAGGAAAGAAAAAATCAACCGTAACTTAGAAATCAGCAGCTTATATCAGCAAGTGGCAAAATTTACCCTGAGCCACAATTGTAGCCCTTGGTCTGCTATCTGTGCCCTTCAGCAACACATCATGGACCAGAGAGCGTGAGGTGATTTCTAAGTCGTGGTGGTGAAGACTACTGTGTACAAAGCTGCTTAGAGGGCCTGTCATCATCCATCGGAGCCAAGCAGTTGGTGGACAGATTAAGTGATGAGATGTCCTTGTTCTTGCGGGGTTTAAAATCCACCAGTGGTCTTGCAGTGTTCATAGAGTAGTGAAAAGCCTGCCAAAGAGGCCTACTCCAAAAGCACAAAGATTTGGCGGTGACAAGATGGCCAAAATAGACAAGCCCCCCCCCACAGGCCTGAAATAGATGCTGTTCTCAGAAATGTCAAACTTTTCTTGAATCAGGCATAAAGATTAGGACACAGTGTGTGTTTCTAATTAGTCTGTGAATGTTGCTGTATATATATAATAATAATTTTGCTGTATGTTTTACTGATTGCTTTTCAGAAATGACTAGATTTATTTAATATCTCTGGCTGCTGCCATTCCAGCTCTTCCTTTTGGAGTTAGATGCAAACAAGATTTGACTTTATTTATCTTCAATTAGTGTAAGTTAAAGACATTTAAATGAGTGGGTGGGAAACTACTTGAATGAAACAGCAATGTGCTTTTTTTATCTTAAAAATATGCTTGGACAGCTAGTTCCATGCTGGAGGCTTGTTGAAGCTTTACACCAAAGACCCAGCATGTTTAATAGTTCAGCACAGAGCAAGCCTCTGCAATATTCTTAGACTTAAAAGTCATGACAGATGCATACACTTGTCTTTAATGATAGGTCTCCTGTTGAGCTTGGATACAGTCCCAGCCAATACTTTGTAATAACATATGTAATTGTTCTTTGTAAACACTGTCAGAAAGCTGATTAACAATGAAACTTAATTTTATAGCTACATAAGTCCATAATATTATGATCTTATTATTCTACTTGGCACAAACCAACCCAATGCATTAGCTTGCATGCCTCTCTTCATGCAAAAAATGTTCATTATTTGCTGGTAAATGTGAGGCCACTTTCATTGGCACTGGCATTTACGATAATAAATTGGTGAGAAATTGTACTTTTGATTGAACCAAAACTGTTAATCAGTAATTGACTATGATTTCTAAAATGTCAAAAACTGTGATGGAGGGGATGACTAAATTTGGCCCTGTCTGGCAATCTAAAGTGTGAGGCCTGAACAGAGGAAAACAGATCTCTAAAGGCAGTCAGTGCAGGACTAAGAACAGCTGACCCGAATCATAGGTGAGGCAGTGAGATTGGCAGTAGGTCAATGGCAGCATATGTCAGTCTCTGAAATGAAAGACAATCTGCAGGGGTTCTGTCTGGTACAGACAATGATTCACCTGGGTGGCTGCGAGGTGGTCTCTTCTCTACACACTAGTTTCAGCGGATGGTAAAGTTTAATTCAGATAAATGAGATCGAATGTCAGTGGGTGGATTTAGTCTATTTCCAAGGATAAAGGCCAAAACAATGTAAGTGGACTACACTTACATTTTTTTCTTCATAAAGCGCATAAAGCCTGTCTAAAGTTATCTGTTCATTCATCCATTTTCTTTTGCTTATCAGACAAGATCATTGTGGAAGCATGCTAAGTAAGGCAGTCTAGATGTCCCTCTCCCCAGTGGCGTTTTCCACCTCCTCCTGGGAGATCGTGAGGCATTCCCAAGCTAGATAAGGTATAAGATGTAATCTTTTCAGCGTGTTCTTGGTCTTTCCTGCAGACTTCCTCCAGCTGGATGTGGCTGGAAAACCACCAAAGAAATGGCGACCCAAGGGGGCTTCCTAATCAGATGCCTGAACTGGCTTATTTCGACGCAAAGGAGTAGTGCCTCCACTCTGAGCTCCCTCTGGATGTCTGAGCTCTTTACCCTATCTATAAGGCAAATTGGTCCCTGGTGAGGGGCCAGAGTAAAAGGGTTTCAGAGACCCTAGATAAATCAGCCACAAGTGGCCAGTTTCTTTAAACTGGCCATGCTTCGTGTTGAGCAGTGTTCAGCAGCAGGTTTCATACATTTTGACATCAGGAAAGTTGATATAAATGGATGGTAAAACACCTGTACCGTCAACTCAAAGGTGATGTCTATCATGGGTCAAAATTGAGTAGTGGACATAATGAATGTGCAGCAGGAGGACCAAACAAATGAATGTATGAACAAAATGACTGCGGTTCTGGTGAGAGCTCGGCCCAATCACTGAAAATCATTCAGACAGTGTTGAGGCACTTTGGTTTACAGCGGTGATGGAAAATGCTATCACCCTCCGGAGATCTTGTTTGACCTCTGTCAGCAATTTCATATTTTTCATTCTGTCCGGGAGCAGGGAGACTAGGAGGAAGACTTGGAGCGCGGCCTCTGGTTTTAATCACATCACCTGTTTATAAGCCAGTATGAGTGTTGAACATGACCTGAACTGCACAAATTTCATTAATGTGGATTCAGATTACATCAACAAATATGACAATAAGGTAATAAACTGACAAATTAGTGTTTCTACCGGTGAGGATAAAGACGTTTACTTTATGGATCACCCATGTGTTGTGTTCTACAAATGCAAATTATTTGGAGTTCATCTCCTTGAAACCAAGCCGTAAACCGAACTATAACCATATATGGCCAGCTGTTGGAGAAAATACCATCAACATTTCCTAACATTTGAGAAAATTCATCTCCTCTCTATCGTTGTCAGGACATGCAGTGTTAGAACACACGCGCACACACACACACACACACACATGCACACACACACACACACAGAAAGAAGGCAGCTTTCATGGTTTGAGAGGCGTTGATAATTTGAGTTGAAATGAGCTTGTCTTCATTAATGACAGTCACTGCTAAACCGTTTATCTTCGTATACCCAGGTTACTGTGCTAAAATGACTCCCTCTATGCAATTCCTACTAATAGCTCTCTTTAATGTCAAAGAGAGAGCACAGCCCCAGAGGAGAGCGCTTCCTCTCCGCATCTGTGGTGAATTTAAAATATACATGATGCGTGCGTGTGAAAAAATGTTGTCAAAAGGTAACATTAAGCCACAGCCACCAACTTGTTTCTCTCCAGGTCCTGGTTGTCCCCACCACCCGTGTCAGGTGATGACAGGTGTGAGCTAATTAACGTAATTCAGTCAGCTTGAGACTGAATTAGAATAGAAAAGGGATACAAATGATGAGAACAAAGTGAGCTCAGCATGACTGTGCATGGTGACTTGGCTGTGCTCAGCAAGGAACACAGTGTATAATCTTAAACTGCACAGTGTATGTTTAAGACACTGCACATAGGCAATACTGGCACTGAGAAATACTAATATCGCTTTGGGAGGAATGTGTCTTACGTAAACTAAAGTTTATCCTAAAAACGTAAAGTTTTTAGGATAAGCAGCTTTTCATCCTCACTCAAATTTTTATGCATTATCCACTAAGTAAAGGATACCAATTGCACGAGTAATGTCTCATTGATTTTTACAAATGTGATACTGTAATAATGACAGCATAGAGTGGTGATAGAGGGCATGCTAAGTATGAAATAGTCCACTTAGTGCAGAGTCCTTTAATCTCTCTGGCACAGAGAATATTAACAGGAGTGTGGCAGCATGCTCAACAATGGACCTCCAGCTAAAGAGCCTAATCCTGGGAAATGCAAGACCCTTAAAGTCATAAAACACTGCACAGCTGAGCAGCAGGTTTCTGGGTATGTCAAATGCCAGGTATTTGTAAGTTTTAACTAATACCGAGTGTACGAAGGTGACTTTTTTTTTGCTGAGACTGAAGGCAGCATCAAATTTAAGTGTGTTCCCTTGTTACTTGAAATATGGAAACAAGAAAAGCATGAGTGCCAGGCGAGACTGGATGTGCAAAGATGCTTTCAGTCATGTAACATAAGTAAACAATAGAGCAGGCATAATACAAAAACAGACAGTGATTGCATGGAAATAAAAAAAACAGGATGAGAAGCCAAGAGATCATCGTAGAAACCTGTTCCCAATATAAAAGAGCTTTAGCTCTTACATATGTTCATAGAGCGGATACTACCTCTAATGCAAGCCTTAATACTCTCTGGATTTTTCTAAATTTCTGAACCTGTGTTTCGAAAAGAGGGTTACTGTCAGTTGATGATGGTTTTGTGTTTTCTTATCTCTGTTGGATTTGCCCGTGTAGTGCAGTTTGAAACAAGGGCATTGTATTTGTGTTATAGTACAGCTCCTCTTGGGATGCTGGAATTCTTTATATAGCTTGTAAGAGGGCAAACGCAGCAGTGTCCGCAAGGCTGATGTCCCAGTGGTGGAGGCAGGTTATTGATGGTGGTTTGCCTCTGAACAGGTAGTGTATGATGTGCATGAAAAAAGAAGTCCCTGAGGTTTGCGTTGTGTTCAAGTGCAATCATTGGCATTTTCTTGAATATGCTGGGTAACTGTGCTACAGTACATACCAATGTTTGAGTAAAATCCAATCATACAACTGGCTGATTCAGTGATTTGATTACACTCTAATATACAACAATCTTGTGTCTCTTTTACATTTTCTTTAACATCTCGCAGTAAACCCAGCAGGCAACATATAGCGTCTGCAGTCTGCAGCTATTTGTCTCTGGTGAAGTCCAGGAAATGTGCTCACTGAAGTTCTTGTTCAGTGCTTTTAAGGGGACTAGAGCACTGCAGTTCTCAATTGTAGTCGTTAAATCAGGACACAAGTTACACCTGGAATACAGGGTAAATGCAATTTCCTACAGCACCCGACAGAATTAAAGACCAGCAGTACTCACATCTCCAAGAATCCGGACTGTGAGGAGCCAGTGTGTGAGCAAGGCAGAGATGAGCATTGAGTTTTTCATTAAACTAGTTTCCTTAATGTCCACTATACTTAAAATGCATCTTTACAAACTATCCAGGTTTTCAGTTACACATTGAAACTCACCTTAAGCTTTTTAAAATATCCTGTGAACTTTTGCAAACTAGCAGCAAGTTCGAAGACAATAAAAATACAACTTGAGTCAAACTACAGTCCAAAACACACTGGTGCCCTTCGACATGCACCAAGACCGCCACCCCATAATAGCAGCACTTTTTTGAGACTCGCTTCTTCGCTTGGCACATCCTAGTTATTGGACCATGACTTCTGCTCTTGTCAGGCGATAGCATGTCCTCTCTGGAGCTCTGGTAGCTGTCACGATTAGGAGGAAAAGAAACTGAGCTGGAAAAAAAAGACAAGCCTCTGCAACCGACACTATCGGATATTAAAAAAGACATTGCTTGGTGAGCCATTGCTGGAGACACTCTTCAGGTGAGCAAACAAGTCATATAACACAAACAAGATGACTAAATTCCTGGCAGTGCCCCACATTTCTTTGTATGTTAGGTACAGTATATTACATGTTGTGGACCTACTGATATGACATGACTGCCGCAATGCTTACTGGTGCAAAGTGTGTCACAGGACATGCTGCTGCACGGTGGCATATTATGGACCTTTACATATCTATGGGTTAAGTGGTACCACAGAGGTTATTTTCACTGACTTTTCTCTGGATACACTAAGTGTTAAGAAAGCCTCATTTTCCTCTGCACAACACTGGAAGTGGGTGACGAACAAGTGAATTCTCAAGTGCACAAGATGAATAAAACAGCAGTAAGTTTCAGTTAAGCAAATGATGTGACAATATGCTCCGGCACATGAAAATGAAAACATAAATTAAATGGTTATATTTATGGTTATATTGACAGTGACAAGTGATTTCAAATTCGTTATTTACTGGATTTTAAATAGAAGCAGGAGGTGATAATTAAAGGAGGACCAACGCTGGAGATAAAGGGCTAGCTTCAGAGTAGTAAAGGTAAGACCATGATAACGTTTTATCTTTTTTTTTTAATTAATTATGCTTTTTGTGTGATATAGTTATTATGTAAATTATATTTCACCATTATTTACATATTAACCGTATCACAAAAAAGCACAGTTAAAATATGAATTTTAAAAAATCCACTAAATGCTGCCAAACAAATGGCAAAAAAGCTACTCTGTTGGCTACTCTATCTAATCTTTCTTTTCAGTCAACATTTGAGTTGCCTGAATTTCAACTGTTTATTCTGTGTGTGTGAACACATCTGGCCCACAAAATGTTTCCAAATTAAACAAAAAGAAGAAGAAGAAGCGTTTTCTGACCTGATGATGTTATCAGCAGCATGGTGTCTCAGTAGCCGTTACAAATCTCTGCTGGACAAGGAAATCTGGTTCATGAGTGGACAATGCTGTGGCTATAATATTTATGAAACTGCTACTTCTGTTACTAATAGAACATTACAACAGTTGTGACAACTGCATGTGGCTATATTCTATATTCTAGAACAGAATTTGATAAATATTCAAAACAGGGTAAAGGAATTATGGCCATTCTAAAATCTCTGCAGGAGGAACTATACTAAAGAAACAGTATTATTTTTTTTATGCTGGACGGCACCGCTGTGTATGTAAGACAGGAAGCAGACCAGCTTCTATTGATTTCAAAGAAAATCATTCTTTCATTGGGGGATGTCTAACACCTGCTGGCTGTAATAGATTGTGGGCGTTAAGGTTTGGGACCACCCTGGAAGACAAACCGGACAGGAGCATCCATCAATTCTTATAAATTATTCACAGTTTCAACTTGATCACAGCATCCACACAGCGACAGAATGCCCTGTGGAAAAATCAGTCCTTGTTTTCTTCCCACTGGCTTTGGATCTTGTCAGTCACTTTGTATGGTAATGCAGATGCTTAAGCAACAAACCTGAAAATAAGCAATTAGCGGTATCAACCACTCACCCTCTTTCAGCAACTCAGTTTTCTCAAAGGGATTCTCGCTATTGATGCCGAAATTGTCCTTGGTTGTGTTCCCTGTCTGTCATCCCCAGAGAGTCTCCATTTCTTTCCCTGTCTGACTTGCCGTTCCCTCTCTGCTTCTTCTCTCAGAATTTCTTCTGCTCTTATGCACTTTTCCTGTTTGGCTCCCTCTCCCTTTCCTTTTTCTTTCTCCCTTTTTTCATCTCTTGCGTTTGCATTCACAGGTATAGCCAGTGGTTTTGTAGTCAGCGCACATCCCATCTCTCCATTACCTTGTCAGTACCAGCAGATGAGCACCTGCCTACAGATGAGGAAACGAGAGACAGTGAAAGAGGGAAGGGAGGCAGGGGTTCAACAGCTGCGGATTATAGATATGGGTCAGGAAGGGGACATTACAAGATACAACATGATAAACAGCTACATTAGCATACAAACAGAGGGACATGTCAACAGGCATGTATGCACACATATGTATTGTCTTTCAGACAATGGAGGCAAGAGTATGTCTGTGCTAACCATTATCTCAGTTATTCAGTGTAATATATATATAAAGATATACAAAGTTTTTTTGTGGCCTACTTTTTAGCCTTGCCAGCCAATGAACCAATCGCTATCACCATCAGATCTAACCCTTTTATTAAACACACAAAACAAAAATACATGGTATCTTTATATGCAGTTGATCTTATAGTATGCATAACCGACCCACTAAAATTCCCCTGATCACTAACAGGGTGTCTGACATTTTATACTACATCCTCACTTAAGATTTTTGTGTGACCTAGTAGGGGTAACTGGTAATGTATAGGTTTCCATATTAACTATAATAAACCATATTAAAACCATCAATTTAATATTCTTAAACAGGTTAAGTCAATCACATCTTCTTCAAAAGGCTGAAGTGATTGTTAAAAACATAATTCAGGCCATTCATGGAAAAGACATAATGGAACTCACACTCAATCTGTAAAAGACAGATTAAAGAAGATTAAAGTTTAAAGAAGTAAATTAAGCAATGTTTGCCTTTGGATTGCATATGAATCTCAGAGTTTTGTACTTTTGTAATTTTGTAATGTTATACTGTATAGGCCCTGTGAGCAAAATGTGATTCAGATTTACCCAGTTTTAGAGCAGCATTACCTTACAACTCTTATCTGGCCAATATGAAATTGGCTTCACTCAGAAAATAGTGAGGAAGGTAATCTGATTTGATGTGTCTGATTAGTTTTAATTAACTACTTAAACTTCATATATATTCTCTTTGTCTTTTATTCCGTCTTAGTTTTTTTCATTTTTGCCAGTTTTTTCTCTTTTTGACACTTTGAGTTTGATGATGTATTCAAAGCCATTTTGTTAGAATAAGTTGAAATAATGAAATGCAATATAAACCAGTCCAACCAAAGTTTTGCCAGACTATGAGTTCAGACCATCATTAAAGTACACTGAGTGACCTACAGAAGTAAACCCTGCAGTTTCGACACACGCCGCGAATACTCTGCAATCACTTACGTGTTTTAGTCTGAATGCTCTGTAGTGGGGCTGCTTTTTCCAGCTCACTGAATGCAGGTGTTAAACCACACTAAGTAGAGAGAATATACATTCACAGACAGCATTGTACCTGTATTGGAAAGAAGCTTTCCTGCTCAAGAAGTTGCATTGTCAGTGAAGCACCTTGGGAATTAAACATGCTAAGGGGGTGTCAGTTGCTTTATTCTTTGCTTTGTCATGTTTCGGTTTTTCAGACTCTGTGTAAAAGCTTACAAAATATGTACCCCTGTGTGGAGCTGAATATTTGACTCTGTCGAAATTCAGCAGCACTGTTCATCTATTTGCTGTTTTACCTTCTCCTCCTTCAGTCCACTTTCATCCCTCTCACCTTCGTCTTCCTTTCCCTCCCATGATCAGTCATCGTTATCTCACCTTTCTCCCCTGACCATCTCTGCCTGTTTTCCCCTTATAACTGGTTCCGACTTGAGAGGGAAACACTTAACCTTTGACCTGCTGAACAGTCCTCACTTGCAGCCAATCGCTACATCAATAATCTTTACTCTGTAGAATACTTCATGGTCAACTGGAGCATTTGTAACAACTCAACCAAAAAGGGACTATTAAAATAATGACACCTGACAGTGGGAAATTATTGGACTTCACAGCACCTGTCAATGAGGTGACATACTTTCCCTTGCACTCAGCAAGTCCCTTGTGTGTCAGTGACCCCCATTCCAAGGCTACTCCATAATTGTCAGAGTTGTCAGTCAAAACTTGATTTTTAAAAGGCGTTCAATAGCAGAATGTTAGTTTTGTACTACAGAGGATGCTATTGGACCTTACCACCAGAAAGTTGAGCTACAGAATACTCCATTACTATAATATGGCATAAAACAGCTGGACAAAAATATAACTATAAAAACTCAAAATAACTAACTTAAAGATGATACAAATTGTATCTGTCTTGTACAGATATACAGTCTTCCCAAATAGCAAAATACAGCAGGGAAGTTTTAGGTTTCAACTTTTCACAAAATAAAAGAGGGCCATTATGGGCTCAAACAGCAGGAAGCTATTAAGTCTTCACTGTGTTAGAACAGTTTCAGAATGCAGAACGAGTTCAAAAGGAGGCAACCTCCAACCTCACTGCTTTTCTTCCATCTTGTCTCTCAATGGGAAAAAAACGAGAGCTAACTGTTGTCTTGTTAGGTAAGAATGTTGAAACAGGCAGAAATTATCTTTGAATAATTGCGACTGATGGTTGATAGGGTAAAGATTATGATCCCAACAATGGCTGTGCAATTCAACAGAGAGCCAGTATGAGCCAGTGAAAAGTAAAAGACGAAAAAGCCTTGTTGTGAAGTAAAACTCACAACTGAAAAATAAAGTAAGCGTTGGTTTGTCTCACTCTGAAATCACATATATCACATGCATCAGTATAGTCAAGAGTTCGGCAACCTTTAACATGGAAAGGGACATTTCTGCATTTCCCCCAGCGCAACACTGTTAGCCACGAAACCTCAATCACCTGGGTTGTCCAATCAAGTTCCAGAGGTGGAAATTAATATTTTCCCACTTTTTTTTAATACCACAAGGATCCACAGGAGAGAGCTAAAAGGGACACATGCGGCTCCAGAGCTGCAGGTTGTCGACCCGTGTGACAGTCAAACAAGACAAACATGTGATATCAGATTTTTAATTAAATCAAACCATATTTTGATACCATTTGTTTGGTTTTGGCTTGTTTACATTCAGTGCTTATTTATCAGTTAGTCGTTTTTGTAGAGGATATGCATAATTTATCTCATCGATAACGTTTTGCGGTTTGACGTTGACTCTCTTTACATAATGTAAGAGGTGTATAGTGTTACTGCTAATGACAATGACACATCCTGCTGCCACAGCTTTACATTACTCACATTCGATTGGAAAACACATTGTGGTTTTCATTCTGAAAATGATACACTATAAACATACTGTATACATACTATTTAGACAAGGTACCGTTGTGTTGCTTCTTTACCTGCTTAAGGAGAGTTTTCTATAGTATTGTTACCATAGTGACTGCCAATATCATTAAAATCAACCAGGGTTGAAATTTTAAGGACTGCAGCTTTAAATTTTTGGTATGAAACATGTTGTGATGGTGATGGCTTTGACTGTGCAATCTCAGTAGCACTTATAGTTTCTCTAATCACTTGCAAAAAAATAATAATATAAATAAATAAAATTAACATGTAAATTAAATGGTCTGTGGTACTGAGATGCCTAACGGGCTGAAAAGAACAAGTGAGGTACATTAATATATTGGAGTAGAAGTATGACTATCACACACATGAGGAAAAGAAGAAATAATTATGTGACACAGCCATGTAATAACGAGGAGACAAACAGAGAGTTAACAGAAACAAATGAAGTCTCTTGCCGACATGTTCAGGAGACAGGAGCTGCTAGTCGAAATTAAATTGTGCTTTAGGTGACAGCTGCTGCATGTGTGTGTAATATGATTTTCCCAATGGGAATATTTTATTTCTCTGCTTCCAAAAAGTTCATTCATCATATCAGATTTTATAACAAATTGTCCAAACACAGACCAGCGAATCTCCTCATTAACTTCAGTTTTATAAATATGTCCACATTTGACTTACTTGCCTGACTGACAGGTGATGAATCTGGCTGACAGCTCAGCACTGTGGCGTATTTTAACTATGAAGCGGTTATTGAGTGAAGGGTGAGAAGCCACAGATTACTGAGACTGTCCTGGAAATGTGAAGAAGTGTCACAGGGAAAAATACTGAAATGAAAAGTTAAAGTTAAAGTGTTATTAAAAAAAATAATAAAACAATGATATAATGCTTAAGTTTTATTTACTATAGTCCATTTGGGAGTGCTGTAAAGGAAATTGTATGTGTGGACAGACAAGAGGATGGATGGATAATCAGATTAAGACAATGTCTGGATTGCTGGAAAATCAGACATCGTGGAGATTTGCTTGTTGACAAATCTCATCTTGGCCTCTCTCACATTATCAGTGAATCAGTGAGCCTGAAATAGTCCACTCAACCAGCTCACTCACTCTATTGATCACTTTACAGCCTTCTGCTTCAGTCCAGATGCTTCCAAAGGTCTCGACAGTATGGACATTTGGGGTTTCATGTGTCAGCAGGGACAGGCCTGATGATTTAAAGGTTCAATGTGAACTATAAACTCAAACAAATGAAATCATTGCTTTACCTGGAATGCCACTGTATATAACATAGAGGATCAATAATTACAGGATTACAAAGGGAAAACACACACACACACACACACACACACACACACACAAATCAAGTCAGAAATAATATGCTGATATGAGAAATCAGAAAACAGCATGTAAGCCTGTGCGATAAGCCAATATCTGTCCTTTTTCTTGACCAGCGCTGCGGTGCCTATGTCTGCACCACTGCACACTTCTGGCGGTAATGGGGCTTGAAATGGGCTGCAGGTACAACCAATCACACTAACTGATTGAATTAACTTGTGATTTTGCTGAGTGATTAGATAGATTTCTGATCTCACAGGCTGATTAACTAACCTGGTGGTGACAGAAAAGAAGGTTCAAGCCAGATTTGAATCGAAAGTAAATCTCTGATGGATCTCTTCCAAACGAAAAGGTGGAAAACTTTTGTTCTGAGAGATGATTGCACAACTTATGGCACATCTGAAAATCACAACTATTCTATGCTAAGGAATTCAGTTGTCTTGAGTATTACAACTTAAATTGTCACCCTAGTTCACCCGTTATGGTGGCTCCTTGTTATCAGAGCTGTAGTTCGTGCTTAAATTGACGGTTTGCTGAAGTGTTTTAGACAACAATTATGTTTCCCTTGCTTCCTCTCTGGTGGTTACAGACATATGCGGACTTCTGCAAATGGAACAGTTATCACGCACTAGTAACCGATGCCACATGGTGGTGGGTGGTCTGGCTGAAGACTTCTTGAAAAAGACCTGATGCATTTCTGCCCCTCGACGACTAATGGTCAGAACATGCACTCTGTGTTTGAAGAAACAGGCTAAATGTCACTCCATGACAGTATGTTATTACTTGACTGTTATTCTTATGCTCTTTCTCGAAATTATATTTTTGATACTGCTCACTTTAACTTTCAGTTTCCAGACTTAAGCATTTTGAAAGATATAACTGGTTTTATGCAACCACACGATTGAACAGGAGGGAGGGCATGGAGACAAGAACTGTGTTGATGGCTAAGAACTGTTGGTCTCTGACTGACTGGATCATGTTCCTGTTTGCAGGTAAGTCAGTGATGGAATAATTCCCCAGTCATGAAACATTCACCTGGAATATGCCATGGTCTTTTTATGCATGCAACTAATATTCCAGAGGAAAACAATTAGAGTGTGTTCCAAGCCCTTTCCCTTACCCACTTTCCATCCTATCATGGCATTTTTAAGCATTTCCTTTAAAGGACATGGAAATGTTGAATGGTTTCTGCATAAACAGTGACATGATTGAAAAAGTGTAGAATATACAGGAACATGATAAGGCAAGTTTTCACATCATGCAGAACCTAAAAATGACCTTGATTTAGCAATAACATTGGTATGTCCATTATTTCATTTGTTAACCAGAACACATCTGCCTCCAACTGTAAGTGAAAGTGAGCAATGCCTACTTTCTTTGCAGCAACAACAGTCAATATCAAATGCCTAACAGAAAAAAAACATAACACAATATAAAGAACAGTGTAAATGTAAAGCCACATAGACAACTGTACAGCTGTGGAGAGCATGAAATGGGAGACCTACAGCTACACTCGCTTAGCTATGTGACCGCAATCTAATGCTCTGTGGACCTTGGGGATCAGGGTATTTGTCCCTTGTGCCCCTCACAGAATACTTGGTATTACGACTCTCTCTGCTTCCTCGTGCTCCCATGCTGACTGAATATGAATCGGCAGCAGCACAGAGCCTGCACTGTGCAAGGCTGTAGGTCAGCAGGGGCACAGTGATGTTAAGCAATGAACAACACCCCATCACTGAGAATGTGCAAGGGCATGAATGTTTTTTCATAGAATTTTAACAGGACAAAGATCTGAGACTCTGAGGACTCTCTCACTTTTGCTCTTTTTTTCATCATTATTTTCTACCCAGTTTGGTCTCAAAGCTGGATGCACTCTAACACAACAATTTTCAGAGAAACTTCACACCGTTGTTTTTCCAGTGACAGCGGAGAGCTGTGGCTAAAGCCTTGAATTACCTCACTCCTCCAGACGGCCAGGGCTTTGTACTAGTGATATATGGCACGACATACGGTGAAAACACGGTGAAAACACTGCCTGTCACTTCCTTATTGCCCATACACAGTAGAAATCTCTGGCTTTAGGCCATGTCAGAGAGATGCAATGTTTTAAACCTGAAGCAGTGGTTTGAAATGTTTTTGCATCTCACATCGTATGCACAAAGGTATTTGTGAGGTATTTGGACAGCGTTGAGGGCAGGGGTATGCTTGATATGAACTACTTCAATGCAATACAATACAATCGGTCACCCATCCATGTTGGAAGGCAAAATTGTGTATAGCTGTTCTGAACATCCACATAAAGTAGACTGAGAAGCTGGACAAAAGTAATGAAATGCATAAATGGAGAATCACCTTTCCAGCTTTTATAGTGGTACACTATGCCACACAATGTGATAAAAGTGGGTGTCTGTACAATTGAGAATAGAACTCAAGAGAAATAGATCAACCCTGACTTCTATCTGGCCAGCACAAAGCTGGGCGTTCATATTATTAACACCTTAAATGTTGGGCTGTATAGCCTGATTCAAGGAGGCAGTAAATGCCACAAAATGTGGGGAATCTTGACATGAAAAGCCTCTGGGTTTCCAGTGCCACTGCCCTAATGTGTTTCTCCTCCTCCACCGTACTAGCGAGTGATCATATTATCAAGCTACAGCTGGAAAACAAAGACCTCTCTCTGTGCCCTATGAAAGTCGTACTTAATTGTCACAAAGTGTAGCTGCACTGAGTGAGTGCCAAGTGTGCGTCCATTTAGGAACGGTAATAAAAGCGGAAACAGCATTCATAATTTCTGACTCGTCAATTAAACGGCATCATAATCATACAATTAAGTGAAATTTATGAGCTGGTCATAGCTCAAGTTGCAGGAGCTCCATTTCAGCTGGCTAATAAAACCGCAAGGTAACATGAATGACCTGGATTAGGACAGAAGACATGGTCCATTGCTCCTTGCTTGCAGTGCACCACCACTGGGCCATTAGTGCACCCAGCTACTTCAGCACCTCAGTGGCTGCTTATTCCCATCCACACTAAAGCAAGGTGAAGGGGTTCCCACCTAAAGTAATTATTCTGCCACGCCATGCTCCTCCTCATCTGCCACAGAAAGGTAATTTTATATTTATTTAGCAGAAATGTGGCTCAGTATGGTTGAATGCTACAAAAATCACCTTCACTGGTTCACTTCCATGGGCTTGTATCTTTGGCATCTATAATCTTACTTACCCTTAGTACTTTTTATTCATCATCCACACAATGGTATGACTAACAGCTGATTGATTTTGTCTGACAACAAATATGTCTGACATGGTGCGAGTGCCAGTACAATGCGATTCTCCTCACAATCAGATAATTTCAGGTAAACCTCCCTCTTATCAGGCCTCTTGTCCAAATGTCAAACTGTCTCACAGTGTCAGCCCGTCTGCTGTGGTATTAGCCTGTCAGTTGCCATGTCAACCCTTGTGATGTCACATCAACCTCAGTTTCCCTTCACTCCCCTTCGTGTCCCACGTCCCTAATGGCAATGATGTTTAACTTCAGATACTTTAAGCAGACTGATTCGTCTTTAGTCTCACAAGATATTCTGTTATTTACTTGTGCGGTTAGTTTGAAAATTGCCCTGGAAAAGGAAGTTAAGTTGACCTAAATTATGCAAAGCCTTGAGACCTCTTTGGTTTTGCAGTTGCTGCTCCCTAATGGAGAAATGCTTAGCTCATTAAGAAGGGAGCTCTCCATCTCCATTTCCTCCTATTCTCCTGTCCCAGTCGTTCCCCCTGTCCTCCTCTCACTTTGGTTCGCTTCTCTGTCCTCATCTTTTTTCCCCTCTGTCACATCACTTGCTATTTCATCTCCACTCTTTACTCCCTGATTCTCCTCTATTCCCTCCTCTTATCAGATATTTACTTCTGGTAGATATCTGTCTCTCTCAGGTTGGGATCAGTGTTTTCCCCTTCTTAATTTATTCCCTGCTTATGTTTTATTTCGTCAGTTATTCAGGGAATTGATAAATATTTGCACAGAGAGGCCAGGCGGTAATCAGCCAGTTGGTGTATCTTCACGTGTGTATGTGTGTGTACGTATGGGAAACTGTGAGAGACTGCATTTTTTATGTGCGTAAGACAGGACTTGTGTGCGGGGGTCTATTGCAGGGGTTCTGGCTGAGGGTCAGGGATGATTTCAAGGTTCCAGAGGGAAAGAGAGAGATTCAGCAGTGGCAGCAGGCTGTTATTGATTAGATGTTATATAGAGCCTTCCAGATAGAAAACAAACTGTGAGGGGGAAAGAAAAAAAATCGAGCAAACAAATAACCTCACTTCTAATAAGAGCAATGCTTTTGGCTGACCACAGATACAGAGATTTAGAGCAGGAGAGGAAGCCAAAAATCACAAAGAGGATACAAAGAGAAGAGCGGGGAGCACGGATTAAAATATGCCATTATTCAATAAACACATGTACTGTGTGTTGCAGCATTTTAAATCTGTTTAGGAAATATCACCACATAATGACCAGGCCTTGATGCTTGAAGCATTTTTTAACTGGTTACATAATGATGCCACTGATGTTCTGAGGAAATCAGTTTTTTTAAATGTTCCATTTTAACACGCTTTTATGTCACAGTGACATAATAGGAGAGTAACAGTATGACTGTAACTGGCACACTGCATTGCACAATCATTTGTAAGCGGAAAGAGATATGGATGTTATTTATAATCTGAAATCCTTCTTGACAAGTCTTCCAATGTGCTGTTAGTTTCTATCTATAGTGCTCTATCTATACTCCTTTATATTCTAGTGTGCAGCGAACTTACCTTCGAGGGAGTCTTTGGATTTGCTGTGCACCAGAGTCGAGTGTGTTCCTCTCGTGGTGCTGCAACATTAGCAGTGCCAGTGAGTTTCAACACAAACTGCACTCCAGCATAGGAGGGGAGGGAGCTGAGATGTTGGAGATGGATGACCCGTGTGTCTGTGCAGGACTGCTTGAACATGCACGCTGTGACGACGTATTATTGCCTGTTATTCTGGACCTGTTTTTACATCTCATATGATCCTATTGTACTTGTGGGCGCAGGAGATATTTATCATAATGATAATGATGAATGAACACTTTTACCAGAGCTCTGAAACTGTGAAAAATTGCAGCTTCGTTATTAAGGCAGGAGACTGTAAAGAACAAATAATGGTTCGCGAAAAAATGTCCCCAATGTCAACACTTTTAAAAATGTGAAAAGGTACGACAACGACTGGCGCTGAAAGAACACAGTATTCAGTACCAGTGTTGCATTAGACCCACACACAGTGTACCCATTGTATCACCCCAACAATATTTCAAACCCAAAGTGTTCAAGCAGGACATTGAACAACTGGAAGTGGAGCTTTAACAGTCGCTACAGCAGTGCACATTTGTTAGGTACAGATTAAATATTTAAACAGCATAATGGCTATGGATGAACACTGTTTTTGAACAACCCCTTTGAAGTGTTTGTAAAAGTGATGATTATTCAAGTCCAGGAAAAATAGTGCAAAAATAAAAAGTTCTCAAAGCTGGCAGAGCTGTGAGGCCATCAATAAGGACATGATGGGAACAGAGTTTTTGGAAAGAACAATGACGCTGCAGCACCTGCTTAGGTTTCTTTTTCTGTAAGCAAAGCATGTGTCATGCTCCTACTTGGTACTCACACGTTCACTGAAAGCTCCAAAGAAATCAGAACAAAAAGCGGTGTCAGGTAGTACAACAATCTTTTACCTAATAACCTATTACTCAAACGCAACATGTCTTGTTGAGATGGGCCAAAGACTTTTTTTTTTTCCGGGGCAGTTTATCAGAGTGGTGCTGGTTCTGAAATGTATTCTGTACTCTACTTGGGTATATTTCATTACAACAGCTGTTGGCAGCATTTAAAGTAATTTGCTTAAAACTTTGAATTGAAACGCTGTTCTGCTGTTGTTTCAAATGGAACGTTCTATTACAGTCTCAAAACGTTGTGAAAATATCGATGCAAAACTTGCCAGCAGGTGTCAAAATGTGTCTTTTAGTCCTTTACAGAGAAAATCTAAAATGTTTCCTGAGTGCTGCAGTATGCACATGTGTGTAAAAACACGCCGGTGCTTTCAAAATGAATGTGAGTATGATAAAACAGAAGATAAAGATTACAGTCGAACTCAGAGCAGAGAGAGCGTTTACCAGGTGCCTGCATGTGTCTGCATGTGTGTGCACGGCTATAATGGAGGCTGTGTGCCTGAATATCTCAAGGTACTGTCAAACTACATATTTCCACAGAGTTAATCAGAATTAGACTGATCAAGGTCTTATCTTTCTCAGTCCCCCACTTCTCACTAATCAGAGTTATTCACTACGAAGAGACTGAGACCTTGAATCACTACACTGAAAGATGAAATAACCACGCTTTTAGATATTAGAGTGCACTGTATGTGTGTGTGTGTATGTGTGTGTGTGCAGTCCACTTGAGAATAAAGTGAGGAGTATTGTGGAAAAATAATGAGAAATGTAAGACGACAATCCCAGTGGTGCTAACTAACTAGTTCGTAACTAGTTCTTAGTTTCTTGCCTATTTACACTGCTCTCACTGTTTTCTCCCACCATTTTAATCCTTCTGCTGTGCTCAATTTTACACATACTGGACTTAACTTGATCAAAATCACATTCATTGTCACCTGAGAATTGTATAAGCATCTTATGTAGAAGTTTGGATTTAGATTTTCACCTTTAATTACAAATTCTGGATGCTTTTGGAAGCTAAATGTGTTGAATATTACGCCTCTTTTTTGCATTTTTTGTACTGCAGTGATAATCATGAGGCCTATTGTGTTTTCTCATTGTCAATCTTCAAGAAACCCTCTACCACGCCCTGTCTCCCCTTGATCAAATACTGTCTCTATTATAGTAACATTGTACAGAATTATGGGCGGCTGATTAACCAACAAAAAGATTTTGACATTTCAGAAATGAGATTTATAAAACAAACACAGGCTTCTGATTTCTAGCCAACAACCAAACCACAAGTCTACACCTACTACGTACATGAAGTATGAAATGACTTTTGTTGTGATTGTATTTTTTGTTTTACAATGGCCCCTCCCATGGCCCGATCCCACTTGCTCTTTTTTTTTTACTGCTGGGCTTCACAAATTCAAAATGTATGGGCAGATTAAAGATTAAAGAGAGGGCGATGTGACGGAAGCTCAAGAATTACGACACAATTAGTGCCCGTCAAAATCTGCTAAACATCTGGTAAGAACTACATTCACTAGAAAAAATTTGTTCAAATAAGATAAATGTTGATTTAATGGTAGTTGGACTTGCAAGTGGTATTTTGTAATATTATGGTGCAATAGTGTTGTACTGTTGCACTTTAGACAAATAGCGTCATGGTTTACCCTGATAGTGTACCGTCACCAGTGACTAAATTAAAATGCTAATTTGTATGGCATTACTTATTAGGTTAAGATTCAGCATATCATTAATTTGAACAGACACTTCTTCTAATGTTCTTTTATCCTCAATCTTCTGCTTCAGAAAACTTCCATAATTTTTTTCTCTCTATCTTTCACTTCTCTCATTTTTGTCTCTTTCCTGTGACTGGTTCCTCCATTAGATTATTCTCTGCGGCGCACCAAGATTAACACACACCTCAATACGACGGATGCCTCCCACGCCAGCAACACGCACTCACACAAGCATCTATCTTTCAATCCATCTCCATCAGATTATTCTCCACGGTATACGGCAAAATTAACGCACACCTAAAATACATTCCTCCCACGCCTGCGGCACGCACACATGAATGTAAGCACGCGCGCAAACAGAAATACACAGGCACATTAGTGTTGACAAAATAAAATGATGCATATGCTATGGAGGAATTATGTACATGTTCCAGTATATAACACGGATGGCAAAAACAAAAAAATCCCACAGCTATTACACCTCGAGATGTGAGGGTTTGAAATGTGATTGTTAATGCAGAAAAGTGTTCAGATTTTCCATGACATAGTCGTCAGTGATAATGCCTTCTAAGTTTGATCATTTCCAGCAGTTATTTGGTGATACGACGAAAAAGACGTCCTATCATTTTCTGAGGGAACTCCATCAAGGTGAGATATATTCTCTGATCCCCCCACACAGCACTGGGTCTGTGTGATTAATGAAGCTTTAGCAAAGATATGAAACATACAGGACATTGCCTTTGCTGCATGTTCATGTGTGTATATTCTGTATATGTGTGTGTGTGTTAGGGTTCTTCGCTATTTAACGCTTCATTCTTGCATTCAATGGCTGCCATAGTCCTCTGTCCACCTCTAATTCCATGCCAGGTATTTTTACCTACTTGTGCCAGTAAACGCTTCACTCGTAGCTGCTGTACTGTCTCTAATAGAGCAAATTTCATACCCACACTCAAGCACAAATGAGGGCAAAGAGTCACATAGAGAAAGGGGAACAAAGGTTTAACGACACATCTATAACCTCCCCCTTCATGGTGGCGACATTCCCCCATGGCGGTATCATCACCATCGTTACTGCCTTCATCCTGGTCCTCAGGGTGAGCGCGGAAGAAATCTTATGCAGGTGTTGGATTCTTAGATGTATCTGGCAGTGAGAAGACCCCCCGCCGCTGCAAGGCCTCTGAGGCTTGAGGGCACTAACTCACAGAGGGTGTACAGAAATAAACACAGAAATGACGTTTCATGGCCTGATGTCGTCTCAGTGAGCATAACATAACAGAAGGGCAGTCCTGTGCCCGGGCGGCGAGTGCTGTATGCAATTTTAAATGTGCAGTGGAGAGTGGTGGAGCTCAGTGAGACCGCTGGGGTGTGGTCTGCACAGAGCAGCAGAGAGGAAAGGGAGAGAGCATTAGAGAGGAAAAAAAAGCAGCATATGTGGCCAGATAAATATGGTGTGGAAAAATGTGCTCGTGCATTATGTGACGTGCCTCCTGTCACGCTCCATCCTCTTAAACTGACTTGTTTCCTGTTCCTCATTGCCTGGGGCGCCATGGCAACATGGTGACCATGAAATGATGGATGTCACTTTCTCCGCGCGTGTCTATTTGTGCGCGCGAGAGGGCAAGAGACAAAAGGACGGGAGGGGGGGAGCACGCGCCTGTGTGTCAGTGTGAGTGTTAGATGAAGAGTTTTTAGGGGATATACTGAGACAGGTGCTGGTGCTGCACTCTGTCTCGCTCTCCTCCACTTTCACACGTGCTCTCACCCGCGCTCTCTCGCTGTGTCGCTGCTGCTTGGCAGGTAACCATGAGAAACAGACCCGAAATCACGATTTTTTTTTAAAATAGCACATCAACATCTGCATCATCACGCTCACAGGAGAAGCCTCACCACCACGAGGCGGCAAGTCTCCTGTACTTGTGATTCATTTTTTAACATTCATTGTGCAGGGGGTTAATCGAATGCAGGCACTCTGGAAAAATTGTGGTATTTTGAACAGCAGCCAAAAAGTCTCAGTAATTGGAGATGTCTTCTTTGAGTGCCTCATCAAGTGGAGAATATTGTTTTTTTTTAAAAAAAGAATGACATCTGCATCTCATCTTTCTGGTTAGGCTGACGGACCTCTCTCTGGAAATCTTTCTCCAAGATGATGAGTGGCTTGCATTTGGGTAAAAGGGGATTTTTTCCTATGTGATTTAGTTGGCTTACTGGGATGCCCATCATCATTGAGCAGGAGAGGTAACTGTCACTTTGTCAATACGGTGGTCACAGCTGCAACTGGTGACATTTGAATTCAGATGAAAAAGTTAATAGATCTGTAGACCGGACTTAAATGAAAATAAAGTAAATGACTGAGAAGACTGATTACTTACTGAGACCATCTGGTTTTATGAGCTTTACGACATAATAGACATGGAAGAGATGAAGGTAGCTACCTAGACGAATATCACCCACATATTCTATCTGGAGTGTTTTCAGCCTCCAGAATCAGCAAACACATCTACAAAGTGTCGTAGCAACTTCATTCAACGTTCATTCACGTTGACGAATGTATGAGCAAAGTCTGTTCACTGCATTATAGTGGCTCTAACCTCTAAAGTATAGATGGTGTTTTAATGATTCAATCGCACGCAATTTTGAGTCAGTAGATGGAGTAATCTGATACTGCTTATGCAAATTAAACTCTCTCTCTCTCTCTCTCTCTCCGTCTTTCTTAACCCCACACACGCACATACACGTTCAACAGGAGATCAAAGTGGTTGTGTGGCTCCTGGAGATTTTCTTTGAGAGTTTCAGTGCATTACTCTTGCCTGATTGACCGAGCTGCTGTTGTGTCAGCATGTGATGATGGTCGTCATTGTCACTTTTGTGATTCATCACCATAAGGCTTTCATCTGTTTCTGCCTTGCTTTATGTTTTCAGTAACATCATAGCCGTCCCCCTTCTTTTATCTGTCCCTCAAAACTACAGGTGTTTTGCTTTATTCTGGCTTTTCTGGGGCCACATGTGGCATCTGCAGCTGCCTCTGAATTCAGGAGCGTTGTTCCTACCAGCGATTTAATTAAGGAAGCCTAAAAGCTGACTTGAGCCCTCTAAAGTATGTAGAGTATATACGATGTATTTTTAAGGCCTGAGGTGTACAACACACTTGGAAAATGAGTAGAATTTAAAAAAAAAACATCATACATTTAAAGTGAGTGTGATAAGGGATAGTATCAGTGTCAGTGGGAAGCAAATGAGCTCCATTCCTCCCCTCTAAAAAGCATGACATGCTGTTTAGTAATGGAGTGGAAAGTCCAGCCTAGCTTCATCAGGAAACTAATATTCTTGCTGTGCAGTTGTGGAGTCACAAATGCAAATTTAACAGCAACCAAAGTATTACTTTCATGGAAGAAGGAATACATCAGCAGGGGTAGATCATTTTAAGATGACAGAATTTTAAACAACCAACCATATTTGTCTTTATTTGTTTGCATAAAATGACAATTCCTCTAATCAACCTGCACACTATCCAATAATAATTGCGCAACTTTTGCTCAGCAAATTACAGTCGTTTTCGGACGGTGCAATTAAATTTATCCGACATTGTTCAGATGCTCTCGCTGTGAACGGCTATGATTCTGCCAATGCACATCACATTGATAATTGTTGCCACAGACCTCTGTCGCAATTAAAATGCAATGCTTCAGGCAATACTTGCCAGACCTGGTGGAAGGGAAGAGATGACGCACGCAGCTGTTGTAGTCCGGTGACCCGCTGCTTTAAGATGTGCTGGGTTGCCGAGGGAGGATTGGTGGGATTTGGCAGCCACTAGGACGTTCAGTGATGTAGAGAGAAGAGGCTTTTAATTGCTTTAGTTTTTCTTCATGGAACTGTGTGTGTGTGTGTAATAATTCCCTGGTTTAAACTCTCCTGATAATCACCACATAAGGTCCGAACCAACCAGTCTGATTAAGCAGGAGCTCAAGAGTTTCTGTGCTTGACGCTGGCTGCATGAGATTTAATCTTTAATTGATCTACTGGTCATTACGTTGCAGTAAATCTGGTGTGCCTAATTGTGCTTTGACTTTGCAGACCTCTGCAGACCTGGTCTGGCCGGTGGCAGAAAACAGAGGAAAAAGGAGTCAGTCTTCACACCAAATTGCGGCATGCTGCTGGATTGCCAGTGACAGAGTCCCACTACACCTCCATTCCCACTGTGCAGGCTCAATGAGGGAGGAAACCTGATTGTTCTTCAGGATAATGTCAAGCAGAAAGTTTCACCTTGTGCATTGAGCTTGCACGAAAACATGGTCCACATTATCAGTTGTCAAAGCTCTAAGCCCCCTATTGCTATCAGGCTCGATCGCCCCCTTATCCAACCACAAAATAGTAGGCTTAGAAATAATGTGAGAATGCCAAATCTGTACAAAAGGTCGTCACTCTGTGCATGTTTCCCTCATAGGATTGTTGATAATCAGCCACACCTGTGAATTTCCACTGCCAAGGTCCTTGAAAGCCTCATAGGCTCACAGGTTGGTTCAGAGTGAAAATGGGCTGAAAGATCTCTGCAGTGTGCATCCTTAGAGCCGTGAGCTATGTTGTTTTACTTGTGTGTTACACTCTGTTGATGTTTGTGTTTATCCATGAGTTTATTTTGATGACTTGGCAGTAGTTTTGCCATCGTTTTGTTACGAACAATTAGCCACTTACCGTATTGCTAATCCCTGTTGTTTATACATTGCATACTGAATGTTAATTGATCAGCAACAGTGTCTGTCCTACTTATGTTGCATTGCTTCATGCCCATTCTCTGTTAATTGTTCAATGATGACTTTAGGCTTTTTTGGCGATCACACCACTGTCGGCCAATAATGGCTGATGTGGCTATTTCAATAAAGACAAAAAAAAGGAAAAGAGGCCGGTCAGGTACATCCCCTTTAAAAATGGGAACAGAAAAAAAAATGCTGGTAAGTTGGGAGCCCGAAGCGGTAATCTTCTATAGGATCTACCTGGCCTTTTTGTGTCGATCCAGTCAGCGATCAGTCAGGTTAACGAACGTGCTCTGGAACTGGACCTCAAGGAGGAAACCTACCTTCCCCTGCCAGGATTTCAGGATAAATCACCGTTCATCCTTCATCCGTCAGCTTCGTGGGTTGGTTAGCCTTGGGCCCAGTTATTCCTCCTTGGCTTGCCCCTTCCATTTTGACTTCGTAGTTTTGATTTTTGTTGGCAATAATAGTAAAACCCGAAGTTGAATTTCTGTTTGGGTTTTATACACTGGAATAAACTCACTGTGTTCTTCTTTTGGTTGGAATGAACTGCTTGAAATTTGCAATGAATTGATTTTTGTTTTCTCCCACTTAATACATTTGGACAATCAAAGCTTGTGTGTGACTAAGTGTGTAATTTTTTTCTTTATAATTCTGTCAAACCACTACAGGTTTCATAAGTAACCTGGAGCTGCATTCCAGTAGTTATCTGGTTAGAGATATACATCTAGGTCAGTATATTTTAATGTTTAAGTTATACTTTAATTTCTAATCAGTCGGTATTGTTGTGCTTATATTGCGGCAACCACAGAAACAACAGCCTTAACTGTATTAATGGGCTTATATGATGAGCATGTCAGACAGATTACTTCACCTGAGGTCCTTCAGTACATTAATAATATGTGAGAGAAACATGACAAACTGCAACGAGATGTGCAAAGTCTTACAGAAGTCATCTTTAGCTCTCTTGTATTACCTTCACAGCAAACTCTGTCACGGTCCAGACTGGACAGGACAAGACGTCATCCACACCTGCACACCCAAGTAAGCTGGTGCCACATTGGTATGAAAGTGCCCCAAAGGTGCCAGTCAGCGATAAGTCTCTACACCCACAGGACAGTCAATACAGCCTGATTGAGGAGCTCACTCACAGTCTAAAGGGAGCAGGGTTGCAGAGTCAGGGTGCAGCACAGTCACCATCATCTTCTGACAAGTCATCTCCTCAATCTCAAGACTTCCACACACAATAAAGGGTGAGAAGCTCCCTCCACTTCAACCTACAACTGCTGGGGGACAGTTACAGCAACTCTATTGAGAACCGTGCCCTACACCTGGTGCTGTTTTCTGTCAGCTTATGGACAGTCATCACCCTCTTCATAGTGCTACAATCAAACAGGATAGCAGGTATCATCACCAGGTTGATGCCATGGCAACCAGATGACTGGCCTGAGACTTCACCCCCTCTTGGAAGACCCCTACCAGCAGAGACTTATCGTGAACCTCAACTAACAATCTCTGACTTTGTGCAAGAAGACCCACGTGAGTCTGCAAGAATGAAGTTGGCTTTTGACAACATACTCCCTCTTAATGTGCTAGAACGCCAAACTACAAAGGTGACCATCTTGGCTCAGCTATGTGGGACAGAGGTGGTTAGTCAGAGAACCAGTGGCGGCAGACTCCCAGAAGACCCACAAACTTCTTGATGCTGACTACATCACACCTGTGTCACCTGCAGAGATTGCAAAGAGCAACCGTTCTTGGTTCATCCCGCACCACATGGTGCAACTCAACGGCAAAGACAGGATAGTCTTCAATTGCCTCTTTATATTCCAGGGTCAGAGCTTGAATGACCACCTCCTGTCAGGGCCCACCCGGGCAGCCAGCCTGTTGAGAGTCCTCCTTGGGGTATGGGAACACACAGTCACCATCAGTATTGATGTGAAGGGGATGTTTCACCAGATCCGTCTACTGGAAGAAGATAAACCTTTCATCTGTTTCCTGTGGCGACACATGAAGATAGATGAGAAACCTACTGTCTAACAATGTAAGCTCCCCTTTGGGACTACATGCAGCCCGTGTTGCACCATCTTTGCAATATTACGTCAACATATAAGCTATAGGCTCTTTTAGGAGTGCTATCTGTCCAACTGGACCTCCCTTGTGTTTGTGAAATGAATGCACAGTCAACATGGAAAATGAAAAACACTATACTGTCAGCACTGAACATCACAAAAACCAAACATGGGTATTTAACACAAGTAGAACATTTTTATCACCCACCTTGAAATCTTTCAATAAATCAACACCAACATGATCACCACATGCTTTAATGTGGGATCAATTTATCATTTTACTACTAGCCGGATACTTTGACTTCATGAAAGACTGACGAAACAAACTATCATACAAGTTTTGGAATATTTTCATATAACAAGGCAATTGTAGTTTTATTTGAACAGCAATATGCTGCACAGATATGAAAAAAACACATGCCAACAGAAGAAATGAATAAAACATTCACCATGAAACAAGTTAAAAACATAATCAAATTGAATTAGCATATGTCTCAAGCTTGAACAGAATAAAACAGCTACAGGGAAACTTTTCTTTGTTTGTATCAAACTCTGGCTGTGAAACGGAGAGCAAGACAGCAAGATGAGTGTGTCTGGTTCTGTGATATGTGAGTGTGCTTTAAGGCCATTGCACTGCGCATAGATGTGTGAGTGCATCTCTGTGCTCCGGTGAAAAATTGAAATATGAAATAAAAAACTGAATTGAAGAATTTCAGAGAATCATTAAGAATAAAATAATTTTCTCATTTTGTTCATGCATTTGTGTGTTTTCACCTGTGTCAGTGTGCAGGACCTGTCTTATGCAGACTGTAACTGCAGTGTTGGGGAGGTGAAAATAACACTTTGTTAAAAGAGCATGAGGGGCCGCGCCATGGGTGAGTGAGTGTTGCTTCAGGTATCACTGAGATGATGAAATATGATCCAGCACGGCTGGTTTGAGTAATAGATTCATGAGTTTGAAGGCTTATCAGAGGCCAAAACTCTATGTGGTATTTTACAGCACTGTGAAGTTATCACAGGTCATAATTCCATCCTACATCTCAATAATTGCTAAACCTATTTCGAGATGACTTTGCTGAATCCTGGATTTTGATCAGTGATAATGTTTTTAACTTTATTTTCTACAATATCTGTGGGTGGCAGCTACAAAATAGTTAAGGTGCACGAACCACCCTCACCTTAACCAAAACCTTGAACTTCACTGCACAGCCCACATGCGTGTCTCTCTACTACTTGCATTGGCATTGAATAATAGCGGGGGCGGGGGGGGGGGGGGGGGGGG
>JAOXYL010000059.1:14055216-14111423 GCA_028564955.1 Terapon puta
GAGGGGGGGGGCGGGGGGGGGGGGGGGGGGGGGGGGGGAGACACAGAAAGACACGTACTAAAGAGAATGACACTAAAAGCTGAGAGCCATTGCGGTGCTTCAGAGCACTTAAGGCCCACTAGCTTGTAGCTCCCTCTGCTCACATATTCCCTGACCAAGGAGCCAATTTTAATATTAAGACTGAGTGGACCAAATGCTCTTATACCCTACATCACTTGGCTTCATATCAGAGGCAATATACTAAAGTCACTGCAAGTGCTATATTTAATCATTTTTGTATTTGAATTTAATATCTGTCAGTGCTACAAAGCCCCAAAGCAACTATATCTATATATTCAAAATCTCTGCTTCTGTCTATGTTGGAGCTGAAGTTAAAAGTAGAAGCAGAAAAGCAGAAGATGGAGAAGAGTAAGTCTGTCACATCCAAGTCACAATATGCATTATATGTATGATTTCATGTCCCAACATAAAATGTGTGACTTTATATCACAGCTGAGTTAACTGTCATATCTAATTATGTATGAAACAGGAGATGTGAAAGGTGAGAACAAAAAGTAGAATTATTGCTAAATTTAGTGGAGCTCTGTTGATAATTGATATGTAGAGCATGTTGCGTAGCCATGAGCCATTTTTGCATTACTTGTTTTCTCAAACATATTTGTCAGGAGCGCAGGGGGCCGTGACATGTTTTCTCGTATCCTTTTTCATGCAAAAACTTGAGCCTTAGGAATAAAGTGAGGAATGGACCAGAAAAATGGAGACACATGCCACTAGAGCTCAGCTTTATCTTCTGTTCCTTGTTTTGTTTCGTTTCTTATGCTGCTGTCATGGTTTTAATATGATTTCATTTAGAGGCGAACGGAGACCTATAATCAAACGCAATTGAATCAGTGAGACGATGTTTGTCTTTTGTTCGCCGTTACTGGGACTTCAATGTGGAAGCCTCTGTTTTCGCCCCCAACGACAGCAAACTGCTGTCAGTATCTCATGAATGTTTTCCTCTTTTCAAGTCGGGCACGCACACATACACACACATACGTACATACATACCAAACAAAAAGACGCGTGTTTCTGTGTACATATCATATTATGCTCAAGCTGTACCTGCCATGTAAAGTATGTGCTTGATCTGAGGGATTTCTAAGGGATTATCATGGAAAATGCTTATTTACCACCCACCACCTGCTGGCAGATGACATAACAATGCTGACTATCGCTGCGCCCTGATTGCTCTGACATGGCTAGTGCCTCGACCTCTGGGCTCATTTCCAAAGCTGGCATGTACAGCTGACATCTGTCCTTCACTTTTTCCTTCTTGGCGACAGGTGCTGTGTCAGCTAGTGTAATAGGGGTATCTCGGCTTTCTGTTTCCCGCTGCCTGGCATAGTCTGTAATGAGCAGACACACCAAATGAGGTGTTAGTCTGACACGATGCATAATCAAGGAGAGATGAGCTTACATTGCCGTCAAAATGACTGTTGTTACGCTGAAAGTGCACGTGTCACTCAGGTTTGTAGTGCACAATAACAAATGTATGAAGAGGAAAACAGCCTGTTGACATCCAGTTCATATTTGAAGCAGGTGACAAGTGTTATGACCTCATAAATCAAGGAATCAAGGAATCATCACGGATGTGAAAGTGCAAACCTAACTAATTATAACCCTCAACACGGTTTTAGTTTGCCTCTGTTAGCTCATTGTTTTGGTTTAATTCACCGGGAGATGGACGAAGCGAGTGACGACACAGCAAAGACGAAATTTCTTGCACAATAGAGAGACTGAATGTTAATGTTGTCTGATAGAAGTGTAAATAGGAAACAAATGAGGTCAGAGTGTGAATGTGAATGTAGTCAGGTGAATGAGAGTTAAATTGTAAAGACTGTTGGATAAAAGTGCTCTATAAATGCATCCATTGACCGTTTATAAAGCAATAATGTGCCGGGTTTGTCAGCTTGTTTGTAGTCTTTCTGTCCCAGAGTGGCCACAAATCAATAAAAAACAATTTTAAACAACAATAATGAGATAAAAGAGGAGACTGTCTGCTCTCAGATGACACTGACACTGGTTAGATGATCAAATACTCAAGGCTGAAATAATACTTGACTGAGAGAGACCTGTATTTCTTTCTTACAGTATCTTGTGTAGAAATGTTACAATCCTACTCACCAGGGGAAGAGGGGGGAGGTTAAATAAAGTTATTTCCTCGAAAAAGGAAAGCTTTTAAACAATATTCTCAAAAAAACAATGAAATAATTTATAAAAATTGGGGGAAAAAAGGACTCTAAACTGGTGTTATAGATAACTTCAGGTAGAACCAAAAAATCCAAAACAAAACCTTCCTAATCTGCGGTCAAACAAAACAGGAATCATATCTAACACGAGACGGCGAGCTGCCTACTGACATGATGCTGCTTCAACCAGGGGACCATGCGTTGTGTTTGGCCACGTACGTGGAGATCAGTTGCTCATATGTATTGCATTTAGATAGTAAATACACCGACGGTATGCTTTAACTCTGTTTGCTTGCTCTTATCTTGGACAGTTGAGTCTTTTGTCGTCCACAGGTGTTGTCTTTGTAATGAAATCAAATGAATTAAGTGGACAAAGCTTCAGCAGAACTGAAGCAGATCTGGAGAAAAAGAAAGGTGACATGGGATCTATCTCATTGCACATGATGTCAGTTTTTGTTCTCTCACTCAGGCACATCGGAGTGAAACATGTCAGAGAGGGCGAGGAAGGAAGGAAGGAACTGAAGGCAGCGAGATTAGAGCGGCTGATAAAACGAGCAGGTGGGGGAGGAGCGTAGGGTGAGCAGAGGAGGGGGAGGAGGGGGTCGCGGTCGGCTGGGGAGAGAACATACAGGAGGCCGAGAATAGTTGGGCTGTTGGTTGTAATGATAGCTATTCAGATGATGCGGCGCTGAGAAAGAGGCAAGGCGTAGAATTATGTTTGACAACCGCAGGTGCAGAGCACGCCAAATGAACGGCGGCAGCGGGATGGAGGAGTGAAAAAGAGAGAGGAGGAAAGCGGTGACGGAGGTAGGAACAGTTGGAGACAAAGTCGGATTGAGAGCGAGCGCGGAGGAGAAAAGGAGTGACAGTCTGCATTGAAACAGAACACCTGCTTTCTCCGTCGCCTCTCCTCCGCCTCCATTCATTTAAACGCTCTCCTGTTGCCGCTCTCGGCTTTGCCCTCCCCTCGATTCAACCTCCTCCTCTCTCCCCGACCCATCCCCCATCTTCTCACTTTGCCCCTCATCCCTGCCTTGTTAGTCCTCTCCGAGTTCGTTTGTTTGATAGACGAGGTAATTACCAGGAAGTGTCCAAGGATCCCACCTTAGAGGCTCGGCCTACGTGTGTTCATATGGGTGTGTGATCCAGTGTAATTATAAGGGATTGAGATGTTTATCACAATGCCGTTGTAAATCCTGCGCGCAAGACACACAGCTACACGTGCAGACAGATGTGCACACATCCATTCATTCCCACAGCAGCGATGACTCTCTGATGGTCGGCAAACGCATTGAAGATACGCCTCGGGCAACAAGTTTGGCATTCAACATAACAGATTTTGAATACATGTTTCCTTCATATCAGAACATGTTTAGGTGCCTTTTGAAATTCTTCCCAAAGATCAGTTATAATTAGGTAGGGATGCAGTAAACCGATTCAGTTCAGTTCACTCCTCGGTCTGTATAATGACTGGTGGAGCGTTATCAAGTCAGAGAAAATAACCATGAAACTGTCATCATATCTGAAACAATGAGCCAAAGGAGGTTAAACAGCTCTGAGCAGCAAAGTCTTTTTACAGTATGAGTAACACCTTTCACTTTTATACATAGTCATATCATTCTGCACTACATAAAAAAAAGATGTAATTCAGTTTAAATCTGCTTTCAAGGACTATTTCACACTGTGGGTTAGCTAACGCAGCTTCAGCCATTGATTTGTCATTGTCATTCATTTGCATTGACTTGCATCTTAAATACAAAAATGACTTTAATAGCTTTGGTGATACCTTGGTTATTTTATTATTCTTGGTGATTTGTGTATGGCAAGAAGCAGCTGGTGGGTATAATGGGATCAGATGCATTAGTTTCCGCCTCTTACACAGGGAGATATGTGTGGAAAAATAAAGGCACTCAAGTCATCCCTGTTTAGTGCCTTGACTTAAATGTCATGGTGTGACACCTGTAAATAACACTTTCTAATGCGTTTTACTGTTGGTGTCATAAAGAGGATCAACAGTGGGCAGATGGTTGCCTCTGTGTTCCTGATGCATTCTTGGTGAACGCAGATCTGAAAGTAAACAAGTGCATTAGCTGGCTAGAGGTCACAACCTCTCTGGATCCTCAAGCCTTTATTTTTAAACACTTCTTTCCCCCCTGACTGTGAATCAGACTGTGTTATGTACACGCGCATGTATGTGACTGTACTTACATCTTCCCTTTCACAAATGCTTACCTTTTTATAGGTTTTTTTTTTTTTTATAGAAAACTAATGGAGTCTTAGAGGATTTATTGCTTTTGCCGGACTGTCTGTCTGACTTAAAACCCCTTACTGATTCTATGCCACCAAGCCATCATTTAATTTTTATTCTCTTCATATAGGGATAATTATTTATGATTTGGTTTGCCGTTTAAAGAAATAAACATATGTATAAGCAGATTTATAATGAGTGAACGATTTTTGTGTGTGCGTGTGTGTGAGGATATATGCCTATGTGTATTTTTAAGATTATAGGATGGCCTAGAGGAAGGTCAATAGGAAGTTGCTTTCAAACGCACGCACGCACACACACACACACTCACACACACACACACACACACACACACACACACCCAGGCAGCACAGAGGGAGAAATGAGAGGAGCACACAGGGGCTGACGGTACCATCCTCTCCACCAAAGTCATTTCTCTTTCAGTCTGCCGATCTATTATGCTGATCAGGGTCACTGCGGTATTTAATTCTATGGAGGCGTTTAATAAACTGAAACGTTGGAATACACAAGCATTGATAAAGTCAGAATAAAGGAACGCCTGAATAAGAGCGAAAGAATTTGAGCAAGCACAAACAGGAGCAGCTAGAAATCCTTGGAACCGTGAACAGGACGGGTAGTCTGAATGTGCTGCATTGAAGTGCAGTCAAATGAGAAATAGATAGGTGTAACTTTTACCTGCTGTTTACATACAGAGAATTTAACGGGATCAAAAACTTTGAATGCCATGTGGTCCTTGTGGCTTGAAAAGAATGGGGGAAAAAAGATGTTTTTCACATACTTTTCTCTCTCCATCACATTTCTTACTTGAAAACGAAAAAAGTTTAACACAAATCACGAAGAGATGAGGAAGATGTTACACAAAACAATAGTTTTGCCAAAAGAGCACCCAGCCAAACAAAAAAATAAAAGTTTTAAAGAACCAAGGGGAGGTAAATACACATAGCAGGGGTTCTTTAGAGGGCTGAAAAATACATGAGTCACTTTTTCAGTTCGTCATTGGCTTAAAGAGTGCAAGAGACATTGGCTCTTCAAGCAAAAAAAACAAACTTAACTGGAAATTAAATTTTAATTTGTGTCAGATGTTCTCTGCTGACTCTTTTTTCAACAGCAAATTTTTTTAATTTTAGAACCAGGAGACACATCAGCCTGAACTGTTATAAGACCCACCACTGGTTACTCCTCAGCTGCAGGACTGTGCTTAACTTTGGCCCAAAGACAAACAGAGTCAGGCTTATTATTCATGGTGGTCTTAAAACGTAACAGTGTGGTTAACAAAACAGGCACATGTTGGCAATGTTTTACCGTCCTGTGCCCTGCTAAGCTTGAGCGACTCCGCGGGCCCAGTACAGGGTGTCTTAGCTACAGTAAAGTGCTCCCAGGTTGTACTGTGATGGATGCCCTCCTGTCCTCTCCTAATGAAAACACGAACGCGCCGCTGTAATCACATCTATGAATACAAGTGAAAATCCATAACATTTTGCTCTCACCACCAGAACAATCAATGTCTAGCTCACACCTTTGGTCCCGGTGTTATAAAAAAAAAAAAAAAACAGGCCTGTTGCTGCGGGTGCCAGGACAATAGGCCCGAGCCAGTAAAAAAAAAGAAAAGAAAAGAAAAAAAGAAACAATATTCAGCCGGAGAGAAAGTTAAAATTGGACAGAAGATAAACTGGGAAAATAACAGGAGAGGACAGAGATAATAGAGGGAATAAAGCAGAGAGACAGTACTGAGAGGGTGATAACGCCGAAAGTAGTGGCGGGGCATCAACATAAAATCATAAAAGAGCAAGTCAGGGGAGAGAGTTTGAAGAAAAGCCACAGAGATGATAGAGCAAGAGACTCGCGGAGACAACAAGGAGAGAGCTATTACAGAATAAAGATCACACACCCAAAGGAAGAGAAAGATGTCACAATAGATAAAAATAAACACGTGGAGCATTGTCGAAAACCATGAGCGTGATGTAAAAACAGGGCAGGATCCTTCTCTTTTGCTCCCCGTTTGTTCTGTTTTCGCACCACGCTGCACATTAGACAGCGACTGAAACGGTGTGACGTGAACCCACAACACGGTGATTTCAGGTGCCTTGGATTTCGCGCGAGGCGCCTCAGAACGACACGCTGAGACGAATCATGAGGAAAATCCTCTCTGAAGTGCAGGAGCTTCTCTGGTGTGACTTGTTCTTTCTAAAACAGAACTGGTTTACCTCACGCAAAGTGTGCCATGCGCTTTTTTTTTTTTTGCACAGATAGGAAGCAGTCGGGCTGTGATCTTATTCACCAACGCATCACGTCACCGTCTGCCAAGTTGTGTGCGATCACCAAATGTTTTCAGGCTATCATGAGCGCTGAGATTGTTGGGGTGATTTGGTGAGTGCGATAAATAAAACTCTAAATTTACGCACATGTAGGCTGGGCTTAAGCAACAATGAGACACCAGAGAGGATGCTTCTGGTATGAATAGTGTCTCGCTGATGATTCTGTCATCAGCGCAAGCTGAAGGTGAAAAAAACCCCAAAAAAACAATAACCCCACATGTAGCTCACACAAAACTCTGAAGTCATGTCCGTGTGCGTATGTGAACACATGTCCTGCGACTGTGGGCGCTCATTCTCGCGTGGGTGCCTCTTTGTGTGTGTATGTGTGTGTGTGTCCGTCTGCGTGTGAATGTAAGTTGTCTGTCCACAGCTAAACGGATCCTTGGGCTATTGTGCTACTTTCAAAGAAACACTATTCAGGAGATTATACAAAGTCCCAACAAGAAGCAACACACGCCCAGACAATGAGGAAGCTGCACAGATAAGCACACACTCGCACACACACACACAGTCCCGAAAATAACAATGCTCTGCTATTGGAAGTTAATACAGCATAGCTTAGTGTCCTGTTGGCTGACTGGGCTGCTGCCAACGACACTTTGTCACTCGGTTTGTTTGCGCAGTCTCAAAAGCTCGTATTTCCAGTGCTGCATTTCATGTCTGCCCGTGCATTTTTGAAGATGTACTGTCACGCAGCAGACCTCTTTTTCACAGCTGACTTTCGGCCTTGTCTTCGCAGGAAAAACAAGGAAACGGTCCTCAAAGCGGGGCCCTGCAACCTCAAGACCTGAAACGTAACACCCATTTCCCTGCAATGAAATTTCATACCATAACCTGTGATTTACTCACACAAGTGTTTTCAGTCATTTTACTTGATTAGACAATTTTGCACTTGCTGGAACACACCAGCTCTGCCTGACACGAAGCTGCTTCAATCAGCCACAGCGATCAAACATACATACACCTGTGTGGGCGTTCAGCGCTACAAGCTGTGCCCCAAATCCATACGACATGCTAATTCCAAGCGAGTTTTGAGCACGCAGAGTTTTCACACTAGAAAAGAAAAAAAAACACCAGTTAGTTTATTGTTGTGTGTGCTGCTCAAGTACACTAATCTTGCACAATGTAGTGCACTCCCCATAGTGTTGTTTTGTTAGTTTTCTCCATGAAAAGGCACTTAACAGCTAACAGACAGGAGCTTAAGGGAACATGATTACATTTACCTGGTGGCTACAGATACAACTCCAAATGACATGATGCTCTACTGGATATGTAAACAGGTTTGTTAACATTTTTCCATATTAACTTAAACGGCGATCACAATGTCAGTGTCAGATTCTCAGCTTGCGTTTGCGGCAGTGTATTTCTTGGACGCTGACCCTCCAAAGCACAATGTAGGGATTTGTATGTGGCACGCAGTGTATAGAGGGATTTGAAACGGCTTTACAGTAAAACTTTTTGGAATCAAATGACGGCTGGATTTTGCTTACCTGATTTGTTTTCAGGGTTTTTTTTTTTTTTAAGGCCTTTGACATGCCGGATCGCTGTCACACTATCATGACTTACCGTGACACCTCAATAGAGCACAGTCATGGTTAATGTTATTAGCAAAAAAGGCTCATTCAGGACAGATTCACTGGCAGTCTTCACCACTGAGCGATATTTATTTATTTATTAACTATTTATTTATTTATTGCTGTGTAGATGCCGTTCAAGTAATAATGTTCTTACAGCTCTAACCCTGTGTGTGTGCGTGCATGTGTGATTAGTTTCCGTGGCCATGTCTGTATGGTTTCCTTTCATGCTTTTTTATGACAGGGATTGTCTATCAGCCTCCACAGAGGGACCTTGCTGTTCTGTAAATGGAGGCTGGCCCACCGCAGGCCTTGGCATTGGCAGCAGAGACACACAGAGGGGGAGAAATAGAGAGAGGGGGGTGGTGATGCTGGTGGTGCAAGGACAAAAACAAAGAAAAAATGTATCTGGCGTTAAGGAGGAGACAGGAAGCGATATTTCTGTTGTGCCTTGATTTGAGTCAGGTAGTTCAGCGCGGTACTTTCGGGGGCCTTGGCACGCTGGCGTTGAGGGAAAGACGGAAAAACAGATGGAGAAGAAAATGGAACAGCAGGAACAAACTAAGGAAATAAGAAACAAAGAGAGTAAAGAGGAAATGGACGGAGAATGGCTGGCATTGAGACGTGGCGCGCTATCAGTGGAGCTGCAGGGAACAGTTTGGCCTGTCCGCTCTAAACAAACGAGCAGAAAGCTTATTAAGGAGCATTACTAACCACAGCTTTTAAAGCTGAAGTCGCCACGATTGAGAAGAGGACTTTAAAATTTGAATGAGCACAACTTCCAGGTCCTTCCTCCATCTCTCGCCTCCAAAGAACCTCCCCGCAGATTTGCTTGGTCTAATTCTTGGTTTAACTTGGCTTTCTTTTCTTCATTTGTCTTCTTCTGTTTACTTGTCTTTGTTGTGTGAACTATTATCCGCAAAGGAGGAATGGGCAGTTATCGCACTGCTTGGCTGTTCAGGGGTTGTTCGCTCTCCTTTGCGCCCGCTCCGAGTTAACGTACTCTGGAGGGAGGAGAACTGGAATGAGGGACGCTCGATTGGTTGCTCAGAATGAAAGAGGACTCTGATCTTTCTCATGCAATGCCAGTTTTAGCAAATATAACCAGAAATATTTTTTACAAGGTAAAAATTCAGCTTTAAACTGGCTACGTTTCAATAATGTCTTTTTGATTGTTCAACAGTGAACTCACTCACTCTGTGGCACCAATTCAACCGTAATTTTTCTAACCAACTGAGAACAACTGGAGCAAGAGCACGAGGAAACTGAGGAATAGTGGAAAAAAAAACAGTCCTCAAGAAGCAAGAGTAGCGAGGACAGACTTATGAGCAAGCCAATATGAGTTTATCAGGAATATCTAAAACGTAGGTTCAGTTTGACCACATTGCTCATTGCTTAAACATCCCTCTGTTATTCCCTGGTGTGTTTCAGACGCTGTTGGACGTTTTGATGTTAGACGTTTCATCTAGCAGGCATCCAAAATGAAAGGAATCATAGTTACACATGAAACTCTTGTTGTAATCTTTTTGGTGCCAGATGGTGACTTCAGACCTTCATGAGTCTCCAATGTCACTGAAGGTCCAGACGGTCAGTCAGAGCCACAGTGGTCTGAATTGCTGGCCAAACTTCAGTTTAGTGATATGGCGTTAGGAGGGTGTACCTTTTCCTCAAAATCAGTCAAATTACATCAATTCAAATTTCAATCCAATTTTTATTTAAAGCCCAAAATCACAAACACCTCACAGGGCTTTACAATCTGTACAGTTGTGACACCCTCTCTCCTTAGACCCCCGAACCAGGTCAGGAAAAACTTACAAAAACCCTTTATAGGAAAAAGAAGAAACCCGAGGAAGAGCCACAGATGAGGGATCCCTCTCCCTGGGGCGGACAGACGTGCAATAGATGTTACATGTACAGAGAACATCATCAGTCATATGGAGTTAAACATGATATGATTCCTTAACTCAACTAAAATCAACATAACATTTATGGTCCTTATCAAAGTCAAATTTCACTATGCTCAGGCAACAGACATGTCCCCTTCTTGTTCTTTCTGAAACCCTTTGGGCTGCCCAGGAACAGAAACACATCCTCGTACAGCCACAGAAACCACCAAACCGAAGTGCTGGTCACTATTTACTGGCTTGCGTATGAGGCTTTGTGTGAGGCAACAGCTGACATCTCAACCACGCCAAAAGCATTTCCTTCGCAAGCAGGCCTGTGATGATGACGATCCTCCAGGGAGAAATTCAGTTTCTCGGGCCAGAGCGGATGGAGGACAAGCTTTGCTCGCATTGCTGGCCATGGGGCATTCTGGACCACAGTCTGGTGCCACGTAAGGAGTCTCCCTCAGGCAGAACAACAAAAGAAATATTATGTGAACCCTCCGTGTCACTGCAGGGTGTCTGTGATGCTAAAGGCATATTTTTAGGTGTTTACAGTGCCAATACTTGTCATGCGCATGTCCCCTTTGGAAAAAATATAGAAATAAAGAAGGGGCTCGATCCACCATATGGCTTTTTTCTTTAAGGAGCTGGAAGAAACGCATGCCTGTAACATCCTGTTTTAGTCGTGGCCCTACTGTCATCCAGCAGGAGATAAGAACTCTCTTTCAAATGAGGCTCACTCTCCCTCAGGAGACGTGGTCACTTTGCATTTAAAACACTAAATTAATTCATTACCTGCATTTTAATGAGCAGGTCAAGCTGAAGCATGTTACAGCGTACACCGTGGCCGTTCACGCGGGGCGTTATTGAACACATCTCCGGCATGTCAGCTAGCAATCATGCTTCCGAGGGTGGTGGAGATCCAGCTTCTGTTTGCCCTGGAGGTGACAGGAGCGTGCCGCATCCTACACAACGTCTGTGCAGCAGAAGGTGATATCCTAGAGGACGAGAACGAAGAGGAGGAGGAGGAGGATGACAGAGACGCCGATTCTGGTGATGCGGATGCGAGGGAGCTGTCGGGAAACAGTTCTCGTGTCCACTCCGGCAGAAGTGCCTGCATGTCTGAGTGAGCATGACCACATCTTGAGGGCAAACCTCTCCAGATGTCCATTATGACTCTTCCATTAGAGTAGGCTCGCTGTAGACGAACACTCAGCCTTCACATTCAGCGTCACCTACAAGACTCCAGTCTCTTGTGCACACAGGACGATAAATCACTCGGAGACTCTGCTGATAATGTAAACACATTGACTGGGAACCGCTTAACAAAATCCTGCACAGAGCTCCCCAGAGTTCGGCGCTGACCCTGTTACATACATTAATTTCTTACCCACAGCCAGAATACATAACATAAACATGGGATAACCAAGGTAATGAAAGTATTAATTACACAATGAAGAGAAGGGCCACACTGGCAGTTAAGCCTTGGTTATCCTTGGATTGCTGTCATACAAGGCCTCATCTGTGCAGTGGAATAATCAATCTCCCTTGAAGAAGGAAAGCCTCCATCTCTTTGAAGACGAAAGGGGGGAGGAAATCAACTTTACACTGTTCAGTCGAGAACATCCCATTAAAATTTAACAGTGTTTTGCTGCTGCGATTTGAGAGGTCATGAAGGAGTCTAACAAATAAAGTCGGCCGTTCTCAGCCTGTTCATTCAGATGCCATATTGAGTTTCGTCCAATCTTTGCAGGATAGTGAGACTCAGCCTTTTTATGTCCGTCTTGATGATTCAACCAAGTTCTGGACCGCAGACCGATAAAGCTGATGATGAAGTTGCAAAACCAGGATGGATACGCCACTTCCACATCTGTGTTTTTTAATAATCATTACGAAAACTATGAGGCACGCCATACACACGCACATTTGATCTGTAACAGACTCCTGTCCCAAGCCATTAAAAACTGCCAAATTGCACTTGTGGTGCTTTCTCATAGCAGTTTGTAAATTCTGCCCCACGTTGTATATGACAGTTACTCACCTTCTAGCTGCGTTTTATTCCACATCCCAAGTGGAATCTTACATTTAACTTTTTTCCACTAATGAGATGTCACTAGGTTACAGCGCACTGTACCTTATAGAGAGTGTGTGCATGCATCTGTGATTCGACGTGTGTGTCCTCCAGCCAGGGAGAGGCAGTCATGTAAACAGAATGTTTGGCTGGTCTTAAAAAGCGAGAGGATTTGGCTTAACAATAGAGACCCCCTCTCTATCTTGCTGCGCCTGCCTGTCTGTCTGTATTTGTCTGTCTGTCCTTTTCTCTATCACTGATGGGAAAAAATCCTTCCCTTCTTCTGTTGACAAATCTTCTGTACTCAATAACATCTGCTTTCTGTACTGCATTATCCTCTACTTACTGTGGTCTGTCATCGATAATTCAGCTTTAAATGGCGTGTCTAAATAAAACAAGAGGATGATATAATGCCATATTGCTCGTGCTGCTTTTGAATGCTCTTTTTTTAAAAAACGGCCATATTTCTTACTTTCTTTTTACTTTTTCTATAGACAGCAGTGAGATTTGTTTTCACTCCCAGCCACACTGCGGCACACAGGAACACACTCACAGCTCGCTCTTTAATGACACAGCAGTAGGCATAGGTGGCGGCGTGAGCATGCATCCATATGTGCATGTGTCAGGGCGCTGAAGTGTGTAATTAACATGGCTTATTCATTAGGAGATCATTACACTGGGACACCTCAAGTCTGGATCGTTTTCTCCATCATTGTAAATTTTTTAATCTCCTTTCATCTCTCTTCCTTCCCTCTAATCAAACACTTGCTCACTTCCCCCCATCACCGACGGCTCAGGTCCTCTCTCTTTGAAAGATTCCTCACGACACTGATGTAGAGTCAAGTTACTGGTTTCAGTTCGTCTGCTATCATAAAATGACAACAACTGGCCAAGTGATAGAATCAATTTGGGAAATTACAGCTTTCCTGCTTGTTTGGTGAAACCTGTGCAGCCATGGAAAGGGCATTTAGAGTAGGAGGACTAAATTGTGCATCTTAAGAGAGTTTAAAACTTCACTGGTAACAGAAGAATTTGTTTGTAAAGCCCCCTGGTGTGGTTTGCAAAGAGCCATAGTGTCATATTTAGTGTGACATAGATAGCATGATGCAGTGTCACAGCTTTTTTTTAGTTGTTGAGGTAGTGATCTCCCCATTGGAGTTGCTGGAATATGTTGACAGCTTCCAGGACTGTAAAACAATAATTACCGCAACCCTTATATCACAACCTAAACAGGAGAAATCATCATTATGATCAAAAGTCATTGTTCTGCTTATGACAGAAACACTAAAGCTTAATGTGAAGCCTCTTCTAACGGTCTCGAGATGAGACTGCCTGTGACTAAAACATCACATCTTCATTTTGCTTTGCTGCTGGGACTCGACACTGACTATATAGTAATTATTCTATAAACGTATGATCTATACTTTACTTTAAATAGCACATCCACTTGGTGCAATAAATGCAAATCAGCCATCATTTTGTATGTTGTAGGCTTCAGATTATACTCCACTAATTACATCCAGGTGTATGTATGCATATTTTAACACCCAGACTTTTGTTTCAATTTAAAAGCTGCCATTTCAATAACTGGCAATCATTTGCACACATTTTGATGAGACGTTTTATACGGAAATGATCAAGATGCATAGCGGAGTAAAAAAACAAAACAACCAATGCTATAAGATTTTCCAACAACAGAGTCTCTCTTAAAAACTTTTATTTAAAAAACAACCAGCTCAGTAGTAATTATGTCTGTTGGTATCATTATGTAATCTGTTTTTCTCAGCTTGGTCTCAGTAAATGGATTAAGAATAACATGCCAATCTCAAGTCATTTTTTTGCTTTTCCCTTTTCACCTTATAGCATCTAGTCCCTACTCACTTGTGTGGAGAGTGCAGGTCAGTGTAAATGTGATAAAATCTTAATTAGTGTAACCAGCATATGTATTTCAGCCTAAACTGCTGTCTTTTCCCAAACCTAACTAATTTAGTAGCAGTTTTGGTGCCTAAACAAATCCAACCAAACAAAAGTGACCTGACTATTGATATTGAAAGATAAATGTCCTCTGACAAAGGTCATAAAATGTTGCTGTAGAAAACATGGAAAAAGCTTTAAATGTCTAGTCATTACACTTCAGTTTCAAGATGTAAATTTTTTTTTCCCCACTATTATGACATTATCTACCCCACATCTAGTCTGCCTGGTTTTAGCACTCGTACCCTCCAGTTTATACCCACATTCAAATTTAATTTTATTGCTCATGATAAGAAACTACACTTCTAACCGGCCTTATGTAAACTCTGTAATTCCCCTCACCTACAAGTGACCCTTACAGCTTGAGATTCGTCGACGAATCAGGTTCTCATGCTTTGGATCTCCCTTGTAAAATAATTCTGTAGATTAAGAAGGAGCCTTAATCTCATGATATGGGAATAAAACTAATTACACTCCATCTCCTCACACCTCTCTGTGCTTTTCCCTCTCTGCTACTTGAAGTGAAGAGTCTTTATATTGCAGCCTTCCTCTCTCTCTTTCTCTCTCTCTCTCTCTCTCTCTCTCCCCTCTCACAGTGCCAGCGTGCCACAGACTGTGAAGGAAGACATTAAGCTATCTGATTGCTGTCAATAAGTTTCCCTGTTTCTCTGCTTGTCCTCTCGTCTCTTTCTCTTCTTTGTCCTTTATTTTCCCGGCTGCATTTATGGAGTCCTCCCTGTTTCAGCAGGGGTCCACTATCAGCGGTGGTTTGATGTTTATTTTCCTATGTAGACATCTACTCTGCTGTTTCTTCATCCCAGCGTGTTATTTTGAGTATCCTCTACAAAGTTGACTCGCACGCTTATCATAAAGCGCGGTGATGAAACTGTAATGTCACTGCAAGCACACGCCATAACTTCTGCTATTGCAGCATCTGGAGACATGCTGAGACCTTTTACCTCTTCAGGCATCAGCTTTCCAGTAATTAAGAAGATCTGATAACAGATTTTGAATAGATGTCATGGTTAACAAGACCATTATGCATATGGCATCATTCTGCAGTGTCACTGCATTTCCCACTGTCTCCGTTACGTGAGAAGCGGCTGCAAGGCTGAGAAATAAGCAGCTGCTGAGGGACAAGGTGGCTTCTAACACGACAAGGCCTGCGGATAAAAAAAAAAAAACGAAGTTTACGTGAATCTGGATAATTTCTTCCCCATGCTGTATCATAATTTTGAACAAAGACTATACACTGTTATCTTCTAGAAATATAATGCAGTTTGAGGGGTGAGAATAGGGTTTGTAGTGAGGGAATTTTCAAGTTATGCAAGTGATCCAGCTGCACTGTGTATGAAGCCTGATATTCTCCTTTTGTCTTGAAGAGGTAGTCCAGTGATTTCCACCTTTATAAGATATACAATATTTATTATCTTGACAAAATCCCTGCAGCAGAGACTAGGCATCCTGACCTCGAATATGGATTAAATTCCCCAGAACACTGGATCTGTTCCTAGTTGTGTGATGCAATACCATTATTCAATTTATTTAAGGTTTTATGTTTAAATCGGTAGTTTGCAAGCCCGAGCTGAAGTGGTTTATTTTTTAAAACTTTGGAAAACTCCCTCCAGAGCCAAAGCAGGCATTACACAACAGGGTTTTCTGGGAAATACTCCTCCTGGTGAGTAAACTTAACGTCATGTTTAAAATTGGCAGAGTCCCTTTGAGACATTGGCACATATACACATATGAAAAAACCTCTTTGGAAACCAGCCCACATAAAAAGAAAACAATTGTTTTGCCAGCAGATATCTATTTTAAGCGGTTTTCTCTTAATTCCTTACCCCAATGCGCAAAAACAGGATTCTTCTGATTTTAAAAGAAATGAGGTCACTGCAAAAACTCTGACAGTAACCTCAATGTGTTCTCAAATGAATGTGAATGTGCTGATCAGGGGCTAAACTCAGTGCACAACATCCTGTCTGGGCTTTGTTCAACCTGTATTTAAATGGGTGTCATTTGCTCCCTATTGGTGCATTTTGACCGTGACTGACCCATCCTGCTTCCATGTGCCAGGAAAAAAGGCCACTGTGAGCTGAGCAGGTAGAGGCAAAGGAGTAAAGGAGGAACAACCTTCAGGTCCTCATTTGTTTGCAAAACACATTTTACAGCGCACCCAAAACCCCACGAGTTATTACAAGACGAACACAGCATCTACATTATGGAAGCAAAGTAACGTACAAGTTGCACAGCCTCTGTATGATTTATACAGTGTTTAATAGCTGCTCTCTGCGGCACTAGAGGTCCTTGTTTATAACTCTGTTCTACAGAGATATAGATATACAGTATATCTATGTAGAGTCAGTTTCAGTTCAAGTGGTTTTCTTTAAATGAAAACAACACCTATCAAATCACATGATGGTTCATTTATAAAACTATGTTTTCAGATTTAATTACACTGTTCTCACCTGTCCAAAATAGCAACTCTCTAATCTGCTTTAACATGTTCAGTGTGAACATTTGCCATCAGCTACTTTGCTATTTGAAGATGACAAACAGCACTGGCCCAGAGTGTTTACACACCCTCTGTGTGTGTGTGTATGTGTGTGTGCAGGTGTGTAATACTTAGCATAAATATCAAGTGTTGATGCCAGTCATTTCCTGGAAATCGTTTCTCTTTAATCTAATGTGCAGCCTGGCAGCACTTCTGCTTTTAGATACATGGTGACTGGAGCAAAGAGCTTGAATTGATACATCAAAATAAAGCAGAATATAATATGTTGTTCACCAACCACAGGAAACAGTTTCTCCTGTGGTACAGGTGGCTGAGTGGTAGAGCGTGCGCACTGAGTCTCAGTGCAGCGGACCTCGGTTTGAATCCCAGCAGGGGTCCCTTTGCTGCTTGTCTTCTCTGTCTCTCCTGTCTCAGTCTCACTTTCCTGTCTGTTTAAACAATAAAGGGTCTAACCCACCAAAAGAAATAGTTTCTTCTTATTGTTTTCTTTTTAAATTGAACAACAGGATACCCTGAACACCATTCTGCTTAACCATCACTTCTTGTCTCAAGTATCTTAAAAGCAGGTAACTATGGCAACATCTGCACATGGTGTAAGTCTGAGGCATCCTGCTATCAGATCTCCAAGTGTTCTTTTGATATCTATATTTCCTGTTATTTTTGTTTTTATACAGCACACCTCATTAAGTGTCACCGCTTTAGTATTCTTCCATGCGAATGACAAAGATGTTCAAGCACGTGCTGCTGTGCTTTTCGCTTGTGGGTCTATGAATGGGTGTACATGCGTGTTTGTGCAAACACATGTGCTCTTAAGAGGGTTAGTGTGTGTTCAGTGAACCCGCGAACTTAGACATGATGGATCGGCGAGCAAGCCTACAGTTAATCTACCTGAGACTACTATCACATGGCTTACACAAGGTCAGCTATTATAGACACGACATCAAAATACCAGCAGGCAACATGAAAATATCTGTATGCAGTGACTGCCGGAGAGAATGCACCAAGCCATTGCCAGGTCATTAATTTGGTACTAAAACCAAGCAACCATTTCTCTTATTATTACACACTTTCACAGAAAGTGCACTGGTGACATCACCCCCCTCCAACCACAATGTTGGACTCGTATAGCAATAAACACTCAGCTTCTTGATGGGGTGCAACATTCAGTCACTGACCCTTCACCCTAGCTGGAGGGCAAAACTGAATTTCAGCATTCGATGACCAAAAGTGTTGACACAACATAAAACGCTATAGGACTGAGATGGCTAGATGGGTCAAACTATTGCTGAGCCTCCTGGCTTTTTTTTAGATTCAGGCAGTGACATTCTGCAGTGTGTTAAATCCATATATTGTGTACAGCATCAGATGGGAAGTTACAGTGATCCACATAATCCAGATCAAATGCTCCCTAGGTGAAAGACAACAGCACATTTCTGCAAAACACTGTATAACAGACACACATTTTCATGTTAAATTCATAAGCTTGACTGTCTTGCTTTGATTCAGTCTCACCTGCAATAATGACCACGGACACTTCAGCCTTCCTGTCAGCACCCAAAATAACTACATTCCCGCAGATCTTACCACAGTGCATATCCCTTGGTCGTGACAGTGTTGTGGGATGATGTATACAGTCTTTTGTACAATACAGAAATTATTTTAAACATACTGTCAAGGATAGTCATGGATCCAATCATCCCACTCTGCTTTAACCCATGGCCACATCTCCTCAGTCGTCTGGAGGCTCTTAAAGATTAGAGTTGGATTAAAATTTATAGCCCGAGAAACAGAGAGGTTTTTGCATTGCCCAAATTGCTAAGTAACCCAACAGTGTGAACTCCTTGGTTCAGTCATGGTGAAATTCTAAAAATATCCCAAGACTCCCAGAGTCTCCTTGAGACTATATTATTAGCTCTCCTCCCTGAAACCCCTTCGCATGACAATTGGAAAAAAAAAAAAGAGCTATGTTTAGATCACTACTGCCTAAGCGTCTCTGTGTTCTTCTTGGTCAGCACTGAAAGGAGTTTGCTACTCTGTTCAGATTATACAGGGACTCCCCAGACACCCACCATGCTCACATGTCATGAATTATGCAGAGTCTTGTGTGTGTGTGTGCGTGTTTGAAGACATCAAGGTCAGAGTTTATTCAGTGGAGCTCTGATCTGAGCATGTGCGTGCACACACACACACACACACACACACACACACACACACACACACACATATGATTCATAGCACTGCCTTTGGACAAAAAGTGCTAAAAAAAACCTGCTCACATGTTAACTTTAAGTCATGATTATTTCTCATATCACATTTGCGGCTTTGAATTTCTGCTGGACTGATTTTCAGATCAGAAGGCAATTAAAGGATTCACTTATACAAGTTTATGGCCCGCCAAACATAGCAGCTTTCCATCTAAAATAACCACCAAAAAATATTTTAAATCAATTACAGTAATGAAATGCTATATGAGTACTTCTGAATCTTTTCAGCTGTTATTTTGATTCTCGTCTCTGGAGAGATGAGCAAATTGGCAGAAGCTTCACATTTACCCCACAGATATATAGAGTTTATTTTGTTCATTTCACTTATACTATATTATTTCTTGTTGTTTTTTAATTGGACTGGACCTGGCGGCAAGGACAAGTTGTCACAGACTGATTGCTGATGGAAGGCATTTACTGCAAGAGCCCCTGTGGAGTTCAGAGACAAACAAGCTGAGTTTTGATTGGAATTTCCCTTAACTTGCAACCTCAGTCTGCCCCCATCCACATAATGAAACAGGGTGGACATATATTCTTTCTGCTTATTTTCTCCTAAATAAGATCTATTTTATTGTGGTCCAATAATGTTCATTTTTATAAATCTAGATAGAGCTGTCCTAAAACAGACAAACAGTGTCTTTGAATGCTTTGTCAACGTGTATTTTCTGCCTTACGTCTTGGCACAGTGAGTGAATGCTTATGGGTTTTTAAATGCTACCTCATCTACTTTGTAGTTTGAAGTTGCTGCTTTTCCTGCAGACTCATCTAATTTGTATTTGACATCATAAGATAAATATGAGGCTAAAAAGCTTTGAGACAGTGAGTAAGGGAGATAAATAGTGAGAGAGAAAGCGCGAGAGAGAGGTTTTGTTTGAGTGCAGCCTTTGGGGGGAATATTCACCCGAGCTCAACCCGTCTTTCAGATCCCTGTAGTGCCTAACTCTCCCACCTCCTCTCTCTCCTGCTCCACCTCCACCTTTTCTGCTGCATCACGTTTCCCATTCTGTCTTTTCTCGCCTTCTCGTGTCACCTGCTAGCCCTCTGTCAGAAAGGACACACTTGTGGTCACTTGCAAACACAACTTTCCACATAAAGCATCGCGCATAGGTAAATTTGACCAAATGCTTTTCAAGCAAAGTGACCAGGTAATGTGCTGCCAAAATGAAAAGATCTGAAAAAGCACAGACAAAGTATTTATTAATATGAAATCTGAACTCAAAATCAAGTTTTGTATTCCTGTTCATGGGAATTATCATTGATTGCTTAGACTGTGAAATATAAGCCGAATAAATTAATCAGAAAAGCTTCCTTGATTTTACTTGAATCACCCAGCTTCTGCTGTTAATGAAGAAACTGAAAAAAGTCACGTCAACATAATTTTTGAAAAGCAAACTGTGAGTGAAACATGCTTTAACTGTTTTCCAGGCTTTTATTTCTCACCACTTGCTTATCATTAGGTTTAATTTAACGTTGATTGGTTATTGAGTAGAGTAATGTATGTCTGTGATATTACTTTGGACCACGGGAGCGCACACATTAACTGTGATGGATAGCTTTCCCTGCATTTAACTGCAGCAAGCATTAACATGATTAATAGTTAAAGCATACATTATTTTTAGTAAAGGGGCGAAAGATACACTGTTGAGTTTCAGCTTCCTGATTAATGGATTGTTAAATAATTTTGAACACAAAGTAATTACTCGCAACCAGCCTCCTCATCAGGTTGAGGTACGCGGCTACACAAGCTCAGTCCATATGATCAACTCTTTTTAAGGGATGCTCCAATTAGAGGAAGGCACCGCCGTCAAGCTGACAGCTCCATCAAAGAAGTGTTTCAGGCACTTTTTTCCAAACCCGAGCCCAGCATCAGCACCGTCCCATTAAAGTGAGTCCTCAAATAGACTCAAAAAAGAGCTGCTTTCTCACTAAACCACATCTTGGGGGTGATTTCACTTTGTTCGCACATGGGTTCCCTGCCAGCCTATTTACCGAGGAGTTTTCAAACTTTGTCTGCTTGTCAGAGACACGTTGGCAGCGCTTTGTTTGTGCTTTCGCCACTGTTGGCATTTCAGGTGCAGCCCATATGTGAGCATCAAGCATCCAACGGTTCAGAAATCTGCATTTATGTGGGGGTGTATGTCCGATCAAAAGCCTGTCTACAATACTATCACACACAATGAGGAACCTAAAGCTACTACCTAAACCACTTATTATTTTTGTCCCAAACAGAGATGATGCTCTGATAAAGATTTATAGGGACGAGCGCAGAGTGGAAGTGAGGAGAAAAATGTGAGGATAAAAGAAGGAAAAAAAGAAAAGAACAGTAAAGGATTGGGAATAGAAAGCACCAAAGAACGTGAGCACAGCAGACAGTGTTGTGTTGCTCTAGGCTCAGGATTATGCACCTAATGGCCAATGGACGCAGAATTCGTTAAAATAACGACATTAGAGTCATTGAGTTTATGAGTTGATGAGAGCCTGAAATGCGTCATTAATGAGGCAACCTATTTGTACAGGACTGTGCAACACTGAGGGATGTGAGGAACACACTGGTGGTGTTTCGGCTCAGAAAAAAAAAGTGGGCCGCATTTCTCGGAGAAGCCATGTGAGTCAGACATATTACATTTGGTCTTGAAATGTGGAGGCAGTCCCTTAATTGGGACACAACTTATGACTATGCAACACTGTTTTGTACTTTGGCTCAGAGCGCTGCCTTCAGTCTGAACCTTCTGCTTAGCAATTAAGTCACACACAATGTTTATTTTGAGCGTGCACATTTTTTGAACGCACAGCTGATGTAGTGTGAGAAATTCCTTTTGCAGGAGGTGCATCAGAAGCATTTGTGGCGGACAATAAACTCTTTTTCAGATCCAGTCCCCAAGTAAGTGGCACTTTTTTTTCACTGGAAGACAGCTGCTGCTGTTGGTGGTGCCACATCACAGAGTCCATGGTCGCGTCTCCTCTCAGACTGCTCTGTCACCCAGCAGCTATTCTGTGTGTGCAACCGTCTGACTCGCTCTTTTTGAGAGGATCATATTCCATTTTTTATCATCTTTTTTCTTTTACTTTCTGTTCTTTTTCATGTGAAATCTCAAATCCCTTAAAACGCAACGTTTATGTATAATCTAGATGCTGGGACAAAACAGAAGAGATTCAGTACATTCCCATGGCGGTGGTGATGATAAAAGATTAAAGTGGTGTAATATTGGAAAAACCATTTAGGGTCTGAAACCACATACATACTGTGACTGTCTCTGTTTTATTGGGTCTTATACTGATATATATCTAATCCTTGTAATGGTTGTAAAGGTTACTCATCAAATACGTCCATTTGATAACTTGGCCACTGGAGAAGCCAGAGAATCACAGTGTAAGGACAACTCGAAGTCTCAAACAGCAATTTATCAACTCAAGGCCGCCATCGCCTGCAGCATGGCATTTTGTTTACTTTGCCTCGAAACTGACGGGACCCCATGGGGGGAGTGTGCGCCACACACAATAACAAAGCAGCCCAACCCTTTCCCTCTATGTTCTTTATTTCCCCAGGTGTTCACACTAAGAGTCATTAGTAATAAGAATAATTTTTGTGGAAAATTATATGGGCAAAGCTGCCTGCATCGAGAGAGGCATTGATTAATGGAGCACAAAGCACAAATAGCAGTACTGAGGGTGACCTATTTGTAACAAATATATTATGAGAAAAAAAAGAAAGAAAAATGTCATTCTAAAATGAGATGTCCCTCATTTTAGAAATGCCATGCATGCTATGACCAAAGAAAACCTTCATTCACTATTTGAATGATCAATGGAGAAAAAGCATACTGTGGTAATTCTATATTGCGCTGATTACATTAACATTAAGAACTAATGTGGTATTAATTCTTGCAATAAAACTCCTTATCACAATTATCACATTGATTGATTACATCATCTATTTGCAAACACATTTTCAATTGTTAGTTCTGCACTAATTTAGCTTAGTGTAAAAAGCCCATATCATATTTGTTGCAGTCTCAAACTGCTCTTGCAGCATAAGTTGCACATCACCAACATCCACCCAAACACACAGAATATTTCAGTCAATTTCAACAAAACAAAAACACTTTACCGTGTCTGGTTTTAGATCTCTTATTTATGATTTCATCAGTAGTTCACATATCTCTGGTATCATCCTTATTGATGGCTGATCAGTCTGATCTTTGGGCAGTAGGTCAAAATATATTTATTGTCCCAAGCAGGGAAAATGGTTTTGCAGCTAGGAATATATGAACATACTAACATACAAAAAATGACACAATTATATATAACCCATAGGGGGAAGGGAGGATGTTGGAGTCGTTCAAATTTGAAAGCTAAGTCTACATTCTTCTAAGCCCTAAAGACAATGGCAGAATATATTATTTCTCACCAGGGAATAACCTACCAAGACCCAACAACTTTAAGCTGACATTTTCCAAGGTGGGCTGTGTTTCCCTAGTGTGCACACCTAAAGTCTTCCCATAAGTGAGTCTGCTTGTTAAATGCTGAATGGTCTGATTCCAAAATTAACAACTGTTGTGTTAGTCTGTAACTTTAAGTGTATTTACCATGTCAGTCATGTGGGATCATTACCAAGAGCACTGTTCTGGCCAATGCACAAGCATCAGGCTTTGGTTCTGTACATGCATGTATATGTACACTGGCTTTTGTGTGAGTGTTTCTATGTGTATTCACATATGTGGGATCACTGATGTGCAACTCAAATGACTCATTTGCCAGCTGGCTTCTCTCGTCTCTGAGCCAATTCACCAATGATGATTGACATTTAACACCAGTGTGACTGCATGATTGGTCACTTCACAGCTTGGTGATTGGCCATTGCCCACATAAGACCGATGATGATTGGCATTTGTGCACCAACACACACACACACATACACACATACACACACACACACACACACACACACACACACACACAATGGCTGGTAATGTCGTTCATCTGCCACAGTAGAACCATGATACACTATCTAATGGCCAACTTTTAACCACTGAGAGATGTGTTCAGATTTCAATAGAGAGTGATGAAAATGGCTTTGTTACATCGGACTCACCACTCTTATCAATATTATCAATAATATTAGCATGTTCTGCAATTTGTTAACACTCTTGGTTCTGTGTATGAATCAGAAATGGGTTATTTGCAACCTCTTTCCTCGACTTTAAGTTAAACTGGCTTTATTTTTTCACACCACGTGCCATTTTCAAATTTCACTCCCTGCTGATGGCATCATTGCCCAACTTTATTGACTCATAGGGTCACTCATTCATCATTTCTTCTCAAAACACAGACAGGGAACTCATTCAATCAGTGTCATTTAAGCAGACGTTCTGGCTCTGTGGTGATGATTGTTACCCATCAGGGCTTTCATTGCAGCTCACAGCAGTTCAATTTGCACATTTCATTTATAAATATTGTTCATCATTTACTTAAGACAGGACATTTATGGTAACAACATTACAACAGTTATATGTATGTTTAAGTTTGTGGAGGCAAAATAGTGCCAAATATTCAACATATGACATTACAAAATTAATCATAGACTGTTGGCTCAGATTTTATTTACACAACCTTTATTGAAACTGTTTAGATAAAAAAAAATCATACTAATAATAAATGGCTGTTAATTTTCAGGATATGAACAGTGTTGGAATTTCTTTTCACACTCCAGCCGCCATAAATATTCAACTGTGTATTTCGATCAATATCATATGGATTGAGGCTAGAGGTTACCAGCAAATGTGACATATGTTAAGTGACAAGTATGGCATTTATAATACAGTCCAAGCTGCTTGGAGGCAAAGTAGGCTAATGTCATGTGCATCTGTGAGTGTGAGAGTTGAGCACACCCTGCAATTATTAGCATATGCCACACTGTATCGAATCGAATGCAAGAGAGTGTCATCCTGCTAAAAGGCACAGTAAGCAGTCCACTCACCTTTTTTAATTGAGACAGTTGGGAGGCAACAGAGGAGACAGCACACGCAGCTGTGGTGGGATTCAATCCTTAGCCAATTAGAGTGCGCAGGAAGCAGATTTAACTGTTATGTGTCACCTGATAGTGGAATATTTTGTCAGCAGAGCCTTTAAACCTTAACCTAGGCAGTTTTAGTGTCAAGCCCCGAGTGTTGTGTAGGAGCACTGTATCATGTCAACTCGTCATAACCTCCCCTCATGGCTGTCACCAGCCAAAGAGAGCTGTGCTGTTGTAATGTTGGTGGCTCATTAATACACCGAAGTAATGGCTTCCTTCCTACTTTATCTAAGCCACACCTCTGTGCAACTATTCTCACTGCAATTCTTATATTGACCAATTGTAAATTTCAACCTGCAAGTGGTAATTATGAGTTTGATTCTCGCATGGTTTGAACTTTTATACTGTACTGGTGCAGTGCCTCTTTGGGACATGGCTGTTCGGACTGTGTGTGTCTCTGAACAGGATGATTACTGGGCTCCCAGTATTGCAGCTTACAGCACTGTCACAGGGGTTTGTCTGTTTGGGACACGTTTACGTTTAGAGAAGAACGATTGCTTGGCCCTGTGGAAAGCTGCTTGAGGCATTGTTGGGAATCCCAGTATGGCTATCCATAGCTTCCTTGGGAACTGTTCATCCAATCGGCTTCACACTTGACACTACGCTCTCTTGGGTCCTCAGCAATACTTCAGCCAAGTGTGAAGTTGGTTGGATGAATGGTTCTTGAGATATTTTGACGGGTACCCATACACATCTCCATACATCTAGACGGACATTCCTTCTTTTATATCCTTATATTTATATCCTTCAGCAAAACAACAACAAATTCGCCACCCTCACTCAGACGTCATATCTACAAATGTCCACTGGCAATACTGCATGATAGAATATCTGATGGCATGAATTCAATTTTTAATCACGCAAATCTTTCTCATCATCACCCTCAGTCCCACATGGCACAAATATCCTCAGCATCCTCATCATTTACAGATTTTCAAGGGGAGCTTCCTGGTAAACATTCTTCCACCGAGTGGGTCAAAACCTTCACTCCCCTCTAAGCCACACTGGAGCTGGTCACTAATCAGCGTGCTCTTCATTAACCCAATTAGCTGAACCTGCTGCTTCCATTAGGTACCAACATCTGGCCAACATCTTCCACTCCACACCAAGTATCATAGACAGTAGTTTGTTAAAGTGGGAGTCAAGATATATTAGTCACCTGTTGAGGAATTCAGGATATTTGAAGGGTTTAAACATTTTAATTGATTTCCCTCCTTTACCCCCACACACAGAAACTAAAACCGGTAATATTGTTCCATCCATTCCCTTCTAATATCTCCCCTCGCTCTCTGTCTCTCTCCCATCTGTGCATGGAGATCTAAATCTGTTTACATCCACTCGTTCTTTTCCAGCCTCCCCTCTCCCTCTGTCTCCATCCCTCTTTCCCTCATCCAATCTGTCCAGGGCTCTAAATGTGTTTACATCCCCTCTGCCTGTTCGGTTTTACTCGGAAACATACCTAATGTCCTTCCATTTTCTTGTTTTCATAACTTTCACGTCTGCTGTTCAAAGGAAGAGAGGGGCCCAGCTGTGGTCATACCTGGTTTACGTCTGGGAGACGCAGACACTCTCCCTCACCCTGCCTCTGTCACTTACACACGGAAAACACAAACGTGTACTTTGCATAGCGTGCTGCAGACGCATACACGCGCCCTCAGATGGAACAGCATCAGACTGCTCGTGGACAAGTGGCTGAATCTTCCTGACAGGCCTGTCTCAGAGGGAAATAATAGAGAGGGTGGGAGCGGCGACAGGAGGGAAGGAAGGAGAGAGAGAGAGAGAGAGGGAGAAGGGAGCAGACATGATCGAGTGAAAGATGGTGGAAAGGAGCACGGCGGTGAGAGTGACAAGGAGAGGCAGAGGGGAAGGGAGAAAGAGTCACAGTGACACATGAGGGAAAGAGAGTTGCGGTTGGCAGACAGCAGCTGGAGGGAATGATCAACTCAGCTGACACATCAGTTCATATCACCGCAGAGCGGCGGGACAGATGGAGGGAGGGTGGGACGGAGAGTGAAAGAAAAGGACATGTGGTTAAGAAACCGATAGACGTGGCATAAGTGTGAGAGGAATATAAGGGGACAGCAAGGTGGGGAGAGAGAGAGAGAGAGGGGAAGGCGAATTATGGATGGAGGTAAAGGATGGAGAGCAGTGGCAGGACATGGACGGAGAACGGAAAGGCAGTTTGGTTGGAGAGGTATGGGTTGGTAGGGTGACGTGAAAAGGAGGCAAGAATACTATAAAAGGGAGGAGGGCGGAGGGGGGGTTGAAGAGGCAAGTGAGGATGAGAGAGAAGATGAAGAGAAATAGAAACAGAAAGGTGGGATATGGTGGTTGCATATGCATGAGACAGCATGTGGCATGAGTTGTAACATCAATTTCATAGAAGTCTGACATTTAAAGAACCATCTCCTCTCATCTCATCACCTTTGCTTTCTGTTTCCGCCCCCTTCCTCTTCATGGTGTTCTTCCCCCTCTCCCCAAGGCTCCCCACACTTTAAATGCAACATTTTTATTTCGTAAAGACATAAGCCGAGGTGCGTTTTATTTATTTTTTATGGCTTATCAATAAAAAAATAAATACAAAAGAGACAGAAGAGACTGAATAAGCACATTAACTAACAAAAACAAGAGGAGAAAAAGAGGTGGGTGTTTTGTTGGTGCAATAATTAATAGCTCAAAGTTTAGCAAATGTCAAAAAGTGCAGTAGAAAAAACTGATCAAAGACGCTGAAGAGATCTCTAATTTAGATTTGGAAGTTTGGGTGCATCAAAAATCACAGAGGCAAAAGGCCTTGATTTATGAAGTGAATGAGATATATTTATTAAAATTTATGTCTTATTTTTGTGCTGTTACGGGATTTATGTGCATATAACACATGCAGTGAAATGCATACTCTTGACGCTCTGCTGAAAAAATAGTATAGTAATGGAAAAATACAATCATAATAAACATTATTTAAGTGTGTATTGGGTGGATGCGTAGGAGGGTTCAAACACACATATATCCCAGGTGTAAGGCAGTTTATGCAAATTCCTGAAGCGATGCAAAGAATTCACAAAGGACAGTGTCCTGCAGATATCCAGAGCTCTGTGGACAGAGTTCAGCATCGTGAGGGCCCAAATGGCAAAGCAATGTAGTTTTCTGTAGTTTCCGAGACTATTTTCTATCAGTTATGAAAAGAGTGGCTGACGGCTCATGTTTCTTGCCCCCCTCTGACTTCTCTTCTTTCCAGATTTCATAAACTGACTTGAGTGAGTGCCGAGTTATCATAATCAATAGCAGAGAAGATCCAAGTCCTGATAAACTGAATCTACATTTTATCACAGACTTCTTCATTTGCAGCAAACTCATTGCTTAGCAACTGAAAATATATTTTTTAAAGCTGGCTGGCAGTGTGTCAGAACGACAGGTGGATGGTTTAAGGTGCATCACGACAGCACATCCTCCAGAGCAGATTACTACACAGGGTTCTGGCTGTTCAGACGCCTGTTCAGAAACAGCCTGTGCACGACCTGGGCTCGAGAGCAAACACACATTTTCAATTGAAGTCTATATCTTCTTTTCACAGAGCTCTCTCCCTCATACATACGTATACAAATTATATATGCGGTGCCTAAAACTGCCTTAGGAGATAATAGCACATTTGGCTAATGTGTTGTTGTGGGTAATGTGTTGCTGCAAACCACTGCCCTTTCAAACATTTACATATTAGTGCAGAGCCAAACAAAACTTGAGTCTGGCCAAATGTGGCCACCTGCACAATCCACAGTCCAGCAGCTCAGTGTCAGAGGACAATCATTCACATGCCACAACCGCAACTGGATAGAACAGTTTTAGGATGTTTAATATCCTTGAGGTTTAACCCTTTAACACCTGAGCCCCAAAACAGGGCGCCTGCATGCATCTTATTGTAAGGGCTGTACAAGCTTCAGAAAATGTGCTAGTAAACTGTACTTTTGCAGTTTTTTTCCGAACTACTTATACTTTCATTATCTGGCATGTTTTTCAACATTACTATTACTATTCATAAAGAAATACATCTTTAAATGCAAAGAAAACAAAAATCAGGATTGAATTTCTCATGTTTTTACAGAATAATTAATTGGATTAGAAAATTGTAAACTTGAAATTTCATTTATTCACAGTTGTCCAGGTTTTGAGTCCTTAGGGGTGTTTCATGAAGCTGGATTAAGGGAAAGCCTGTCTTATATTGATGAGTCTGGCTCATGTAAATACAGTAAATAAGGCCATGGTTGATATAGAAAAATAAATTAAAATAAAATAATAAGAGAGATCTGAGAAGAAAAAAAATAAAAAATAAATAAATAAATAAATAAATTGAAAATGTTCCTAGGATAGAGCATCCCACTGTGTGAATACAGTAATCCCTCGCTATATTATATATATATATATATATATACATATATATATATATATATATATATATAGAGAGAGAGAGATTTATATACATATATATACATAAATATATCATATAAACTAAATATGATATATAAGGATTACATACATACATAAATATATATCAGGGATTTTTTATGCAAACATATCCAATATATATCGCAGATTTTTTGCTGGTTTGCAGATTTCTGTGGACAAATCTTACCTGAAATGTAAGAGAATATAAATTAACACCTAAACCTCAAAATGGACTTTTTTTGTTGCTTATTTTGACTATTTGGAGGCTTCCCAGTGAAATGACACCATATCGACTGTAAAGTGTGATGTCTCCGCTTTCAGAATCTGTTGGAACTTTTCCGATAGAGCAACCATTAAATAATTATGATAATTTAAAGAGTGCTAGCACAAACGTGTCGTGCCGACACGTTCAGCGTTAAGGGGGTTAAAGGTTTTTTGTGAGGGTGTGACGGCTGACTAACTAATATTTGGTGAGAGCTGCATGAAGGGAGAAAGAGAAAATGAAATCAAAATATTGGCTTTCAGGTTAAGACAGTTAGCCTGCTGACAGGTTTGGGCCTCACAGGATTGGGACAAATTGAACTTGGGATTGAGTTTCAGGCAAATTCAGTACTCCAATCTAACAAAAAAAAAAAATCTGGCCCCGTTCATAAATTGGTCCTTTGCTCAGTCTCATGTGTTGCTCATCTCTCAGGCGCTCAGCACCTTCCCAGCTCCTGCACCTTCCACGGGATGAATCAAGCTTCCCCACTGAGGAAGGTTCACACTCTCTGCTGCAGAGTGTTCAGCCAGACTCTGCTTCTGCTTTAGCTGTAGAGTCAGTGCCAGAGACTTTTTTCAATAAAATCATTTTGCATCTCATTCATGGGTGGAAAAGTCTCTTACTGTCTGATCCTTAGACGATGTGTTTCTCGAGGGCATAGCTATGGTAGTAATGAGGGAGGCATATTTAAACGACTTCCACACAGAGATTGATCCTTATAGATTTAAACAGTGACTGTCCAGTTATTAACCATTTCCTCTCAATAGGAGGACCTGTTTTTTCTGGAAAAATACTGATATTTCAACTCACCTGACATAACATGACAGTATGAAAACAGTATACTTAAGAAGTTATTCGAACTTAGTCATGACTGTAACAACACTGACTCATCACTTATGAAAAAACCTAAAAAGCAGCTTTTTGTTCGTTGTAGAGAGTCTGTCTGCATCCAAACCTTCCTCCCACAACAGACAAATTACTACAGGACAGAATATTATAGGAAACCATCTGGGAACCCTGCACTGCTCGCATTAATTACTGTGGGTGACACAGACGGGAAAAGATGAAGTAGGATGTTGCTGCTGCACCCTCCTTACCTCTCTTTCTCGTGACTGTGTCACCAACAGATGCAGTCACCCGGAGTCTCCTCAGGACCAGCATCAATCATGTGGTCAGTGAAAACCTTCTTCAATCCTCCCGGTGACTTTTCATTGATTACAGAGGATGCAGCAATTGCTTATAACTTTAATTAATTATTTTTTAAATTCTAAATTAATTTGAGGAGGTTGAGGGTTGCACGTGAAGCACCGCCATGGCAACAGGAAGGGACTAGACGGTCATTAAATGCAACACAAACCTTAAAAGAGACAGAGATAGCACTTATGTTGTATGTGTCACATGTATAACAAGTTGAAAAATATGTTTGAAACTAATCTCCAAGTTTTCTATTAAAAACAATAACAACTCATGTCATAGCCCAACAGTGCTCTTTGGCTTCGTCAAGTTAGTTATCTTTTGTGCCTTGGATCGCAGCACTGGATGATGGCTAATGTTTCGTCTTGTTGGTGTTGTTGCCGTCAGTGTCATGTGCAGTGTCTTTCCTAATGAGGGCTGATGTGTCACAGCCACACGACCCAAGAAAGCGTCTGGTCGATCCGAAGAGGCAGGCCGAGGGCGTGTGAGTGTAATTGCATTTTGTAAGATGTTCCCCCGCGTGTGAATGCGTGAGTGCAAGGACATTACGTGTGCGTGTGTGCGTGCACGTGTGTGTCCATCCATTTTAGTTCTGCTTTGTTCCAGTTGAACTGTTACATAACTTTGCACTGCCATGGCGCTGTTAGCAAAGACACACACACACTCACGGTTTCTCACACACGAATGCATTGTCTCTCTCTCTCTGTCTCTCTTCTCAGACCTCTTTTCTTTACTGTTTGTCCTTTCAGGCAGTAATTGACAACTTAATGCAGCATCGTAGCATGTCTGTGTATTTACCAATGTTTACGTCTACTGGATGGAGATCAGTAGTTAGTGTCGCGTAAGAGACTTCAGACTATTATTCATCGTGGTTGATATTCTACCCTCTGGTGTCTGATCACTTCTCTGTTCTGTCTGATTCTGGGTGTACAGTATGATTGTGTACTTGGACACACCTGGGGGAGCACATTGATCTGTGTGGTTGGTGAGAGGGACGAGGCCTGAGGCTGTTATCCAACAACCACCGCTGTTACTGGATAACAGGAACAGGGTAAAGCCAAAAACTTGGAGAAAAACCAGAGTAAAACAGCATGTTGGGTATTTTTGCTACTTGTTTTTGCGCACACCATTTTAATTCAATATGATATGAAGTGAAGTAAAAGTTGTCTTTTAATGTCAGTTACAGATTATGGCAAGCAACAGAGCTCAACACACAAATACACAAAAGTGTTGGGTTTGACATAAAAAACAAATTCATTTATTATTCATTATTAGATACTGGCAAATGTGTTCTTCAGTTTGCCTGTGTTTTAATTATTTAAAGCATTTTTATACCCCAAATACATTAATTCTCAGATGCAATGAGGAAAAAAAAAGCGAGTTCAGTTTTACTGTAAAGTCTAACATGAGTGTTTCTGTGTAAGTGCAACATTAGCACACAAGTTAAAAGAGTGAGGTTGTTAGTTAATGTTATGAAACCATTGCATCAGGCTGTGTTACTTTGAGTCATGAGGATCAAAAACAAAATTAAGATAAAATTACAAGGGAAACAGCACTTGTACAGTCCAAATGTGGAAACACGATCCTTTTGCTGAGATACTGTAATACACAGTGGACAGAAAACAAGGGAGACAATATGCTAAGAGACAAAACTGAATAAAAGAAGTCATGTATACAGTATGCGCGCTGGCCTTGTGAGCCGCTCGGATGGGCCCAGGTATTAAAAATTAAGGAGATTTTGTTTCATAAAACACTGGAATAATGTTCCTTGTTTTACACTTGGATGGTGCCACTAACTGCCCGGCTACTTGGCCACCCTGAGGATAATAACACAGCTCTAAACCAAGTCCAGCACACTGTGACGACCTGTAACTTTTTATTAAAATCACCATATTTCAAAGGCATATTGAATTTAATCTATTATTAATTTGTGAGAAAATTAAATTACATTACTTTATTGGTCAAGGCTTGGTCTGAGCGGAATAATAAATTGTGATTAAACATTGATGTTGGAAGTGAATGTTCGCTGAGAAGAATATTCATGGTGGAATAATCAGAAGAGAAATATTACATTCATTTTACAGTTGCTCATTAGGGGATAGGAAGTACAGTGGCTGCGGGGTTTTACTTTTTGTAATGATCAAAAGATCTGACAAAAGATGCCAACACGTCAGATATCAGACCCCCACTGCTTTTGCAAGTTCCTCGATCTAAACAAAACTTCGATGCTGTTCAGGAGGTGGCATCAAATCAGAGCTCTGGATGTTGAAGGGGGAAAGAAATGCAACACGGCAAACAGAGTTATTAATAATGCAGCACATGTGTTTAGATAAGAGCTGCAAGGACCGCATGTAATCCCAGACGTCTTTTGCTGCTTTGTTCTGCACTTGTCCAGTAAACTGCCGTGTGTGCTCAATGAAGGGCAATAAGCAAAGTCATGTGACGTGTCCAGTTGGGTGCCGTCTTTCCATTAAATAGCAGGACAAGGCTCAAAATGCTAAATTGTTATATTTGAGTTATTAGTAAAGAAAAAGAATCTCAGGAAAGATTGTACGACCAGAATCTTTACTGTCTTAGGAGTCAGAAGATAGTCAAGCCCAAGGGGATTAAGGCCACTTCAATTTAAAACTCATTAACATGTTAATGTAAGAGAAAATGTATTTCAGGGGATCTTTTTCAATTGCCGTCTGTGTCACAAGTGAAGTGGACTTTCCAACCAAACAGCATAAAAAAATGATAAATATAAATATAAAAGTGAACAACCAGGCAGAACATGCATATAACCCAAAAGGTAATAACAAATCATCAAATTGCCCAAACAAATAGTCTGGGCCTTTGCCATTACCAATATGACTAATACCTAAAAGATTCTCAATGTCGCGTTACATACACCTTAGCCTCTGAGAGAGGGCCACCAATAATTATACAATTACAGGAGGAAACTGTTGTGTTCAGTGTTTGAGAAAACAAGCACAGGTGTTTGTTTATAACTAATATTTTCAGCATCTAGGTAAAAGTGGGGTCTTCAAATTACGTAGAGCTGCCCTCAATCTGGTCCGTTCTCCCCAAAGTTAATCTTAAAAACAGACACAGCAATTTATGATTTAATAATTTATTTATTGGGAAGAAAAAAATCTGTACAATTTGCAACAAGGCTTGAGTCTTGATTATAATTTTATTATAATTAAACCTCATATATCATTATTATAAAACCAGTATCAAACCAGAGAGGCGTACCTTTGATGCTATTTGACAAGATCACGACATACATGACAGTTAACACGGGATTACTGGTACTGCTGATGGAGACATATTCCTCAGAATGAGTGATCAAAGGGGCACGGCACGCTCAAATGTGTTTTTTGAGCTTTAAACATAATGGTATGACTACACTGTGATGAAATGCGTCAACGCTGGTGTTAACATTGATAACCTTTACCAAATATAGAGAAGAAAAGGCACATCAAGGGATGGAAAATGAGTATTGTTTTAAATCAGCCACGAACTTTCCAGGGTACATTGTGTTTCTGGGCTAACAGGAGCCTCATGCAGTGATAATCTACAAGTAATGTAGTGCACTGATGGGCCGGGATACCTGCGGCCCTCGTGTAACAGGATTTTCCAAGTTGTAGGCAACACAGTTAGGTCCTTATTATCCTGTGTTGAGTGATGCTGACCCTCGGGGCTCGCGGCACACAGGTGAGGGCAGATGATCAAGCGCAGAATAAAAGGGAACTAATGTTGTTTACTCCAATTTAGAGCCATCTGTGTGGTTGCCGGGGAGAGAACGTGATCCGCTGTGTGTTCACGGGGGCTCGTAGCTGAAGGACAAGGACGAGCTCTTTTAGACGCAAACACAGGAGTGTTTAATAATGCAACTAACACAAACCTCAGATATTACAGTTCAGTTAACGCAGCCTCAGGACATCTAAACACACTGATAGATTGGGCCAGTTATTTACTCCAGAGCTCTTGTGAGTAGATTTCTAGTTTGCCCGTTTCATGCGAGTAACTGTAGTACACAGGGCAACACCACGCTGCAGACCGGGCTTTGCAGGCCCTCACAGCCTACAGTGTGTCATCCCTGACCTTTCTGTCTGGGATGCAAAAATACGACTTTCAAATTGAAATCAAAGCCCCCCTCTCATGATGCCTGTTTTTATCTCTCGGCTAAACATGGGCTGACCTAAATGATACTGCTTTGGTGCAAGAGACAGCAGAACACCCTTGGGATATGGTTATGCACAGTTGTATGTGAGTCAGCGCCCTATGCCCTTTGCCTCAGACCCCCATTAACCCTGGACCCCACCCGGCCCTCTCCGCCCCCAGTGCCATGTCTCTCAGAGGACGTAGACCTCTCCGCTCCAGGTGGGTTCAGGTTTTTTCACCTTTGTCCCTTAAAATTTTTTTCACAGCAGCTTGCCACCTTATTGTGATTCATATTTGGTAATGAATGCATTATAAGCTCTCGGTGTATCTCGCAATGTGAAGCACCTTTTGTGTGCTTCAGGGGATTATGAATGAGCCGCTGAATAGTGGCTGTTTTGCCACGAATCCAAACAATGCATCAGAGCTTTTTGAATTGTATGTAACCTCAATGAAAAGTAATTGAAATATTAACAGGTATTAGTATACGTGTCGACAAGTACAAATGTTTGTCTGTGTTGGCTGTGATGAATTTGGAGCATGGTGGCTATTTATTTCATTCAAAGGGAGGATCAGTGCGCACCTCTTTCTGTGTTTCAGGTGCATGTTCTCTACAATAGCTCATGGGTCACAGATGCAAGTTCATCAGTGGTGTCCCATAAAGCCAATTATTTCACCATCACAAAACTTCTAAAAACCAGACAGACATTTAGAAAATCACTTATCACAGCCACTTGATTATCACCATTTGTACCTGTTTCATTAGTTTCTCTGCATTGGTCAGAGTGGAGAAACAAATAGATTTTTTTTTTTACAATCAGACATGAAGGAAAACTGTAACAACTGTAATATTGCTCAGTTCATAGTGTTTACTTGGCAGTGAAACAGTATATAATGTGTTAACTTTCCATGGCCTAAATTGAAGCAATTTCATCGATTTAAAAAAAAAAAAAAGCTCTATGACTGCAGATAATTTCACTGAATTAATGTCATCAAGAAAATTGCTGTAAGGGGCTTCCAGTATTCTGGCTATTAAACCTGTTATTTCCCTCTTTTCCATAGAAAATCATGCTACTGCACTGCACCCACATGTCTCATAAAGTCTGTTTAAAGTGGATTAGGTGAGATATAATTCATTCCACAGCACTGATGCGCAGGTATGGTTCAGACGGTTTTCATCTTGTGTTTTTGCCGATGTTTATATTTTCTCCTAGACTGACCTTAGCGGCTGTGCAAAACAAAATGTTTTTCTTTTTCTTTTGTAAGATTCTGAGATTAATATTGTGCAACTTTTGCCTTTTAATGAGAACTCTTGTCTCCAGTCTGACTGTTTTCTAATCAATAAATTGTGCATTGTGCATAAGCAAGATATAATACGTGGTCGTAGGTAAAAGAGAGACAGCAAACAAAGGTCTAAACTAACAATCTGTTGTCTGATCAACACTCAGTCCTCTGATCATCTCTGTAGTTCAATACAGTGCGATGTACAACGATGTAAGCTTTCTCCTATATTACAATAGCTGGACTTTAACCTCTAACCTTGTTATTGTTGGTTGTTCCTTCTGTCCTTTTCACAGCTGCCTACTTTACCAACCACCATATCCATTTAATTATGTGGGAAAAAAAGAGCAACTAACAAAATCTGCATGTTGTATGAATTTAAAAGAAAAGCAATGTGCTTTTTATTTATTTCAGCCCTTGCTGAATTGATTTCATCAAAGTTAATAACTATTCTTTCGAAATATGACCAAACCAGAAGAGTACAATATTGAGCTGATTTACTGACAGCGCATTACAACAGTATGACTTTGTGCACTCATTATATTTGAGACGATACTGAAATGAACCTTATTAATCTGCACTGTAGCAGCTCCAACAAAGGAAATTAAGTGAATTTGTGCCTTTTAGCATTCCTCGTCTTGAATAAAATATTTGTGTAATGAAGCTTCAAACGATCCTCTCCCGTCAATATCAGCGTTTAGCTGCATATCTATACTTAATTGCATTATTTTTCTTCTCTCATAATGTTCATCCCGTCATCATCCAGACAGAAGTTAAATATTAATATGGATGTGATTCCACTGACAATGCGAATGCAATTTAATTAGCTCCTGACTTATGTTGTTTGTAATGAAAGTTAGCGTTACATCACAGAGTCAGCCATCCGGATTCTCTGATTGGCCTGCTAATTATCCGGCTGGCCAGCTGATTCATTAATTGGCTGTAACTGTTTTCCTGAAGACTATGAAGTTCAACTAACCTGTTGCTTGACTGACTCAGTGCAAAATAAGAAACTGAATTGCTGGCTAATGCTACATACCAGCCACTGATGGAGTAAGTATTTGACTGAATTAGTCATGTATTGGAGAGTTTTTTTTTTTTTTTTTGCTTTTCTCCTGCGTCCTTATGCTGCAATGACCCATTCTCATTTATGTTATCTTGTACAATTACCTCTCTGTTGCTAGGAGACATCTAGGAGACATTTTCTTCTGGGCTGTTGTGGTCGTCAAGGTCTCCAGTGGGTAGACGGATCTCTCCTGCGTACGTGCGCGTGTCTGTGTGTGATTATTGCACCGTGCACCGAGGCGGTCGTGACTGCGTTGTGCCCGACAAAGGCAGAGTTCGACATGAGCTGATCATTACTCGCAGCACACATCTTGACATTGTCCTCATTTTCTGAAGTTTCTTCTCTCAGCAGCCCGACCCTCTCTCCGGACTTCCTCCACCCTCCTGCCATCCTTTCTCTAAAATCCCTTGTTTACATGCTCTAGCTTGTCAGTTTACTCACACTTTTGCTGCTGCCTTTCTCAGCAACACCACACCCAGCTTACTACTTCCCATTCATCACATTTCACATCACTTAGTACCAAAGAGATTTCCCGGTCCCAACTTGTATCATACATTTCCCGCACATTTTCCAAATCTGCCTTAAATGTTGTGTTTATACACAAGTAGACCTAAAATCCTGTACCTCTTAACTGTTTAAGTGCTAGCGATGTTGTAGCCGGGGGCATTTAAATTTTTAAAGCGCTGCAAATTTCACAGACATTTAAGACGCTGGATGTGTGTAAGCACTCACAGCCAGCCTTAAGAAGTCTTTATGTTCGAAATGAATGGTAAAACGTTTCCTGAAAGCTTGATAGGGCAGAGGCTTTGTGCCTTATTATATCCACTCTGCAATTCGGCTCTTTTTTTTTTCCTTCAATCTCTTCACCTAATTTACTCTCTTTTTCTCTGTCATCTTCCCTGTAATTTTTTTTCTTTCCCATTTATTTCCTCCGTGTCTGCACTGAAAATTCACACGTAAAACACATATTAAGGGAACACCAGGCATCTGTGGAGACATGCATGGCATCCTGTTAAACTAGCCATCGTACCATTAAAATGTAATCCCCCAGTTCCGCTGCTAGAGAAAGGTGCAACAGAGACGACATCGTAACATTGCTGCAAAGCCATCAAAAAGTAAATAATTACATTTGCCAACCAGTGACAGCTGAATACTTCCCCACTGTGAGAACAGCCGCATATTTTACAATGCAGTGCACACATTTTTGGTTTGCAGTCCCCCCCTATACGTTTTATTTCTTCTTTAAATTTGCTTTACTACTCCTTCCTGTCTTACTCGCGGAGCCCTTCATCATTCTGTCTCATTACTCTATGCACCACTTCTCTCTTCTCTTCATCCCTCCCTCCCTTTCAATTCCATATTCAACTTTTCACCTTTCAATCCCCGCTCTCCTCCTCCTCCAGTGTACCCATGTCATTATGTTGAGAGTACTTGTTAATTAAGATAATTACAGGCTGCAATGTATTTAGTGGATAAATACATGCTCATTGTTTGCTCTCGTAATGGAGATGTTTTTCCGAGTGGTGTCAGCAAATGTGAATAAAAAATGGCAGTTCAGAGAGGTTCAGGGTCCCAGTCTGACATGACGCCGCCACTTTCCATGATCTGATTCATGCCACAGTTTTGGAAAGTTTTGGAAAGTCGTGTTTGCTAGTGGACATGTGATGAAATGCAAATTAAAAACAATCCACATACTTCCATTTTAAACCACACTGAACAAGACGAGAGGACAAAAACATTTCACCGAGGTGGCCCGTTCCTCCCTCCATCTGCGTCTTATTCTTTGTACATGAAATAAAATGTAATGATGTGTCCCAAGGTAACAGGCTAAATTTCCCATTTAAATCCAAGATAAAAAAAAAAAATTCTGAAGAAGCTCTCATTCTTTATGTTGTCAGCACCATTGATTAAAACATTTGGCTGCAAAAGTTTTACAACAAAGGCCTGGGGTTGTAGGGGCGGGTGAGTGTGGGGGTTGTTAAGGGAGATATTTCAGATCAAGAGAATAAGCTGTGCAGATGCGTGCATTAGTCTGCTGCCTGACCCAATGCACTTGTAGCTACATCACTGTTCCTGCTCCCCTGCCAGCATAGCTTTTTTCTGGGCACAGACTGCAAGCTAAATGAAAATACATTAAAGTGATATTCCAATTAAGTGCAATATTTTTGCGTTGCAGCAGACCCATGTAAATCAGTAGGAACGTTCATCCTTCAACATTAGCTGCCTCGAAGGGACATCTTGCCACCAGTAGCAACCTTTCTCCACATATTTTGATCAATAATTAATAATAACATTGGAAAGTGTCCAAATTTATTTCAGAAGTTTTATTAAAATTGCAAACGGGCAACCCCCCCTCCCCCCAACACACACACATTTCTCATAAGCCAATATTCTTAAGCATTAAAAAACACACTTGGTCTTCGTTAAGATAACAAGCAAGTGGCGGTGCGCACTGGAGGGCCATCCGTTGTGATAGTGCAGCGTCAAAGAGAATATGCAGCAACAGAACTAAGCCCAGTGTGAATACAAAGAGAAAACTGTCAGCAGCCTGCCAAAAAATTCTACTTTTGTTTCAAGACTGACTTTTGGGGTGACAATAAAACAATGCATGCAATCTACAGAAAGCGGCGGTAAGAGAAACGGCTTCATTGAGACTCTTACGACGGCTTGCAGGCAAAAAATTGATACACATCTTTTTTTCCGTACACGGCCGTCGTCAAAGTGTAGTTATCAAAAATCTGAATTATAGACATGGGTAACAAAGAAAAAGGGGAATAGTATATTTAGGTTCTTTTGAAACACAGGCAGTGATCAATAATCTCACAGATATCATCAGGACTTCAGACAGGTTTTCCTCTGTCTGATTCTGGCTCTCTCTCTGCCTGAGTATTTCTTAATCTTCACCCCCCTCTCTCTGATTTTGTTTGTCTTTGTGTTTTCTTCTTCTTCCCGCTCTCCTGTCTATTTCTTCCTCTCCCTCTCTGTCAGTCCCTCCTGTGGAGACATATCCTCTCTGCTTGATTGTTCTCTTCTGATTTCTTCTCCCTGGGTGGTGTTTGTCAGAGACCGGTGGGGGTGGGGGAGGTGTACGTGTGAGATGGAGTCACAACAAGCAAAACTCCGTCTTTCAATGATTTTGACACATCGCAAGTCTGTTGATTGTGTTTATGCCTGCCTGAGGATTTCCACTTGCAGCTCCTACTAGTTCTTGAGTCTGGAGTTTGCTACCTGTTGGCACTGTTAATCATGAAGTGTAGTTTTGGAAGCAACAGCGTGCATCCACCGTGAAGCCCCGCCCGTTCATCAGCAGGCTTGTCAAACATTTGAAATGATTTAAGGAACTAAAGAACGTAACTGTTAATAACTGAGTTGCACTTTTTATTTTTACTTGTTTATCATTGCTGATTGAGTATAGTTAGAATATTCGTAGATCTTTTTTAAATCTTGTGGTAGCGACTCCTAGTTCTATATCAGTTCAGTGGAATATGGTTCTATGTAGATGGAGACCTCACCTCGGTGCAGCCCATCAACTCTTCCATGAGGCTGTGACGTCGGCGGTCTACCAGGCGGTTACACTGAGCCCGACGGCAGCTACTCAGCTCAAGATTAGATGCTGGTGTGGTCCTCGCTCCTCAGTATCACTAACATGCTGTCTTTCCCCTGACATGGCCACAGCACAAGTTTGTTTACTTTGTCTTCTTGGCTGCCTGCCAGCTGTCAGTCAATCACAAACACGGCAGGCTGAGACAAATCGGAGCATTTCCCCTAAAAAAACTCAGTTTATCTGAAAGAGCACACCGACATTTTTTTGATTCAGCTAGACTTGGATTAACTACTGTGATACTCTGAATTTAAAGAGTGTAGAGATTTGTTTTAGCATTTCCAAAATGAAAAACGAGTTTAAGGAAAGAATTAAATGTGTTCGTCTTCTCTAACGTAAGCTGAAATAATTCTAACAAGCTCAGAACTTAGAGAAATGATAAACAGTTGCTCACAAAGCCATGGAGCATAACAGCTTAGTCTGTGGGGTTACAGGTAACAAATCTTTTCCCCACTTAGTTAGCCTGGAAGCTGGTCCTGAATGCTGTTCAGGTTTAAGGTGGTCCAAAGACTTCTTGACAGCATTGACATGGTCAGAGTCAAAGAGAGAGTCACAGAAGAGCAGCATGTTCAGTCTCTTTTTTCTGTGCACCATGAGCTTTGAACGTTTGTTTTGTTTACAGACAAAGTATTACTGATGCAGACATATGAAGATCTACAAAAATGAGGTATTGTTCATGCCAACAGTAAAAAAAAAAAAAAAAACTTTGTGGCACCCATCAGTTATATCTGTTCATCATTAAACTAATGTTTTCAGTAAGTTCGGGGGCGTACTGGATCTGCTTATTCCTCATTTCAGCAGCCTCATTCATATTCTGTATTCTATAATTCTTTTAAAATTTCCATATCAGACAGATTTGTTACGTATAATAACAGTTCAACCTAAACTTGTTAAGTGACAGGTCTAACAAAGGATGCTACTCTGTGCGGAGACAGAAACCTTCACCGTCTCAGTATCAAGGGCTGTTTATCAGAGCAATTATGCTATTGGGGGTAGTTGCCATGGTAGCAGATAGAACTAACTATTTATCAGCATCAAACCAATTATTGAGCGGGATGGTTGAGCAGCCTGTATTGTGCCAGCGCGCACACACAACAGAGGAGAAAAATGACATGTTAATTTAACATGGCAGCTTATCAACTGCATGTGGACATACAGGCATGCTGCGCTGTGCAGCGCTAGTCACTGTTCTCAAGTCGGTTGCCATGGATCCGGTGTCGTGTCTCAAGACTAATTTCAGAATTAACTAAGTAACTGTTAATTGTTAAACACCTCTCGGTGTCAGACAGGAAATCAATTGCAGCCCTGTTTCACACTGGCATCATAATTTAACAATCTGTAGGTTGGATGAATGAATTTTTCAATCAGGTTCAATGTTTTTATTTCAGTCACTTCAGGCATAACTCAATTTTTTTTTTCCATGAGAGGAGCACAGAAATTATGAAAAGCCCTTTTAGGTCAGGCAGGTTGAATCCAATGGTGGGTCATTGGATGAAAAAACAATCCCTCAGGAGAGACAGGACTGCTGGCAATTTCCTGTTGTTTAGTAGGATCCACTCGAGAATGGAGATTATAGCAAATATGACTGTTGGGTCACCATATAAAGCACATTTAAATCTCGTTTTTCCCGCCCTCCCTCGCCTTCTCCCATCCCCTATTCCATGCCACTCTCTGCAATGCCTTCTCTTATAACGGAAGTTCTAAAAGTAATCTTGAAGAAGAGAAATGACACATGTGCAGCGATGAGAGGGGACAGGAAAGGTGGTGGGCAGGAAGCAGAGGAAGAGGTGGGGGGAGTTGTGGTCTCATTATAAAGTAATCACCAAGAAGAAAGGTCAGGTGGCTGTTACAACAGCTATAAAATACAGAAGAGACCGAGCAAGACCGGGAGGGAGGGAGGAAGAGAGAGACGAAGAGAGAAAGAGACGTATCAGCCATAAAACACTGATGGGAAAGGAGTGAGAGGGAGACGGAGAGATGGACAGTGAGAGGTATAGGTGAGATCAACTTTCTAATATAGCCATAAAATACTGCCAGAAGTTTACTGTCAGGAAAGAAGGCTTCTGTGGCAGAGAAGAAGAAGAGGGCTGAGACTGGAACGGCCTTGATGCAACGGCATTATATCACGTCCCTTTGTGGCTTTCAGGTAAAGGGCCTATTTCTGGCATTTAATGCTAATAAAGCCCCCTATCTGACAAGCGTATTGAATTCCCAACACACCGAGCGGAGGATGGATTCTTCAGTCACCTGTCAGGCTAATTCACATTAATGTCAGTCATGTGTAAAGCAAGAAACCACAACAAACTGACAGAGCCATGTGAATGCCATTAAGATCAGCACAACCCTTGTGAAGGACTATTTCGACTCTGTTCACGGATTACGAGCTCTGCTTGAGAGCGTAGTGCTCAGCAGTGCCATCTCTGGCCGGACACTGCATTGCATCACTCCCCTGCATCAGCACGCATCAATCTGCAGCCTCTAATTTGCAGGGTGTGCCACACATCTCCAAAGCACCATGCAATTATACATGCTTCAGTGTGGGTGCCTTAATTAAATCTTCCAGCAGGGCATGAGGCTCCAGCAAAGGAAGTACACAACCCTCTGTCTGTTACGCACACCAGACCAGTAAATTCTGTCAAACGGATTCCTGTGGAAATTATTACAGTCCTCGGTGTGTGTCCTGAGCTTCATATTATCACTCTGTGGCTGCAACATACTTGACTGGTTCATTTTTCCACGCCTTTTAACAGTGCTCAAGAACCACACCGCTTTGAATGTGAACTGGACTTCAAAGATGTTTTCTTTAAAGAGCCCAGCAAAAGATATTGTTTTTTAATGGTGTCTGTGTCTTTTTTATCAGGTTGTTTTTTTTTATAATAACATGTGATTGTACTGCTAACCAGTCAAATCACACTGCAGAATGAAATACTCCACACCAGCCACACAGAATCTGAATTTGGGGAAGAGTATGTAAAGCTTGGAATCAGGATACAGTCACTTAATCTCACTGAGTACTCACCACAAGCATGGGAGATATGAGACAGGTAAAGAAAAAAAGCTTACTTCATCAGTTTACTTTAAACTAAACTTGAAAGACAGCTTGCATGCTCCCAAAATCAAACTTTCAGTATCAGAGGAATGCACAATTCATATTTCTTGAAGGCAAAAAAACACTGGAAAGAAATGCACCACTGGCTTCACGGTCACAGAATAATAACCGATAGTTTGATGTTTGATGAAAATTAGAATCAAATAACAACCACCAAAGGCAGTGATGTTGCAGCTTAGGTAATCAACAAAGCCAGGGCTGCAGGCTGCCGATTGTCGGCTGTCTACATCAGTGCAACAATAAATCCTGCAGTCATCTCATCACACAGAATTCACAGTGAGTGATTGAGAACATGTGGCAATTTGGGCCACTAAACACTTTATATGTGAGACTATCCTGAGCAGGAAAGTTTTTTTTCCCTTTGTGTTGTTTTTTTTTAATGCATAAAACAGCCCTGACATACCACCTCTTACAGTCTTGCATATCCTTCCTAAGTAAGTGTAGGTGGAAGATGTCTTCATCCTACTCCTGCTCAACAATTATTTTCTGCATCACTGGGAACTCTCCTCCAATTTCAGCCATGTTTTCCTTTCTTAGAAGGCATCAACAAACAACCTATTTTGTCGTGCATGTATGGTAGCCTCTTACTATATGCACAGGGTTTGCCAGACATTCATGCTAAGTATAGAACCATCTAATAATAGTAAATAAGTAACACCTGTATTTTTCCTAATAAAAGTGTTTGCTGTGAAAAAGGCAACATCAGTTACACAATAATATGCATTGGCACTATTATAATACTTGTGTAATTTTACAGGAAGTTGTTAATGCTGGGATGATGTGCAGCTGATTTAATCACAGTTTCAGAACCATTGCACAAGTTAATAGGGAACATTACCTACAAAATGAATATGCTACTCTACGAAATCATTCTAAAACTTAACGGTACAGTCGAGGTGGTAGCAGCCAAATCCAGAGAGACAGAGGCTACAGCAGGCTATTCTGAATTTTCACTTATTTCACTTGAGCAGTCCACCAAAATCTGTTTCTGGACAAATCTGAGGGAACAAATAAGCAATTCGGCTGCTGAGACTCAGATATCAGGTCTACAAGACCTAATTTAACAAGTTGTTCTGACTTTTGCAAGGTGTGGGCACTACTGCAGTGACTTGGCTGTGCTTTAAGCCAGTGGTGGAGCCAGTTCAGCCGGCATCCAGTAACATGTCCTGCTTGCAGATTTCCATTATGTGGTTTTGTATTATTACATTTTGTACCTGTTACCTGGCATTTGGCTGGAAGAAAATGCCACAGATCCTCCAGTGGGTTGGATGAAAGGGGCCTGTTGGCAATAATTCTATGCTCAGTCACATTTCACCCTCAAAAAGAAGAGGATGAGGTCAAAAGTTACAATTGTCTTTCCTGGTAAATGCACACCAGCCATGTTTGATCTGAGGCAACACAACCTGTCACAATTCAAGCACAAGCCGATTAAGCACACAGTGTACACGGTGTGCAACATGGACGTTTAATAACAGGAGTACACACATACAATTGAGACAGACCATCACTCTTCATTAAAACTTTTTTTGCAGTTATAATACTTGGACAAATTATACTGTCATTTTGTAATGGCAAAGTTCAGACAGGGCAGATGCCTTTGCAGTCAACTCAAAAAACCCTTACAACCTTTAATGACAAGGAGCTAAACCTAGACCTATAAGACAGGAGTCAAAAGTACAAATACAGTTGCAGGAAAAAGTATGTGAACCCTTTGGGATTACCTGGATTTCTGCATAAATTGTGCTCTGATCTTCATGTAAGTCACATCAATAGACAAACACTAATACTAATACCGCACAGAAAATTTGAAGCTTTCGTGTTTTATTGAACACAACATGTAAACATTCACAGTGCAAGGGGGAAAAGTATGTCAACCTTTAATTTAATAACTGGTTGGCCCTCCTTTGGCAGCAATAACCTCAACCAAACATTTCCTGTCGTAACAGATGAGACCTGCGCAATGGTCAGAAGGAATTTTGGACCATTCCTCTTGAGCTCATGCCACAGCATCTCAATTGATTTGAGGTCAGGACTCTAATGGTGTATTTTCTTCTGCTGAAGCCATTCTGTTGTTGATTCACTTCTATGCTTTGGGTCATTGTCCTGTTGTATCATTCATTTTTCTGTCGATGTCGATGCAATCCGTCCAGGCCTTGAGGCAGCAAAGCAGCCCCAAACCATGATGCCCCCTCCACCACATTTCACAGTTGAGATGAGGTTTTCATGTTGGTGTGCTATGCTTTTTTTTCCTCCACACATAGCGTTGTGCGTTCCTTCCAAACAACTCAATTTTGGTTTTATCTGTCCACAAATATTTTGCCAGTAGTGCTGTGAAGCATGCAGGTGCTCTTTTGCAAACTTCAAACGTGCAGCAATGTTTTTTTGGACAGCAGTGGCTTCCTCCGTGGTGTCCTCCCATGAACTCCAATTTTATTTAATGTTTTACTTATTGTAGATTTGTCAACAATAATGTTAGCATGTGCCAGAGAGTTCTGTAAGTCTTTAGCTGACACTCTGGGGTTCTTCTTCACCTCATTGAGCACTCACAGTGCTCTCACAGTCATCTTTACAGGACGATCACTGCGAGTAGCAACGGTGCTGAACTTTCTCCATTTGTAGACAGTCTGCCTTGCCGTGGACACATGGACATCAAGGCTTTTAGAGATACTTTTGTAACCCTTTCCAGCTTCATGCAAGTCAACAATTCTTGATCGTAGATCTTCTGAGAGCTATTTTGTGCGATGCATGGTTCACATCAGGCAATGTTTCTTGAGAACAGCAAACTCAAAACTGGTGTGTGTGTGTTTTTATAGGGCAGGGCAGCTTTAACCAACACATCCAATCTCATCACACTGATTAGACTCCAGATTGGCTGACTCCTGACTCATTAACCTAAAGGTTCACATACTTTTTCCACCTTATAATTTTTTTGTTCTGTTTTGGTATTAGTTTAGGCAGACTGTGTTTGTCTATTGATGTGACTTACATGAAGATCAGAACACATTTTATGAACAATTTATGCAGAAATCCAGGTAATCCCAAAATGTTCACACACTTTTTCCTGCAACTGTGTAAATGTGGAATAAACTGTCTGTACTTTTGTCCCATTGGCAACCAAATTTAAATAATTTAAATATAACAAAATCTGACTTTTTGTAGCTTGCAGTGCCAGGACCTTGTGTTTTTCTGTGACTAAATTTGCTTTATATGTCACTAGGATTATGTTTGCTTGCACTGGTGAGCCACAGACGTACAGTTACCAGCACCCCCAGCCCACACAGCTACCAGCTTTAAAAGGCCTCCTTTCAAGGCTACAGGGATGAGGGACTTGGTGACCACCTCAACAATGGTCTTATACAGTTCCACCAGCACAGGTGGAAACACACAAACTGACGACAAGCAGGGAAAACAAACATAAAAAGGACACAACAAAGATGCACTGTACCATGTAAATTTCATGGCTCCGGGGCATAGAGGCAGGCTATTCAGTTGTTTTAATTGCCTGCTGATGAACAGAAAATGCACAATGCACCTCCTTTTCAACATGTGCTCACACACACACTAAAAACCCTCTCTCAGGGTGCCCTTGTTGGAGAGGTTTTAGGTGGATTTTTCCAAAGTGAAATACAGCCAAATCATATCTAAAATACAGTTATTATTTCAATAATTTTTCATTTAGTGCACTCAAATAATCAAAAGAAAAAAAACCCTGGGACTTACCAGACCTGCAGGAATCCTGCACTTTGGTAGCCAGATGAGCTGTTCATCCTCACATTTTCACTCTGGATTTTTGTTGTATGAGTGTCTGAGACAGAAATCATTAAATTTTGCATGCATACTGATGTACGGTTCTGTGAGACATTAAGGATAAAAGCAGAATACAGACCACAGTGGACTGGTTGTGCTGTCATTCGAGCGTCTATGAGTCATTGGGCTGTGCGTTTCCTTTTCGTTATCAGTTATGTTGGTTACATCCGTTGCTACATGATGCTCTGCTACGATGGTTTACTTCTTCAGCAAGTAAAGTAGAACACAAGTGGAGTTTTTTTAGGCATAAAGCTGGACCAATGCCATGATAACCTTGGTAATTTTTTTGTGCCATATAAATGTTCCATCAACTTTCTGCAAGAGGTTTTTCCTGATGCCCAAAGCATAGCCTGCATCGAATACTCAAACTTCACTGCAAATCTATGACCTGAAATGTACACACTGAAAGGTTCTATAACATTAACATTTCAGGAAACAAATGAGCAAAACGAATCAATTAAACACTCAGAAAAGCCACATACGTACCTCCTTGAACAGAAAGGATCATGATTGTTAAAGTTGTATCATTCTTTCATCTGCGAAGATTTTTTTTTCTTTTTTACCAGGACAGGCTTTTGTCTTGTCAAACACAGGTGCAGCTGATAACATTAGTGTGAGCCATTTAGCTCTCCCAGTGAGAGGGCCATCCAGCGTGCACTGATGGCTTTTTTTTCCACAGAAGACATTTTGACATGTCACTGCAGGTGTAAATAATGAAGTTAATGATGGCTGAATCCCATTTAGCTACTTCAGTTTTAGGGTCCTGGTGTTGTTCGTGCTGGCCTGCTACCATACTGTCATGGCTTACTGGGATACTTGAATAGAACAGAGCCATCATTAATGTTTAACACACACACACACACACACACACACACACACACACACACACACAGGGTTAATGAAATTAGATTACATTTAGCAAATGCTCATCCAAAGTGACTCACAGTAACTGCTTTCAACTTCTGTGGGGACAAAAGCTTGATGTCATCAAATGTCATGTAATTTCTTACATTTTTAATTAATTAAAAAAGCGAGAAAAAAGATCTTTTTTCCTTCTTTTTTGTCTTTGTTTTTCTCTTTTGTCTCTACCCCCTCTGTCCCTTTTATCTGTCCATCTCCTCCTTTCTTGCTTCTTCTTTCTGTCTGTCCCTCTCTCTTTCACTCCCTCTCTCTCCAGCCCTCTCTCTCTCAGGGTAATGAGATATAAATGTTTCAGGACTGCTATCGCCTTCGGCACTAGACCTGTCTGTCTCTTTTGCACAAACACACACACACACACATACAAGCACATTCAGAATTGCAGAGACAGATATATGCCAAACAGAAAAACACAGCCACTGATGCACATGTAGTGGATTTCGGTAGTGTAGTGGTGTTCCTCCTAAATCTAGTGGAACTAATTAGCAATTAAAGGACAGTAAGCTGTGGGCAGAATGACTGACGAGTGTGTGTTTGTGTGGGCTACTGTGGACTCAAAATAAAGAGTGAAAAAATGCAATTGGATGTTTGCGTGCGTGCGCATATGTGTAGGTGGTTGCAGGGCGAGTTGGAGGTTACATAGGGGCTGCTTCACCAAATATAAACTTGGTACTTCTGAGCTAAGGTCAGCAGTCTCTTCTACTTCCTACTGCAACACACACACACACACAAACACTCACATGTGAACACGACAATAACCATGGGTTTATAGAAGGAGGTTTATAATCAATCTGTCTGTCATAATATAGTGCTGGTGATAAATTCTTCCCACTACACATAAAACACACCTATGCTTTTATTACATACTGTTTAGAAAAAAAAACAGAAGAGACAAAAGCTGAACCAGCAACTATTATTTCCTCAGGAACGTCATTCCAGAGCCTCAGGGACCCTGATGGCAAACGCTCAGATTCATGCTTGGACTCTATAGCACACGAAAAAAGACCTTAACCTATGTGTAGTGTCTCATATGGAGCAGGAAGGTCAAATATAGCAAAGACCCAGGCCATGACTGGTCTTAAAGGCAAACAAAAGGATGTAATAATAAATCCTAAAATACTGGGAACCAATGTTCCCTCTAAGCTGCACGCTTGCGCAGTTGCGCACTGCTTTCACGTTCTCAGCGCACAAGAAAATCTATGCAGCGCACAAAAAAAAATCAACATAGATGTATTAAACGACTAAATTAATTAGACCAATAATATTGCCTTCTGACAGTGCCCCCGTGCCCTGCCTGTACGTGTCATGTGCAGGTTAGCAAGAAGCTAACAACAGTGCGGCGCCGGTGGAGTTAAGAGACGCAACTGCAAATACTAACCCCTTATCATGGCGAAATGAACGGGCAGCGACACATCCACTCACCAAGTGTGACACTGGTGTGGCCACAGCGTGCACATCTGATGTTGCTCACAGTGGTTCTCAGTGCGCACAGGAAGCTTGTGTGTTTGCCCAGACACATAAAAAATTAGAGGGAACATTGCTGGGAACCAATGTCAAAAGGATAAAGTAGTTGTGATGTGACAGGTAACCAGTAGAGGCTAAATTCATGACAAGGACAGTTGTGCCATTGGGCGGTACAATTGATCAATTTACAAAATGCTATGTATCATAGTGGAAGATAATCATCATGGTCTTTCACGCTTCACGAAGTCCTGACAGATCTTTTTCACCTGCTCTTGCTTCGTATGGCAACGTCTACAATGTGTTTCCATGACACCGACATTTCACAGGTGTTGAAAAAAACATCAGTCAGTGGTTAGTCTGTCACTTCACTCGGAAAAGTCAAGGAAAGAATTTAAGACTCCATATTTGCCTAATCTCACTCAGTGACTGCTTTAACAGACAAAAGATTTCCCCGTCTGAACTTGGCATAAGATCACTGAGATCAGACATATCTGAGACAAAATGCACATGGGGGGAATAAAACTGGCCCCTAGTTTGACCCTTGAGGGATACCCTATTCACATGACAGGCATAACAGTGATGGCTAAATGGAGACACTGAACTACTCATGACAGAGAGGATGGTTAATACAGTACTCAGTGCCTCAGTCTGTCCAAAAGAACTGCACTGAGTCAAAGGCTGCAGTGCCACAAGAACACAACATGTATCTCCGCTGACATTGAAAGGTTGGTAATGACTTCAGGGCAGCCTCAGTCAACCAGATTGAAACTTTTTCCAAACTGCTGTTATTTTTCACAGCAGCAACAGCTTGTTTGGACAGTTTTTTCTCAAGAGATTCAGGAAAAAAAAGAGGCATTTTAGAGGGTGCACAGAATTTTTGAGGCAATTAGCTTGTTAATGATGAGAGTGCACACAGAGCAGAGTAAGACAGCACAAGTAACTTCTAATTAGCAGTTAAAATGATACATTGACATATAAATGACACATGAAAACATTAAAAATGTAGAAAGCAGAAAACTCTTGATACGTTAGCATGAAGTTTACAACTCAAGGACCACCAGCATTTTAATGTGAGTATTTCAAAGAGGGACAGCTGTTTACATTTGATTATTTATATTATTTACACAGGGCCTTCCCACCATGAAATAATCACATATTCTCTGTATCGTGCGTCTGAAAGTAGAGAATTTAGTAAAGCATGATGAACAAGAATGCAGCCCAGTGAACTACTCTTGTGTTTATGGCCCTGAATGACTAGTTTCAGTCTCACGAATGTGTCTGTACTTGTTTATTAAACGAAAAATAAAATCCTTCCACACAAGAGCAACTGCGCTGCAGCCTATCAAAAAAGAAGGAAAAAAATTATACATTGTTTCAAATTGTAAATCAGTAGGATTATCAGCAAGTGCAAATTATATTTTTCATGGGAATTAATGATTTAATTTGAGTTATTAAAATATGCTAATATGTCAGGGAGTATTTTTAACAGCTTCTATCTCAGGCTACATCTGCGTGTCTGCTCAGAACGGAACATGCCTTCAGTTCTGCTGTCAGGGTTGAAATCCTACTGGGTGCAACTTGTTTAACAATGTCTTCAAGATTAATTCATTTAGATGAATCACGTTAAGAACAAATGATAAACAGCTTGTCTTCAGGGAAGGGGGGGGGGCGCTTTGTGCTGGAAATGGAACAGAGGCATGCAGCATGAAATCGTTTACTTGTATTTACTCATAAATGTCCTGGTTTCAGTTTATCTCCTCTTTTTCCTCTCAACTTGTTTTCCCTGATGTGCTCTCATAGAACCTGATTAGAGTCGAAACTCAAGTCCACCCTAGCTCAATTTGCCATTGTGTGGAGCCCCGTAGCAGCTAACAGGTATCTGATAACATTGCTGGTCGGTGTAATCAAATAATTACATCATGGATTAAAATGTTAAGCAGACAAACAATAACTTGGAAACCAATTATACCTTTTCCTTTCTCCATGTTTATCTCTCCTCCCTCGTGTGTTTTTTTCCCCATTGCTCCTCTCCTTTCCCACACTGCTCGCCCTTTCTCTTCGCTCCTCCTGCAGCTCCACAACCACTTCACGCTTCCCTCCTCTCCCACCTCCTCTGCTCGCCATCCTTTCTCTCTTTCTGTCTTCTGTTTCGCTCGCCTCGGCTGAAGGCCACAGCGGCAGAGCGGGGGGACAAATAGAAGTCTCTCCACTGTGCCTGATCTCTGAGTACATCCATTAAGATTTTATGTAACGCCATCTCTTACAGGATTCCTTTCGCACGAGACATTTACCTCTTTCGTGTCACTTTTCATCCACTTTGTCTTAATGATGTTTGGCGTCGTATATGGGATCACATTAGTGAGGCTTTTGACTGTGGCACATTCTCATTAAGAGGCGCTGCTCCGTCTTGTTACAAAAATACACTTGACAAGGATGCCGTCGAATTGTTGCCGATATCCGGACATTATCGCCTGACGTTTCGACTTGGCCGCTTTCACCGTTCAACGTTTTGTTCTTTGAGGAGCGAGCCAAGACGCTGCAGCTCTTGCCGCCAGGACACGCCTCTGATACGATGATGCGTTTTGTTTCAGCTGCAATTTAGCATAATGTGTGACATCCACTTGTGTGTGCGACATTTGGCTGCTCTGTTTTTTGTGTGCACTATTACTATATTTTATAATATATGATGAGGAGGACCTCAGAGAAAGTTCAGCTCCTTGTTTTTGCCTTTGCTCGTCCAAAAACTGCATTATATGTGGGCTTTTTGATGTGCTCTGATTTGTTTGCTTCCCTAAGGCTCCGTTACGCTGTGTCCAAGTTAAGCAGGTCTATGTATTCGCTCTGTGATAGAGACTATCAGTGCTATTCTACATGTGAGTTTTGAAGATATGTAGGCTTTCCACCTGTTCATTAGCCCAACTTTTCCATTTCCCTCCGAAGCTTTTTCATAATGTGCCTTTTTAGCATTCAGCGTATTGTGCCTAATATGTGATCCTATACTCCCATTAGCTCTATTCAATTCTGTGATGTTGCGTAAGTGCGTGGCTCTGTTTTGTATGCATGATGCTCAGTTACTGTTTGTCCTTTTCTTCCTCATCTCTTATGCGCTGCTCATGTCAGTCCTGTTCATTCCGTGTGATGTTTTGTCGGTTCTTGGCTCTATTCTTCATGAGTAATATGACATTTGTATTTGGCCTATACTTTCTAATGTGTGATGTTTTGTTAGTGTGGAACCGATTCTGTATGTGTAATATTTTCTCGACATTTGGCATAGTACTTTTATAATGAGTGACAGTCCATTAGCTTTTGCCCATATTCCTCCTAATGGGCAGTGGTGCGCTGTGAGACATGGAATCAAATGCTGTTTACTATGTGCAGTTTGTGTGGGCTGATGTGTGACGTGTCCCGTTGGCTTGGCGATTTGATAATGGCAGCCGCAATATTCTGAACTCCAGTACTGAACGACTGTCAGCGAGCCTACACAAATCTTCATAATCCCTTTAATGGACTCTTTGGGGTGGACAAATTCATCTCACACACACATATCTGAGAGGAGACACCCACTCGCAGAGAGGCGCATGCAGAGATGCACAAACTATGAAGAGTTGAAAGGTCACCCAACTCCACTTCTCTCCCTCTAGCTGAAGCAAAAGCAGCAAGTAGTAAGAGGAGCGAGCAAGTGAGAACTCTGGGAAAAAAAAGTGGGTCCACTGGAGGCACTGCTTTGACCTGGTCAAGTCTGTCAGCCAAATAATTTGCATTATTAGATCTAATCACAATGTGGACACAACTGAGGGAATAAGAATGTGTCTCATCCTCCAGTTTTACAGTATCCATGTGATACCACACCTTCTGAGCCACATAATCATCATCAGATAATGGCCAAAGAGAAAATACAAAACTGTTATGACATGAAACTCATTAGCTTGGTTGTTTTTGTAAGTGGGTTGGAATTATGGATTGATTTCTCACAAATGTACTTTGATTTAGGATAAAAAGAGTTTAGCTATAGTTGGGTCAGTGGGGTTCTACATATTTGTCCAGACTAAAGCTGAAGTTGATTCGATGTTATCTGGGAAGACCCTCCAAAAATTATATATTCAATAATCTATATTCAAAAACAGTAAAACATCATGGTGTATTGATTAGAAATACGGAAGCCAATTGCACATCCAGTGCTTCTTGACATGCTGGTCAAAAATTCTAACTCATATTAAATGTCAAGATTGAAGATTACTAGAATAGTCAAAAAGAGGGAAATGGCACAATTTTAAATGTTAAAGAGCTACAGGCTCTCTCTGGTACACAGCTGACAAGCTTTATAAATACTGAATGGGTGTTTTTGAAGCTGATGCAATTCAATTGACTAAGAGGCCACATTATTTTTGCTCATCAACATTATTTTCAAAGATATATTTCAAATGGTTTTCATTCCAAATTTGAAGAGTATAAAAAAAGTTATCAAAGAGTGATTGCTCCCTTGGCCTGTTCAACAGACTGCACTTTGTGATGTGCCTTGGGCAAAAAAAAAACACACAAAAAAAAAAACATAGAGCATTAAGGGCTGACAGAAAGGACAGACACAACCTTGACTGGCTGACACCCACTCAACTAAATCAGAGTGGTTCAGATGTTTCAAACTCTCATAATAATAATAATTTAAAATAGGGATTTATTATAAAATTTTAAGCTTTAGGCTCCAGACTATGGAAGTCGCAATGCTCCGACAACCCATCAAGTGGTGCAGCTTCGTAGTTTACAAAAGTCATACTAAAACATTTTGACAGATTTTTGAGCGCAGTATACCACATAAAATTGGTTAGAGGTGAGTAAGCACAACCAGAATTAATACATAAGGTGCACCGGATTATGAGGCATACAATAAGGCATGTTTGAGAAAATTAAAGGATTTTAATTACGTGTTATAGTCCAAAAAATACGGTATGATTTATTGTTAAAATGTTATTTGTTAAAAACGTTATTTTTCACTTGTAAAATTGTGCATCAAGCTGAAAGTATGCCGCTATATGCTCTATATGTGTGTGTGGTGAATTACTTTCAAATTGACTACGAGAAGCTCTGATGGTGAGTCCAGAACGTAAAAGGGTGGAAAAGAGAAAACCACTGTACCTGAAGAGGTTGTGCAGTGAGGTAGTCATGCAAGAGGAGGATGACAGAAGTCTGTATCAAAGTTTAACGTCAAGGCGGCCAAAACAAACAAATTGGTGAACAAGGTAATTGACACGTGTAATCCACCTTGGCCAACCTGCTCTGATGATTCTCCTCCACATTACCCTACGAAAGCACCTGAGATTAGTTAAGGTGAGCTCATTTAGTGTTTTGCAATTCAGCGTGTGCACAGACGAGCGCAGTGAACTCAAAGTTTTCATCTAAAAGGTCATCAATCCACTTTTACTTTCTGTTGTCGAAGCAGCCTGTTGGCATTTACAGTGTGTTGTTCACACTTTCAAGATTCTTTCTGACATGGCAGCATTGATGCTAATGAGTGTGTGCACTTGTACGCTGTATGTGTTCTATGATCAATAGTGAATTAATTACAAATACATGAAACAGAGTCAGTGTGATACAATATGAGTCTATTATTATCATTGAAAGCAAGTTGATCCGACTAGTATTATAGTTTATAATTGGATTCATTTTCCATATTTTTAGACTTTTTTTTTAACCCTTGTGTAATGTTCATATTGTTGTTACTCAGCCAGTGTTTGTGGGTCTGATGGACCCGCTGCATTGTG